>CM017768.1:17740823-18335808 GCA_008009225.1 Acer yangbiense
GTTAGTATGATAACCAAATCGCGATGAAACGTCGCAAATGAAGACAACACAATCTAATGAGGCAACAAGCCTAGAAATCAATATAAATGCTTAGTCCATGAACATAATATCAATATGTGTGTGTATAACTGTTGCACAACGATACAGGGATACATATGAATGAATTATGTGTGTGTGTGTGTGTGTGTCAACTCGATTGCTCAACAATACAGGGCCACATATGAATGAATTGTGTGTGTGCACATAATCTCTTCAAGAGAACAAGTCAAGTAGTTTCACCTTTGAAGCTCGGCTCTTGAAGATCTTGGGATGCTGGGAAATTTGTCTTCGATCACGATCACAATGTTGATGACCACATAAAGAACCTAAACTACCTATACAAAAAGCACTCCAATGTTTTGACACAAAAATAAGTAAATCACACAATAATTGCACTTACACATAAAACCCACAAAATAAGAGAATAAGCACAACACCTTTACTTTCGAATCCCTCAAAACACCCCTTATACCCACTAGCCATGGATTGCCCCTAGTAGACCCAACTAAGTTGAGCTTGAGTTTGTCCATCGGAGAAGGAATCCAGTCCACTATCTTGGAAATATTCACCTTTTTCGACTCAACACAAAGCTCATTGACATTGAGCAGCAAAGAAGAAACAAAGCTTCTTTCCAAGGTGTTTGAACCACCACACAACCCTGAACTTAACCACATCAGCAGCTTGCTTCTAACTCAACTCTTTATCATCAAAACCTTTCTGGTTTCGTAACTCCCAAATGGTCTAAAACAATGGCACTAAACAACGAAAGCCAAATTCTCTCATATTTTGGAGCCGTACACAGCCTAATCCAGTTCTCTAACCAATCTTTAACTGTATTATTGAAGCACCAACTAACACCCCACCAGTCTATACACTATTTCCAAAACTTTGACAACCATGGAGAGGGAAGAAAAAGGTGGTCTAATGACTGCTTATCAGACATGCACAACGGGCACTCCAGGTTCTGGAGATGGATCATACCACATCTCTGTAACACCTCCCTCATAAGCATTTTACCTTTATAGAGCTGCTAAAGGAACAACTCAATTTTGGGAGGACAAATACCTCTCCAAATAACTTGGTGAATAGACAAAGGACCACTCAAAAGCTTTTCCAAACCACGCCGAAAGAAGGCCACCAAAAAAAGGCCATTGAGGCTTAAAGGAAATATGTCTACAAACTATAATACAATCTAAAAAGGTTTGAAAAATTTTCCACCGACTGTGCTCCCAGTCGAAGAGCGGTTTTCTAGTTCTCACATCCTAAACCCATTTCATCGCAAACCACCTACCAAAATATTGAACGACACCTCTCTTCTTAACCGTCAATGCATACAATCTCAGAAAGGCTTCTTTCAAAGGTCTAGAATCTCATTTAATCTCTAACCAAAGTCAACTCTATCACCACTACCCACTACCACTTTGAACCCATTAGTAATTGGCCTAGCTCGCAAACTATCAGGCTTTATCAGGCTACAAACAGCCCTAACAAAGAAAGAATCAGCCTGGGAGCGGTCACAACTCCACTTTAGCGCATTGTCTTGAATCCTATACTTTAAAGCAATAACTCTTCTCCACAAGGCTTCTTTTCCCTACCAAACCTCCATATCTACTTAGCTATCATTGCTTTGTTTTTGTCAAAAACTCTCTCAATGCCTAGACCTCCATTGGTCTTACGCTTACACACCTCTGACCACTTGACCGCATGCACCTTTCTTTTTCCTTTCCGTCACCCCACAAAAAACTCCTCTGAATCTTCTTAATCCTCTTAGCTACTCCCATCGGGATTTTGAAAATAGACAGAAATACGTGGGAATGCTTGATAAAATTGATTTGATCAACACTAATCTTCCACCTTTAGACAAAAATTTCTTCTTCCAATAAGCAAGATGATTCTCAATCTTGTTGATCAATGAGTTCTAGAAAATTGAGCAGAAGACCTAGCTCCCATAGGAAGGCCAAGGTAGGAGATAGGAAAGCAAACTTTGTTGCACCTAAAAACAGTGGCCCAAAAAAGAATCTCCACCACTTTACCTTTCCCCACCCTCACCATGCAAGACTTGTGAAGGTTAATTTTAAACCTCAAGGCTAACTCAAAGCACCGTAAAATCCTTTTTGCATTACGAAAATACTCCACCCTAGGCTTGATAAAGGGAATAGTGTCATTCACGAATTGGAGATGAGAGACATGAACTTTAACATCATCAAAGCATTCACCTCTTAACATATCAATGTTATAAGCTCTATGAAGCAAGCAATTCAAACCCTCCACCGTTATGTTAAAATGGAAAGGGGATAGAGGGTCACCCTGCCTCAATCCTCTCTCGATTCCAAATTGCATGGTAGGGCTTCCATTAACCAAAACAGACAACTTCGGGGAGGAAATGCACTCCCTAATCCACCATCTCCACTTTCTACCAAATCCCATGTGACTCATCATATCATCAAGAAAACCATGTGAAAGTTATTTAACGGTGTGTATAAAAAATTAATCTAGAAGGGGATGAATAGATTTTAATCGTTATTACCCAATTTTCGCATGTATGTCAATATTACGAAAATACCCCTAACTAGTCAATATAAATATCAAGTGTAATAAGTGCGGAATTATAAATGACACAAGATATTTACGTGGAAACCCTCACGGGAAAAACCACGGGCTTTTATGTGCGCCACACACGAACCTCGAATCCACTAATTGAAATGATTACAACCTAATCCCGGTTTAGTGATCTAATCCCGATCAATAATCATCACAACTACCTAATCCCGGTATAAGTGGACCTAGTCCGATTGCTTGTGATTTAAGCTACCTAATCCCGATAGCAACACAAGACTTAATTCTATAAGAAGAGATTACAACCTAAGTGAATATATAAAACATCCAAAATGCAATTTAGAGCTAGGTTACTCTATATGCTTATCTAGAATGATGATTTTGCAATAAATTCAATCTTAGATATTAAAAGTTAGATGATATGTCAAATAGCTTAGCTAAACATAGATTATGAAAACCTAGATAGCTATCAAAAAACAACACTCAATCATGTCAACACAACAATCTCTATTTTGTATCTAGAATATATTCTAAGAGCATACAAATAATATAAGAGATGTCAATGATAAATAAAACACTAATTATATATGATAATAGTGAAGAACTTACCAAAGAAAGTGTGTTGACCAAAACCCATGCAATCAAGCATCCTAACTATGGTAGAAAATGCTTAGATGATAATTTGATGCATATGAGAATGGTTTTTGAGTGTTAAAAAAGTGTTTTTTATTTGATTTTCTCTCAAATATCTCTCTTTGAAGTTTAGGGTTCTTAGAGTTAAAGACATTAATCAGAGAATGAGAAAGTAAGATATTTATAGACATCAAGAATTGGGCATGTGAAAAGATAATTTTACCCCAGAAACGCACCAATCGGCGGTTTCATTCGGCGGCCAGGCTACCGTTTACAACCGCCGAATTAAACCCGAGAAGAACAGGGGAACAACGGCTGTTTCATTCGGCGGTTTCGAAACCGTCGATTAAACCGTAGAATCAAACCCGAGAGATGTAAATCGATCAGGTATGAACGGCAATTTCGAACGGCGGTCGGTGGCCGCCGATCGTAACCACAAGAATCACTCCAGACCTTTCTGGATTGAAATGACGGTTTCAATTTGGCGGCCAGGCCACCGATTCACCAGTGATAGTGAATCTAAAGGAGAAGCCAAGAGCATTCTCCGTGGGCGGTCTTCGCGTAAAACCAAGCACATTCTAGTGTATGCGCGGACGTTTCCGAATACAATCGGGAAACGAATTACTAAGCACATATACACACAACAAGATATCAAACAAAGTGCTAGTGTGTAAAGTGACATGTGAAGAGTATGCACACAAATGCAAGTATGCTAAGTGTATGTGTGCTAACTAAATCTCTTCAAAGAAAAACTAAGCACTAGAGATTATACCTTTGGCGTGCTTGTCCCTTGAGGTCTTGAAAGGGTCTTCGAGCATGAAGTACAATCACCTAAACTACCGTTACACAAACACCCCAACAAGCGGTTTGTCCACGAAATAAGCCAATCAAGATATGGGAATCCTTACAATCTCCCCCTTTGGTTATTTCGTGACAAAACCATCACTCACATTGATTCCTCACAACATAATAGAACTACGGGTCTACAATGATTTTCTACTTTACAAAGAGATATATAAAAATAATCTTGAAGTTTTCAATCTCAAGTAGAACAATCAATCCCTGAAAGCAAAGTTTCTATACTTTCCAATTCAAGAAAAATGTGAGATTAATCAAGTGAAAGCATAAACAAGCATTTGCATTCTAGAAATTTAAGAACAACAAACAACATCATGCAATGTTTGATGAATGCAATGCTCCCCCTCAACGGGTTACTCCCCTTCAATGTATTGTCTCCCCAACATGCACAATTGCTACCACAATTTGCAACTCCCCTTACCACCATTCTACTCCCCCTTTTTGTCATGATATAGGCAAAGGAGTAGTCCCCAACCGGGTCACTTAGCAAAGAGAGATAGTAGCAAACTATATACTTGCATAATCATATAATCCACTTTATGCAACTCAATCAATTGGAGAGAAACAAGGAGATTTATTTAAAATAAATGTGTGAATCAAAACATGTTTTGCATACAAGACATGTAGCATTCAAGTCCAAAATACAATGGTATTTGGCAAAGCAAATGATAAAGGTTTCTAATAAGAATTCAAACCAATTTCACCATTGTCATGAGTAAAGCAAAGATATAGAAATTTCATTGATTTCAATTTAAGAACAACTATATCCAACTTTATAAGCGAAACATGGCATGAGCGACTTTGCACCCTATTTGATTTTTCCGGGTGAGAAACCCGTATGATAGTAGCCATGTTCAACTAATAAAGAAAGAGAGACAATTGGATTATACAATCCATTGAACGGATACAAGATCCTTTATTCATTTTGAGTCTCATAAGCTTTTTCACACAAGTTTTGCATTTTAAGAATATGCAATCATCAATTCATGCTTTTTCATTTGAGCATGTCATATGAATTTCATGCTTTTCAATATTCATTAGCATGTTATTAAAGAATCATCATGTCATGGAGATAACTATAGGTCATTCAAATCATACTTCCTATGTAGATCTCCTAGTCCAAAAATGCATGTTTGAACATAAATATGACATGGATTGTAAACAAGCATGGTTCACACTTATTGAATTGAAAACATATATACATATGTGCAACCAAGCTTACTCAAGCAATTAAAAGAAGAGGCATAAGTTATTTCAAATTTTTTGCAAGTTACAAGAATGCAAAATAGCTCTCTTTGCTTGAGTTCCCCATATAGGGTCATCATCATCCTTCATCAATGAAGGTCATGAGGTCCTATAGACCTCCCAAGTCCATTTGACTTGGTTGAACCTATTTGAGACTTGTTAGTCTCGTAGCAAGCGGGTTCATTTTTTCTTATCCACATAGATATGACATTTTTCTTCTTAGTGGTCAATGGTTCTAGAGATCTAGATGTCATAGGATCATGTAAATGAATTTCTTCCTTCCTATGAGCATGCATACTAGCTCTAGCTTTCTTCTTCTCAATCATGCTTTTAACTCTACACATTTTAATGTAACGAAAGCACTTTGGTCTAATATGACCATCAACACCACAAAAATGACATGTAGGGACAAAGTTAGGAATCATACCATGTCCTTGTGCATGCATAGGAGCCTTCCCATGTCTTTGTGGTTGTCTTGGTTGTTGGATAGGATCTCACCTTCTTTGTTGTTGACCAAGACTTGGTTGCTTCCTTGGTTGAGTTTGCATGATTGGTCTCTTCCCTTGATGGAGTTGAGTTTGAGGGAAGTTAGCATGAGGAACTCTTGTAGGTTGAGCTTGAGGTTGTCTTCTTGGAGCTACCTTCACTTGTGCACTATGAGAGCATTGTCCTAGATCAATCTTCTTCCTAGGAATTTGCACCGGTGAAGCTTCTTTGTAGCTCAAGCTCTTGAAAAACACGGTCTTGTTAGGAGTGGAGGACTCCTTACCATCTTCAAACCCAAGACCTCTCTTGTCACAAGGACTCTTTCCAACACTTAACATGTGGTCAAGTTTTTCGGTGCTAGAAACTATCCTAGTCCTTGACCCTTTAGCCTCTTCAAGCTTTCTTTTTCATTCTTCTTCATTCCTCTTAGATAAGTCTAACTCCTTTCTTAGCTTATCTTCAATATTCTTGGATCTATCCACTTGTTCACTTAAGTGGTCAACATGAGCCAAAAGGTCTAGATTCTCTTCTCTCAATCTTAGCATCTTTTCCTTGGTCTCTATTTCTAAGTTTTTAAACTCAGAGAGGAATTCATCTAGAACCTTTTTCTCCACATATTCATGTGTGGAGTTAGATGAAGAGTCATCTTCATTAGAGTCACTTTCTTCTTGACTGTCATTCTCTTCTTCATTGTAGGAGATCGGAAAGGTAAAATAGTTGTTCTCACAATCATTTAAGCTTGTAAGGATTCCCGTTTTGTTGATTGGCTTATTTCGTGGTCAAACCACATGTTGGGGTTTTGAATGTAAGGGTAGTCTAAGTGATTAGTGTTGAAGATCAAAGGCCCTTCCATGACCTCAAGATATAAGCACGCCAAAGGTATAATCTCTTGTGCTTGTTTTTCTTTGAAGAGATTTAGTAGCACACACACACTTAGCATTCTTTCTATGATTGCATACTTGCTTATTTTTATGTGCATCTCTTCACATGTCACTTTACACACTAGCACTTTGGTTGATATATCTTGTTGTGTGTATATGTGCCTTATAATTCGTTTCCCGACTTTGTTCGGAAACGTCCGCGCTTGCACTAATGAGTGCTTGGTTTCGCGCGAAGACCGCCTATGGAGAATGCCCTTGGCTTCTCCTTGGTTTTCACCATTGTTGGTGATCGGCGGTTATGATCGGCGGCCTGGCCGCCGAATGAAACCGCCGTTTCAGTCCAGATTGGTCTGAAGCAATTATGCGGTTTCGAACGGCGGTCAACCGCCGTTTCAGTCCAGATTGGTCTGAAGCAATTATGCGGTCAAGATCGGCGGTCACGACCGCCGTTCGAAACCGCCGTTCATACCTGATCGATTTTAATCCCTCGGGTTTGATTCGGCGGTTGGATCGGCGGTCACGAAACCGCCGAATGAAACCGCCATTAATGCTCTGTTCTTCACGAGCTCAATTCGGCGGTCGTCATCGGCGGCCTGGCCGCCGATTGAAACCGCCGAACGGTGCGTTTCAGGGGCAAAATTGTCTTTTCACTTGCCCTGTTCTTGATGTCTATAAATATCACACTTTCTCATTATCTGAATAAGTTCTTTGACTCTTAAGAACCCTAATCTTCAAAGATAGATTTTGAGAGAAAATCAAATCAAGAACTCAACTTTAACCACTCAAATCAAACCTCTTTTGCATCAAATTTCATATTGCATCTCCTATGTCTATATAGAGTGCATCCATGTATGGGTTTGCATCATCACAACTTGCTTGGTAAGATTTTGATTAATTTCATCTTATTGTAGTATTTTAAATACCAAGCCATCTCTTTTAAATTACTTGTATGTTTTAGATCATATGCTAAATACAAGAAAAGAGATTATTTGTGATGAATTGATTGAGTGTTGTTTTTGATAGATATCTAGGTTTTTATAATCTATGATTATCTATGCTATTTGACATGTCATTTAGCTAGTGATATCTAGGGTTGATTTAAATTGAATATATCATCATCCTAGATAAGCATTTAGAGTACCCTAGCTCTTATTGCATTAATTGAATATTCATACATATTCACATAGGGTTGTGCATCTCTTTTGAGAGATTGAAGTCTTGGTCTAGGGTTGCTATTACAGGCCCGCTGGGTAGTAGTGGTGGGTTACAGACCGGGATTGGCTGTAAACATCATTACAAGTAGTGACTTCGAGGATCGAGCAAATTGGAATAGGGTTGCTAATAAAGGCCCGCTGGGTAGAAATGAGGGGTTACAGACCGGAGTGTTAGACGAGGTCTACATAGGTTGTAAACTTCATTTCAATTAGTGATTTCGAGTTCCGAGTGTGGCGCACTATACAGCCCGTGGTTTTTCCCAGTGGTTGGGTTTTCCACGTATACATCAAGTGTTATTTAAATTCCGCACTATATTACACTTGTATGTATTTTTGACTAGTAGGGGCATTTTCGTAAAATTAACTTGCATGCGAAAATTGGGTAATATTTGTTAAAATCTATTCACCCCCCCTCTAGCTTTATATTGAAAAACACACCTCGAGTATTTAATTACTTTCAATTGGTATCAGAGCGGGTTCCTAGATATACTTAGGTGATCATTTGCTCATTGTTGGTGTGTTTTTGCATTTTGTATGTTTGTTTGATTTCTTCATACATTTTGCATTCTTCTCATTTGCATTCATTCAACGCAAACACTATGAGTGAATTTGTGAGAGAAGAAATTGACTCCGTTGAGGAGATGCCTCTCTTACTAGAGAGATTTAGGAGATTTGTGAAATTAACCACCTCACCTCCTAAGAAGAAGTTGACCACCTCACCTCCTAAGAAGAAGAAGACAATTGCTTTGGAAACTTTGAAGCATGACAAGAAGGAGGGTATCTTAATTGAAGACATGGGACTCAATGACAAGCTAAACCATGGAGTGTCTTCAAGAGAGGGGATTCAGTGCTACGAATGTGGAGGATTCGGGCATTTCTCCCCGGAGTGTGGAAACTTGAAGAATAGAAGAAAAGGGAAGGCGAAGGCCACCTTATGGGATAAATATGAAGATGACGAAAATTCTTCAAGTAATGAAGAACTTGCCATCATCTACACGGAATTTGGAGCCAAGAGTGTAGAAGTTGAAGAAGATGGCAAAGTTGCTTTTCCTTGTGATCCCCAAGAAGAACTAGGTATAGAAGTAGTTGGTGTAGCTACTCATAGGGATTTGGCTCATTCCTCATCAAGAGAAAAATTTGATGATCTTGATGAAGGAGATGACTCCATTGGTGAAATGGAGATTAGAGGAGATGACACAAGTGTTGAATATTTGTCATCTAACTCCACAAATGGAAGTGTGGAGTGTATGGATCTTAATGACTACAAAGTCAAAGTTGAGAGCTCGATGATGAGGAACAAGGAAGAAATTAGAAGATTAAAAGAAGAGAATCTAGAGCTTTCAACACTAGTAGACCACTTGTGTGAAGAAGTGGTAAGATCCATGGCGGATGAAGATAAGCTAAAAGAAGACTTAGCATTATCTAAGAGGAGAGAAGAAGAGCTAGAAAGAGAGCTTGAAGAAGTTAAGGTCTTAATGGCTAAGATGACTTCAAGCACCAAGAAGCTTGACCACATGTTGGGAGTTGGAAGAAAGCCAAGTGACAAGAGAGGTCTTGGCTACATTGATGACACGGATGCCTCCTCCACAAGCAAGACATCCGGTGCCATGAACATGGACTTCAATATGTCCCCTCCTCCTCAACAACCTAGGAAAAAGAGTGACCTAGGAGAGTGTTCAAGAAGTGCCCAAGGGTTTGAGGCACCAAAAGGTCAAGCTCAAGCTCACACCCAAAGGGCTCCTTACACTATCTTCCCTCAAACTCAAAAACACAATGGGAAGAGTTCAATCATGCAAGCTCAGACAAGCAAGCAACCTCGTCTTGGTTTTCAACAAAAGAGGAGAGATCCGATCCAACAACCAAGACAACCACAACGACAAGGGAAAGCTCATATCCATGCTAAAGGGAATGGTATGATTCCTAACTTTATTCCCACTTGTCATTTTTGTGGTATTGTTGGTCATATTAGACCAAGTTGCTTGCATTACATTGAAATGTGTAGAGCTAAAAGCATGATTGACAAGAAAAAGGCTAGAGCTAAGATGCTTCATAAAAAGGAAGAAAATCATGTGCATGATCCTTTTTCATCTTGTACTCTAGAACCTTTGTCCACTAGGATTGATTTAGTGTCACCTAAGTGGAGTAATAAGAATGAACCCGCTTGCTACGAGACTAACAAGTCTCAAATAGGTTCATCCAAGTCCAAAGGACTTGGTAGGTCCATAGGACCTCATACCCTTCTTTGAAGTGGTATGGAAATTTGACCCCATATGGGGAACTTAAGCAAAGAGAGCTATTTTGCATCTAGTCACTTGCAAAAAATTTGAAATATCTTATGCTTCTCTTTTTGTTGCTTGAGTTAGCTTGGTTACACTATGTATATATATTTTCTATTCAATAAGTGTGATCAATGCTTGTATTGCAATCCATGTCATATTTATGTTCAAACATGCATTTTTGGACTAGGAGATATATACATAGGATTTAATTTAAATGACCTATAATGATCTCCATGACATGATGATTGCTAAAATGACATGCTAAATGCTAATCTTGAAAAGCATGTTTTGATGATTGCATTTCTTAACTGCAAATAATGTGTGAAAAAGCTTATGAGACTCAAATGAAAAAGGATCTTGTATCCATTCAAGGATTTTACAATCCAAATGTCTCTCTTTCTTTATTGGTTGAACATGTCTACTATCATACGGATATCTTATCCGGAAAAATCAAGTAGGGTGCAAAGTCGCTCATGACATGTTTGGCTTATAAAGTTGGATATAGTTGTTCTTAAATTGAAATCAATGAAAACCTATATCCTTGCTTCTCTCTTGACATTGGTGAAATTGGTTTGAATTCATATTGAAAACCTTTGTCATTTGCTTTGCCAAATACCATGATATTTTGGACTTAAATGCTACATGTCTTGTATGCAAAGCAATTCTTTGATTCACACATTTTCTTTAAATAAATCTCCTTGTTTCTCTCCAATAAATTTGAGATTGCATAAAGTGACTTATATTGATTATGCATATACTAGAATGCTACTATCTCTCTTTGCCTTGAGTGACCCGGTTGGGGACTACTCCTTTGTCTATATCATGACAAAAAGGGGGAGTAGAATGTGGTAAGGGGAGGTGCAAATTGTTGTAGCAATTGGTGCACATTGGGGAGAATATACATTGAGGGGGAGTAACCCTTTGAGGGGGAGCATTGCATTCATCATATATTGCATGATGTTGTGTTTAATTTCTTAGAAATGCAAATGCTTGTTTATGTCCTCACTTGATTCATCTCACTTTTACTTGTTTTGGAAAGTTTAGAAACCTTGTTTCAGGGAATGATTGTTCTACAAGAGATTGAAGGCTTCAAGTTTTATTTTTATATATCTCTTTGTATTGTAGAAAATCTTCATTGACCCATAGGTTTATTTTTGTTGTGAGGAATCAATGTGAGTGGTGGTTTTGTCACGAATAGCCAAAGGGGGAGATTGTAAGGATTCCCGTTTTGTTGATTGGCTTATTTCGTGGTCAAACCACATGTTGGGGTTTTGAATGTAAGGGTAGTCTAAGTGATTAGTGTTGAAGATCAAAGGCCCTTCCATGACCTCAAGATATAAGCACGCCAAAGGTATAATCTCTTGTGCTTGTTTTTCTTTGAAGAGATTTAGTAGCACACACACACTTAGCATTCTTGCTATGATTGCATACTTGCTTATTTTTATGTGCATCTCTTCACATGTCACTTTACACACTAGCCCTTTGGTTGATATATCTTGTTGTGTGTATATGTGCCTTATAATTCGTTTCCCGACTTTGTTCGGAAACGTCCGCGCTTGCACTAATGAGTGCTTGGTTTCGCGCGAAGACCGCCTATGGAGAATGCCCTTGGCTTCTCCTTGGTTTTCACCATTGTTGGTGATCGGCGGTTATGATCGGCGGCCTGGCCGCCGAATGAAACCGCCGTTTCAGTCCAGATTGGTCTGAAGCAATTATGCGGTCAAGATCGGCGGTCACGACCGCCGTTCGAAACCGCCGTTCGAAACCGCCGTTCATACCTGATCGATTTTAATCCCTCGGGTTTGATTCGGCGGTTGGATCGGCGGTCACGAAACCGCCGAATGAAACCGCCATTAATGCTCTGTTCTTCACGAGCTCAATTCGACGGTCGTCATCGGCGGCCTGGCCGCCGATTGAAACCGCCGAACGGTGCGTTTCAGGGGCAAAATTGTCTTTTCACTTGCCCTGTTCTTGATGTCTATAAATATCACACTTTCTCATTATCTGAATAAGTTCTTTGACTCTTAAGAACCCTAATCTTCAAAGATAGATTTTGAGAGAAAATCAAATCAAGAACTCAACTTTAACCACTCAAATCAAACCCCTTTTGCATCAAATTTCATATTGCATCTCCTATGTCTATATAGAGTGCATCCATGTATGGGTTTGCATCATCACAACTTGCTTGGTAAGATTTTGATTAATTTCATCTTATTGTAGTATTTTAAATACCAAGCCATCTCTTTTAAATTACTTGTATGTTTTAGATCATATGCTAAATACAAGAAAAGAGATTATTTGTGATGAATTGATTGAGTGTTGTTTTTGATAGATATCTAGGTTTTTATAATCTATGATTATCTATGCTATTTGACATGTCATTTAGCTAGTGATATCTAGGGTTGATTTAAATTGAATATATCATCATCCTAGATAAGCATTTAGAGTACCCTAGCTCTTATTGCATTAATTGAATATTCATACATATTCACATAGGGTTGTGCATCTCTTTTGAGAGATTGAAGTCTTGGTCTAGGGTTGCTATTACAGGCCCGCTGGGTAGTAGTGGTGGGTTACAGACCGGGATTGGCTGTAAACATCATTACAAGTAGTGACTTCGAGGATCGAGCAAATTGGAATAGGGTTGCTAATAAAGGCCCGCTGGGTAGAAGTGAGGGGTTACAGACCGGAGTGTTAGACGAGGTCTACATAGGTTGTAAACTTCATTTCAATTAGTGATTTCGAGTTCCGAGTGTGGCGCACTATACAGCCCGTGGTTTTTCCCAGTGGTTGGGTTTTCCACGTATACATCAAGTGTTATTTAAATTCCGCACTATATTACACTTGTATGTATTTTTGACTAGTATGGGCATTTTCGTAAAATTGACTTGCATGCGAAAATTGGGTAATATTTGTTAAAATCTATTCACCCCCCCCCCCCCCCCCCCCCCCCCCCCCCCCCCCCTCTAGCTTTATATTGAAAAACACACCTCGAGTATTTAATTACTTTCAAAGCTTGAGGGGCTTCCTTCAACAACTTTCACTTTGTTGTCCCGCTAGTGAGAGCAACCTAATGCCAAAAATTTTGCCACAACCTCTTCATCACTATTACTTGAAGTGGGGGCCTTCTCTCTTTCATCTTCCAAGTTAGCACATTCCTTGGAGATATGCCCGAATCCTCCACATTCATAGCATTGAATCTTCTCTCTTGAAGACATCTCATGATATGGCTTGACATTCTTGATTGTGGTCTTCTTCTTCTTAATGTCATTCCCCTTTGAGCCATAACCACTCTTTTGTAGATTCAAGAACTTCTTGAATCCCTTGGCAATGAGTGCCATGTCTTCATTTGAGTCATCCTCCTCCTCTTCCACCTTGAAAGTTTTCAAAGCTAGATTCTTTTTCGTTTTAGGAGGTGAGATGGTAGCCTTTCTTGATTCATAGGCTAGAAGACTTCCAATGACTTCACTCGGCTTCATATACTTGTAGGTGTCATTTTCTTCTAAAGCCGTCACTTTGGGTTCGAACCTCTCGAGAAGTGATCGCATGATCTTTTACTTGATTCTTCTATCCGAGTAAGGATCACCAAGTTGGTGACTTTGGTTCATAATGTCCATTAGTCTCACTTGGAAGTCATTGAAGTGCTCGTGCTCTTCCATCCTAATGGTCTCAAACCGAGTTTGAAGGACTTGAAGCTTTGAGTCCTTGACAACCTCGGTGCCTTCATGTGCAACTTCTAGGATGTCCCATGCCTCTTTAGCAATCCTAGTAATTTGAATCAGTTTGTACTGATTTTCACTCACTGCACATCGGATGGCATGAATGGCCTTGTTGTTCCACATGGAGTCAATAAATTCTTGAGGACTCAATTATGCCTTAGGCTTGAGAACCTCTTCTTCTCCATCCGTAGGAGTCATCATAGGTGGAGCATATCCATCTTCAACCGCCATCCACGCCCTATCATGGATTTGGCATATGTATGCTTCCATCTTCCCCTTCCATGAGGAGTAATTATCGCCGGTGAGCAACGGTGGCCTCACGCTCGATGCTCCCTCTTTGCTCATCCTGAAACCACTCATAGTGTTTGGATGAATGCAAATGAGATGAATGCAAAAGGTATGAATAAATCAAAAAATCACACAAGATGCAAAACACACCAAAATGAGCAAGGATCACCTATATATGTCTAGAAACCCGCTCTGATACCAATTGAAAGTTCTCACGGTGTGTAAACTATTAATCTAAAGGGGGTGAATAGATTTTAACTAATTTTACCCAATTTTCGTTTAAGGACAAGATTACGAAAATACCCCTAATAGTCAATAAAATATAGCAAGTGTAATATTGTGCGGAAATTAAAACAACACTTGATATTTACGTGGAAACCCTCACGGGAAAAACCACGGGCTGTTAAATAAGCCACACCCGAACCTCGAATCCACTAAATGTGATGAAATTACAACCTAATCCCAGAAGTAATCACACACCTACCTAATCCCGGTATAAGTGAACCTAGTCCGATTGCTTGCGAATTAAGCAACCTAATCCCGGTCACAACACAAGACTTAATCCTCTAAAAAGAGATTAACACCCTAAGTGAATATATGAATATCCAAATGCAACATAGAGCAAGGGAAACCCTATATGCTTATCTAAGATGATGAATTTGCAGTTAGAACAATCCTAGATATTAAAAACTAAATGACATGTCAATTAGCTTAGATAATCATAGATTATAGAAACCTAGATATCTATCACAAAACAACACTCAATCAAATCAACACAACAATCTCTATCTTGAATATTAGAATTCAATCTAAGAACAATCAAGTAATAAAAGAGATGCCGTAATAAATAAAACACTAATTATATATGATAATAGTGAAAAACTTACCAAAGAAAGTGTGTTGACCAACACCCATGCAAGCAAGCATCCTAACTATGCTAGAAAATGCTTAGATGATAATTTGATGCATATGAGAATGGTTTTTGAGTGTTAAAAATGTGTTCTTGATTTGATTTTCTCTCAAATGTCTCTCTTTGAAATTTAGGGTTCTTAGAGTTAAAGAACATTAATTCAGAAAATGAGAAAGTGTGATATTTATAGACATCAAGAACAGGGCATGTGAAAAGACAAGTTTGCCCCTGAAACGCACCGATCGGCGGTTTCAATCGGCGGCCAGGCCACCGATTATAACAGCTGAATTGAACCCGAGAAGAACAGGGGAACAACGGCGGTTTCGTAACCGTCGATTCAACCGCCGAATCAAACCGAGAGATTAAATCAATCAGGTATAAACGGCGGTTTCGTAACCGCCGATCGTAACCGTAGAATTGCTCCAGACACTTCTGGAAGCAAACGGCAGTTTCATTCGGTGGCTAGGCCACCGATCATAACCGCCGTAGGCGGTCTTCGCGTAAAACCAAGCACATTCTAGTGCATGCGCAGACGTTTCTGAATACTATCGGGAAACGAATTACAAGACACAAATACACACAATAAGATACAACATCAAAGTGCAAGTGTGAAATGTGACATGTGAAGATTATGCACACAAATGCAAGAAAGCTAAGTGTGTGTGTGCAATCTAAATCTCTTCAAAGAAAACCAAGCACAAGAGATTATACCTTTGGCGTGCTTATCCCTTGAGGTCTTGAAAGGGTCTTCGAGCTTAAAGTTCAATCACCTAAACTACCCTTACACAATAAACCCCAACACGTGGTTTGTCCATGAAATAAGCCAATCAAAAAATGGGAATCCTTACACTTGTCTTTGTGGATGAATGGGTTCAATCCATCTTCGTTGTTGAACCGGTCTAGATTGCTTCCTAGCTTGAGGTTGCATGATTGGTCTCTTTCCTTTGTGAGCCAATTGTGGAGGAATGTTGGCTTGAGGGACCCTAGGGGGTTGAGCTTGGGGTTGCCTTCTTGGCACCATCTTCACTTGTGCATTTGAACATTGTCCTAGTTCTAACTTTTTCCTAGGAATTTGCACAAATGAGGCTTCTTCGATCCCCGAACTCTTGACAAACATGGTCTTGTTAGAGGTTGTGATCTTCTTGCCATCTTCATACCCAAGACCCCTCTTGTCACACGGACTCTTTCCAACACCAAGTATATGATCAAGTTTCTTGGTGCTATTATCCATCCTAGCTAAATATTCTAAAGCTTCATCAAGCTCCCTCTTCAAACCTTCTTCATTCCTCTTAGATAAGACTAACTCCTCTCTTAGCCTATCTTCCATCTTCTTGGATTTTTCCACTTGTTCACTTAAGTGGTCATTATGAGATGAAAGCTCAAGATTTTCTTCTCTTAACATCTTGATCTTTCTTGTGCTCTTGATTGCTAAATCATTAAACTCGGCATGGTATTTAGCAAGCACCTTTTTCTCCACAAATCCATTTATGGAGTTAGAAGAGGAATCACTTTCTTCTCCACTTGAGTCATTTTCCTCATGACTCATTTCCTCTCTTTCACTAGCACTTTTGCTTTTATGGGAGGGGGCAAAAGCTAGGAGATTAGCCATGAGCTCTTCATCATCCGAAGACTCATCTCCCTCAATGGAGTCATCACTACTTCCACTCCAAGTGGCGGCCATCACTTTTCCCTTTTTCTTCTCATTGTGATTTGCACATTCGGGGACAAAATGACATATGCCACCACACTCGAAGCATCGGACCCCTTTCCTTTTGGTCATTTCTTGCCTAGGTTCAAACTTCTTGAAAGGACCATTTTTTCTTCAAATCTTGACCTTTTGATCCAAAGCCCTTTCTTCTAAACTTCATAACCTTGTTGAACCTTTTTACAAACAAGGCAAGGTCTTCATCCGAGTCAATCTTCTTTGCCTCATTTTCATCCTTGGAGGCTTTTAAAGCAATTCCTTGAGGCTTTTTAGTGGGTGTGGAGATAGGACATTTCCTAGACTCATAAGCTAGAAGTCTCCCAATCACCTCACTCGTCTTCATATCCTTATATCCACTATTTTCTTCTAAAGCCGTCACCTTTGATTCAAACCTATCGGGGAGAGATCTCATAATCTTTTGCTTGATTCTCCTATCCGAATATGGATCACCAAGTTGATGACTTTGGTTGACTATGTCCATCAACTTGATCTCGAAGTCGTTGAAGCACTCATTCTCCTCCATCTTAAGCATCTCAAATTGAGTTTGGAGGACTTGAAGCTTAGAGTCCTTCACCACTTCGATTCCCTCATCTGCAATCTCTAGGATGTCCCATGCCTCCTTAGCTATCCTAGTATTTTGAATCAATTTATATTGATTTTCATCCATTGCACAAAGGATGGCGTGCATTGCCTTCCTATTCCACTTTGAAGCCCCAAACTCTTACGGACTCCATTGCGCCTTAGGCTTCAATACTTCTTCTCCTCCACCATCGGGAGTCATCTTGGGTAGATCATATCCGTCTTCCACCGCCATCCACGCACGGTCGTGAATTTGACATATGTAGGATTCCATCTTCCCTTTCCATTGGGCATAGTTCAACCCGGTAAGAAGTGGAGGCCTTGTGCTAGAAACACCTTCGTTGCCACCACCATTTCCACCGTTTCCACTCATAGTGTTTATGAATGAATGAAATGAATGAAATGAATGCAAATGTATGAATGATCAAAAATCACACAAAATGCAAAACACACCAAAATAAGCAAGGATCACCTATGTATATCTAGGAACCCGCTCTAATACCAATTGAAACAAATTATAGCACGGTGTGTATAAAACTATCTATTTAGGGGTATTTTCGTAATATTGACTTCACACGAAAAATTGGGTAATAAGTTTAAAATCTATTCACCCCCCCCCCCCCCCCCCCCCCCCCCCCCCCCCTCTAGATAGTTTTATACACACCGTGCTATAATTTGTTTCACAGGTACACCGAATAGCTAACCAAGCAGAAGGATAAATATTAAACGCCATCGTTCGAAACAGAGTATTATATTCATTCCCGCCACACAGAGTCCTATTTGAAATGGGAGTCAACTCCCACTCAATCTATCAAAAAGAGAATCACTTGATTTTAGGGATCAAATCCCCTGACAAATTCGTTGATCACCAAGGAAGGTCCTGTGAATTGCTAAAACCCTAGACCGAAGTTCTAGGAGTGCATGGCAAGAAACGAGACCTATATATTCATCGTATGATTACAGAGAAAAGAGGACCAAAACCTTACTTCTTACTTTTCCATTTATCGACATGCACTAAAGCTCCATCGCCATCGCCCATTTAGCTTATTTTTTATCACACAACCATAACTATAGATTGTAACCCTACCATGTATTTACCATGAATAAAATGAGTTAAATTTCGTTCTATTAGTTGTTTGAATCAATTTTCCTTACTACGATTATACACCATTCTTAGTGAACCCCAAGGAAGCTAAAGGTATCGAACTACCTGATACCTCTCCAACTAAGGTCTACCCTGATCCTAGTCCCCCTTGAATTGTTAATTGGAAAAATCACCCCAGTGACAATTTTCGGTTAACAGAAACCAAAATCTCCAAAATGACTGAGTAAACTAACACTTAATTTTAGGAATAAACTCTAATCATGTTATTTCATTATAGCAAATCCTAATTTATACAGCAAACTGAAAAGATAATAACCTAACTGATAAACATGAAATAACTAAAGACATCTAATTAGGTTGGGTAATTGCAATCTAATCTTATTTAATCTAACAATTATAAAAAACTATACCTAAATATCTAAAAACTAACTTTATCTTTTATTTATTTAACTTGCACGTAACATCAACATTTGCAAACATAAATTGCTTTCTCACCATTGTTACAGTTCTATCCATGTAATTTTTTTTTTTAAATAATTTTATTGTATTTGATTAAATTTTTATATTTAACCTCTTTTATTTGAATTTCTTTTTCAAAACTTGTTTGTGCAGTTCTCACCATTTTCAAACGTACATTGTCTTCTTGCAATTGTTACAACTGTATCTAGGTAATTTTTTAATTGATTTTCATATTAAATCATTTTATTGCATTGGGTTAAATTTTTATATTGAATTTTTACTAAGATGCGGTCTTAAATGAAAAAAGATAATTTCTTTTTGTATTTTATGGTGTTTTCGGATAAATATTCTGCAATTGTCTTTGGGTTTATTATTTTCTTTTTGTTGAGGAACGATGTACCATTTATTTAATTTCTTTTAGTTTATATGAAATTTTTATAATATATTTTTAAACTATTTAATTCTAATTTGTTTTACTATTTATTTATTCTATACAACAACCATTAAGTTAGTCAATAATGTTTAGTAATGAAAATTTGGTAAAAAGAAATATCTGAGCAATTCAATTTAGGTCTGTAAACACAAGTTCAGGGTATAGAGAAGAAGTTGTAAAAAGTCTTTGAGTCTAAAAACACTGACCTTTAGGCCTTTATTTAATTTCATTCAATTTATATTAAATTTTTATAATATATTTTTAAACTATTAATTCTAATTTTTTTGACTATTTATTTATTTTATACAACAATCATCAAGTTAGCCAGTGATGTTTAGTAATGAAAATTTGGTAAAAAAAAATTATCTCAATTTGGGTATGTAATCACAAGTTCAGGAGAAAGAAAAGAAGTTGCAGAGTCTTAGAGTCTGTCCACATAAACCTTTTATTATTATTATTATTATTATTATTATTATTATTATTTAATGATATTAAATGACAATCTGCTAAAGTTAAAGAAGAAGAGCAATCGAAGAAATTAGTTGTTGGTTTGTATTGTAAATAAAATGAAAAAATAGACTGTTTATAAAGGTTAGAAGTTTAATGTAAAAAATTTATTGTTGTCTACATGTCAACACATGAACAGGGAGTGTGTTGAGATAGTGGATTGAGAAAATGAATCTAGCACTCCTCTAATGTTTATGATTGATTAGTTCATATAACAAAGAAATATATTTTAGTGAAAATTGCAAAAAATAACCTAACCATGGAATGGATTGTTGTTTTTAACCAAATCCAAATTTGTTATTGTTTGTAACCATTCATCATAATAAATTACAAAACTACCATTTTAACATCTTCTTCTTTTTTTTTTTCTAACACTCATCTCTTTATCACTTACCTCTCAAATCTAGTTCTCAACTAATATTCATTGTTTTTTGTCAAGAAATTGGAGTTAATTTTAAAGGGAAATCGCAAAGGAACCAAGATTTAGGAAGAGTTTTTTGAAAGTTCGAGTTTGTGGTTGAATCTCTCCTCAAAACTTCAAAGTTTGTAAATCTTCAATTTCAATAGCATTATTATGTTTCTTAGATGATATTCTTGATGGGTCTTTGTTATTTTGCTGAAATATTGAAGTTTTTTTTTTTTTGTGAAAATGGAAGAAACATCGATTTCGGTTGGAAATTTTATTTCACGCAGTGCGTCACGTTAAACCTGATATAAGTAAGTTATTTCATGTTTAACGTGACACATCACCTGATATTGTGAAATCATGTATTTTTGAAGTACATGGGATATTTCATGCCAAACATAATATACATAGGATATTTCATGTAAGACATGAAACACTGTATACAGGGGATATTTCATGTCCAACATGATATACATGAGATATTTTATGCTCAACATGATTTATAAAGACGAAGAAAGGAAGGGACTGAATCAGGGCCGAAGGAGGAGGGCAACTACCGGAGGATGTCGCTCGACATCGATAAAGAAGAATCAGCTACTTTTCGGCATCGATTCGATGGCCAAATGATCTGGAAATCCGTAACCTCGGTGGAAATGTGTTGAATTCAATATTTCCAAAAGTTTCATATTTAACATGAAACACGACTATTGTGTTTAAATTCAAGCTTTTTAGAAGATTCATGTTTAACATGAAATATAAATGATGTTTCATGTTAAAGAAGAAACGTGACTATTGGGCATGAAATATCTCATGTATGTCATATCGGATATAAAATATCTCATGTATGTCATGTAGAGCACGAAATATCCCATGTATATCAGTATTTCATGTTGGCCATGAATTATCCCATATATGTCACGTTGGGCATGAAATACCTCTTGTATGTCATGTTGAGCATGAAATATCCCTTGTATGTCAGTATTTCATGATGGCAATGAAATATCTCGTGTATGTCATGTTGGGCATGAAATATCCCATATATTTCATGTTGGACATAAAATATCCCAAATATGTAAAAAAAAAAAAATACATGATTTCACTATATCAGGCAATGTGTCATGTAAAACATGAAATAACCCACTTATGTCACATTTAACATGACACACTGCATGAAAAAAAAAAAATTCAATTGAAATCGATGTTTCTTTTATTTTCATAAGAAAAAAAAAATTTCAACATTTCATCAAAATAACAAACACCCATCAAGAATACCATCTAACAAACACAATAATGCTATTTTTTTTTTTTTTTTAACAGCATCGTATATTAAGAAAGCATGCAAGGGAAAACCTCACAGCCAAGCAAAAAAGCTTACAAAACCAACAAAAAAGCAACAAAGGAAACAAAAACCAAAACCCTCAACAAAACAAAGGAACCCAAAAAAAAAATAGAGTAGCAAAATCGAGTAACACCACAAAGAAAACACCCAAAAGAGAAAAGGCAAAAAACTAAGCCAACGAAGAGCCAAACTAGCAAGAGCAAACTAACACTAACGGCAACAACCCAAAACAACTGAGAGTGGCACCCTTCAAGCCTGAAGCAGAAAACAAAACTCCCAACACCATGAAGTAGCACACCAGAAGGCAGGGCAATAGGACAACAGGACAAAAACTAGACAAACAAAAACAACCGATCAAAAGAATCACTGAAATTTCCAGTCCACGAAGTCCCCCGCTTTGCTAGAACCTATTTTAGCTAAGTTATTGGCAAAGAAATTTGACTCTCTCGGGCTAAAGGAGACCACCGTACTACCAAGGTGATCCAAATTACTTCTAATGTTGAAAATCGTATCAACATGCCTGAGGTTTCCAACACCTCCCATTATTAATCCAAGAGACCGCAACTTTTGAGTTGCTAAAAATTTCAATATTGTGACACATTAGGAAAGGTTTGGAGTTGCAAAGATCACAGACCTTATGAATGGCTAAAATATCCACAGAATTGGCATCATGGACACCAATAAACAGAGAGAACATGCATAAAATTTTGCCTTCGGAATCCCTCAAAACACCTCCAATCCTCGCCGAACCAAGTTTTCCCTTCACAGAACCGTCAACATTGAATTTCAAACCATTGCACACAGGGGGTGACCAAACTGTACACTTGTCTTCATCGGCTTGAAATCGATGCAGAGCACTTTCAAATTGAGAAGAATGGCGGTTATTGGATCGTTCGACCTGCTACAATGGTGTTTGAACCACCAAGTGACTCTAAATTTCACCATATCTATAGCTTGAACTAAATCCGCTTCCCTACCCTCGAAGAACCCTTGGTTTCTCATCTCCCCCGTTGTCCAAACCACAGCAAAGAACAATGATCTCCAAGCTCTTCAACATTTCAGCAAAGGAATCAAACCATCTCATCCACTCCACCAATTCTTTGATAGAAAAATTCAGACAACTATGCAACTCCCACCATCTCATGCAGCTGCGCCATAGCTCCCACATCCACTTACAATGGAGAAATAGGTGATTGATCGTCTCATTTTCTCTGTTACAAAAAGGACAGACCAAAGATGACACTTGGAAAATTTCAAAATGTTGGAGAACCTCTCCAACAAGCACTCTATCCTTGAGAAGTTGACAAACAAGCATTTCCACCTTATGAGGGCAGATCCCTTGCCAAATAAATCTGATGTGCAGTTGATTCTGACTCTCAAAATCTTCTATCACTTTTCTAAAAGAGCTCACTGAAAAGACACATTTTGAGCAAAAATTCCAAGCTATCGTATCCTTGAATGATCTTCGAATTGGAATGCTACCCAGAAAAGAAAGAAAAGAGTTCCATTGAAACTTTTCCCAATCAAAGAGCTATCTTTTTAGAGTCACAAACTAAACCCAATTTGAGCCGCTCCAATGCCCAAAATCTTGAACCAAACCTTCCTTGACTACTACCAACGTGAACACTCTTGGAAAGGCCTCTTTCAAAGGAGTTGAACCCACCATAATGTCTATCCAAAAGCTAGCTCTATCACCACAGCCTAAAATCACCTTGAAACCATCTCTAATCACTTGAGCCATCTATGACCCTTCTTTAAAATGATTTATCACAACTTTTACAAAAAAAATAAGCAGGGGAGGAACACCTCCAATTCCACAACAGCTTCTTATCCTCAATCTCATATTTATCACATAAAACTTTCTTCCATGGCGAACCTTCCTCAACCCCAAACCACCACACCCACTTGGCAAACATGCTATCATTTTTAACTAACATTCTACCAATCCCAAGACTCCTCTTTCTCTTACTTTTGCAGACCGACCTCCAGTCCACCGCATGCAATTTTCTCTTTTCTTTCCCATCTCCACAAAGGAAACTACGATGGAATCTCTCGATTCTTTAAGCCACCCCTACCGGCATTTTGAAAACTGACATAAAATAAGTGGGTATGCTACAGATGACAGCCTTGATACTGCCTTTCGAAAGGATTTTTCTTTTCCACGGGTCCAACCGATTCTCAATTTTACTAATCACCGGATTCCAAAAAGCCTTAAAACATGGTCTAGCACCCAATGGGAGACCTAGGTACACAATTAGGAGGATCGCCAACTTACACTTAAACACATCAGCCCACTCTATCTCCTCCCCCACATCTTTCCCCACTCTTACAATGCAAGACATATGATAGCATGTTACAATATATGTTACAATAACTAACATTATTCCTCAGCCCCAAATCTTGAAGTTTTGAGGAGAGATTCAACCACAAACTCGAAATTTCAAAAAAACTATTCCCAAATCTTGGTTACTTTGTGATTTCCCTTTAAAATAACTTCAATTTCTTGATAAAAAACAGTGAATGTAACATATATTAGTTGAGAACTAAGATTTGGGAGGTAAGTGATAAAGAGTTGAGTGATAGTAAGAGGAAAAAGATGATAAAAGGGTAGTTTTGTAATTTATTGGTTAAAAACAATAATACATTATGATGAATGGTTACAACAATAAAAAATTTGGATGTGGCTAAAAACAATAATACATTTGGTGGTTAGGTTACTTTTGCAAATGTCCCTATATTTTAATCATACATCAGTAATAATAATATAGAATCAAAACTTATTTAAGCTCAATTAAATGACCATTTAAGAATATAATAAATTTCATTTTAAATTTAATTAGAAAGTATTATTTTTGTTTTTTTCATAGACAATATGTATATATGCAATGTAAGTGTAGATGCATGCATGGATGCATGGAGAAGTCACAATTCTCAAGAAATTAAGAAGGGAAAGATAACAAAACACAAAAACGTACATGTGATTTGCCCGCTGGTTGTGCATGTGAGTGATGGTGACATTGGAAGGACACTTGGTTGCTGCCGGGTCCCTATTTTCTTTTGGAGGCAAGCACAAAACAACAGACAAGGTTCGATAAGTACTACTGTGAGCTTATTCTGAGCCATAATTGAGAAACACCCTTTTCTCTGTTCTTTTTTTTATTTTTTTTACGCATTGATGGAAACTGTAGATTGAAGACCAAAATAACAAAACACCCTTTTTCATTTTTGTAGTCTTCTCAAGGGAAGTAAGGTGTGTTTAAAGAGCAAAATTACAAGAAACTTCCTCTTTTTTGTTAGGGTTTATAAATGGTTGGTAGTTTCCTAGTTGTTGAGAGAGAATTCACGGGCTAGGCTAGCATGAGAGACCACAAATTCATGGGATTCCATATGATTAGCTACGTTCTATACAGTTAAAGAGTTGGTTGTTAGTCATTGGATTTCAATACAAGGGTTTACAAAAATGAATAATTTGAAAATTAAAAACTAAAAGATAATAACTCCCTCTCTCCATTAAGGATTTGGATCCCTCATCACCTTAAATGTCATCAACTTCAATTCATAATATGTCTCTAAATAAGCAAATCAATGGTTTTGATTAATTCTGTTAATTTTTATGTCTGTACTCTGTCGAAAGATAGAATTAATCCAAGGCCATTAATTAGCTTATTAGATACGTATTAATAGATTATAAATATATCATTTAAAGTGAGAAGAAGATCCAGATCCATTAATAGCTAAATTCTTTTATTCATAAATATCATACACGTAGCTTATTTTGAATGGGTCGGAATACAAGTTTCTCCTTAGTGAGAATTCTACATCAAAAAAGAAAAATAGAAAAGATTTCCCAGTAGTCCAGAGAGAGAAAAGTGAGAAAGGGACTGGTGATACTGATGCAAGAAGTATCTTAGAAATGGAATTATGACACCAACATGACATACCAACTAACAACTTTTACCTTTCTTCCCCGTTTCTTTTCCTTGATTTTTTGTATATGCTGAGACAACTTACAGATATCTTATTGATGTGTACACACTCAATGAAGCAATAATCTATATATTATATATAGGACATTCGATTCATGCGAGTATGCGAACGGAGATTGTCTGGAAAACTATACTGATGTATTTATGTTAATTAATTGTTTAAAACAAATAGACGTGTATTTTATTTCTAGATACAACCTAAAAATTGATGAATTATAACAAAGATATATAATGTGAGTGGGATTTGTATTATAATAAGGTCATGTTCGACATGGCTTTTGGAAGCCAGCTTAATTTTGGTTTATAAGTTGTAAGTTCCATTTAAAGATGTTTGGAATATTTTTAATTTTAGATAAATTTTTATTTATTTATTATTTTTAAGATTTCCAACAACTCCATGAGTCCATGATGTCCTTTTTCATTAAACCAATATAAAGAGAGGAGGATCCCCATTCCTATTGATAATTATCAAATTAACGCAAGCATTACTGGACAAATACCTGCATCTCTTTGGATTGAGTTGGATTTATATCTATTAGATCACCATCCAACTCAAATAACGAGTCTAATAGTTTCATGACTCCAATTGACATATCGACTTTTTTTAATCTAACACATGATTTCAAACATTTGCCACCGAAAATGTTTTGCAACCACTTGGGTTCAGGTTGATATGTGTGTAGCTTAGACTGCAACGCTAATCTAATTGTCTTTGTTTAGATTACTGGTTGCTCATATTAGCTAAACCCAAGGTAAACTAATTAAACTTTTTGCAATTTATCTTAAAGTTCGTGCTAACTTTTTTTTTTTTTTTTTTTTTTTTTTTGTTAGACCACGAGGTATCCCTCACTCTGATCGGCAACCAATCATTAACGAGTGGGACTAATCCCCGCTTCGGCCGAGAGGTCAATAAAGCCTAGCCACGAGGTGCTTCCAGTGGGGTTCGAACTCGGGCAGTGCCCGAACCATTCGTCTCACTAGTCACTAGGGGTGTGGTGACCAATCACACCACAGCTCGTGGTTAAGTTCATGCTAACTTTGATAACCTCTACATCAACAAAAATGGGATTGTGAGACTACAAATGACCACTTTTGCAACATTTTTATGATTAATAAATTTGTGTTTATCAGTTGATTTTGGATGAAACAGCATTTTGATGGATTGAATCATAAATATTTAAAGCTCAAGGCATGTTTGATAAACCATATTATCCCACATACGTTTAGATTGTTATGCCGAAACTCAGTCAAACCTGCTCAAAACTAAATCTCCCACAAATCTACACAAAAAATATGACAAAAAAAAATACGAATTATTTTTTCCCTTCTAAGATAAAATTCTGCTAAACTACTTTTCTATAATTAAAATACCTTGACTTTATGACTACAAGTCTACAATGTTGATTTACAATCATACAGCATCTGCACTATCAAGGATTTTCTTTTCTCAACTATAATAAGCCTAACTATTACAACAATGGATCTTATAAATGAAGAACCTTGTAAAAACAAAAAAAAAGATTTTCTGGTTACTAAGTCTCTGTCAGGAGATGGCCTTCTAGCCCATCAAAATTGATGATAATATCTCTCCCATTGTCTTATTAGACGTGTTACCTTCGTTATCTACCTCCACGCCAGACTCGAGCACCGCAGCATCCAAAATTAGCTTCCGTTTTGCTATCTCGTAAACATTCTCATCAACCGTGTCCTTGGTCACTAGCCTGTGGGGGGGGAAAGAGACAAAAACCACATAGCAAATGGTATATTACAGCCTGCAAAGCTTAGTAAATTGAATGTAAGGGTAGAAAGCAAGGCGTGGAATGTTTAAAAGCACCTGTATATCGTGACAGGCTTTGTTTGGCCGATGCGATGACAACGATCTTCAGCCTGTCGGTCAATCTGTGGGTTGAAATCCATATCATGGATGACAACAGTATCAGCTCCAGTCAAGTTTAAACCCTGTCCACCAGCTCTTGTAGAAAGTAAGCATGCAAAAATAGAAGTGTCGCTATTGAAAGTGTCAACTATGGCCTGCCTCTCTGTCACCTGAGTACTGTCATTAGAAGAGATTCACAAATCAACATATGAATATATATATATATATATATGAAGATTATAATAGACAACTATAAAATCTAGCCAAGCCTAATCAATCAGGAATGGAATGTCATTGTGAGAAAAAGAGGATGTAAAAAACAGATTAAAACACACAAGCACACAGATACAGAGAAGTAGAATTTGCTAATAGTTCCAAGCCATTTCAGAACTGTTTGGGATAGTTTTTACTTTTGGCTTTTGACAGTAAAAGAGAAGTCTAGAAATTTCAGTTACTGTTTGGATAGAAGGAATATGTCTGAATTTTGTGTTTTGTTATATATTAATAAAAGCATAAAAATATAAATACAAAAGTTCAATTAAAGTGGGAAAATGATTTCCTGTGTTTTGCTTGGAAGTTCTTCCAAAAGAAGCATGGTAGGTCTATGTTCCCTTGAAAGTGCATCTGAAAACTAAAAGCTCTTTTCATAATTCATCCAAAGTCCAAACACGTTTAGAAGCTACTTCTGATCTGGGCCAAAAAAGTTGAAAGCTGGCTTTTGAAAGTAATACGCCAAACATGCCATTAAATCCATTGAACCGAAACATAAATCATTGTTAAAACTTCATAAAATGACCCAATGTTGTACATGAACATGTGAAAGAGAGTGAGCCAGTAGGTGGTTTTTAGAATTCTTCAGAAAAATAACCCAATCAAGCAAAAATAAACTCATCAACCAAGAAAGCATGTGTGATCTAAGTATCTAACCATGATACCGTATTGGATTGATAATAAAATAACCAACACAAGTCCTGCTTTAGCACAAGTAAATCAATCCCATAATTTTTCACATATTTAAATATGTAATTACTCATTTTTTAGCTACCACATGCCAGACTATTCATTAATGACATTACCAACGACAGTTACTATTTAATTCATGCACCAAAAGCAAGAGAATAATTTAAATTAGCCATCTGGAAAATAAAAATGGCATTTTCCAAATAACCCAAAAAACCAGAAATTTGACTATTACAGTCATTCCGCAGTTTATTATATATATACACACACACCAGAGATTTAGATCCCCTCCTCACCTCATCTTGTCCTCACCTAAATCAATGGTCCGAATTAATTCTATCTTTTTGTAGTGTAAAGCCATAAAAATAATAGAGATATCCAAACCATTGATTTGCAATATTAGACATGTGGCAATAGAATATGAAGGTGAGGACACTCAAGGTGAGGAGAAGATCCGGATCCATATACCATGTGGTATTCTCGATTGACAACAGTTCAAAATTGACAACTATAAGCAGAATAGAGCAGTACCTCCCATCAAGTCGTCTATACGTAACTCCAATCACATCCAAAGTCCATTCCAAGATATCAAGCATTGATGTCCACTGGCTAAAAATCAGTACCCGGTGCCCGCCTTTCTTCAGTGAGGGGAGAAGTTCAGCTAATGCCTGTAGCAGGGACAATGCTACTCAATTCATGTGATGGGCAGAATATATCCTTTCTCTATATTCCAATTCAAAGAAAATTGCATGATATTAATTTCTTCTAATGAAATTAATATAACATAAGAATTCCTTTACATTTGTGAAACCATGATTTTTACAACACTGAATTAATATAGAAATTAAGTGGAACCATGATTGTTACAACACCGAATTAATAAAACATACTTGACATTTTGCTGAAAGCATAACTTGTTTGTCTGAAAGAATTCCTTTAGTACCAGTGCCACCATAAGAAAGTAAAAGCTGCAACAATTGTTTAGAGCACAAATCAATGACAGAATAGATAAATAGTTCTGCTAAGTACTAAGTCATATAAAGGAAGTGGAAAATCAAAGAAATTGAGATTCTCGTCATTAGGGGAATGAATGAGATATGTGTAGTTTCATAATTGTTCCAAGAATAAACTGGAATATTCTCATACACTGAGAATATATCAGTAAGAGATAAAACAATAAGAACAACAAGGGGCACAAAGACGCATTATTATTTCATTGTTATTAAAATTCATTCACTGTATCCAATAGAAGCTATCCTGCTAATGCAAAAAAAAAAAAAATCAACCTTACATTCTGTAGATGGAAAATGAAGAAGGAAACTGAAGTATAAATTCTGATGTCACCAGCCATTTAGGATAGATTGATGAGAGCAAAGAGGTAATTTTAACACAAAAAGGATCATGATACAAATTGAGCTACCAAATCTTGTTCTTAATGTTGATGACTGCCTACTAAAATTTCATGAACATATTACGCATGAGAAAATTCTAACTCCAAAAATTCATGGTTCAAATTGCTCTACATGGTGTCTGATTTTACTTAAAGGAATTGACTGTTTGGGCAAATGGACCCACTGAGGCCAACAAATTACAGACAAGAGATCTCTATGTGGCTGTCTTTATTGAATTCACGATGCCACTGATACAAGGGAGAGTGAGATCCATAAAGGCACCTCTAACAGTAGAAAGCTTTGGTTATGCTTGAAGGAAATAGATGAACAATTGGGAATTTGAAATTTCAGCTGAAGCAGTCAGAAAGAGTCAGGGTCTTGAAACTGCCTGCCACCTAGGGAGTTCAGATTCAGATTGTGATGGGAAAGAAGGCTGTGGGACAGAACCCAGGCATCAAAGTGATGGGGAAGATGAATATTTCAACATTTTCCAACTCCTCGAGGGACAAAAGACGCCAATGGAAAAATTTTGACATGATTCTCAGTTAGGAGGCAAGCATGGAGGGAAAAAGTCGAAGGATGCAAGAACAACAGCTTGAGGAACCCAAACCAAGTGAGTGGTGAAGATGCTAGAACCATTAGAGAGGGATTGACTAGTAGGGTGGGAGAAGGACGGCCTTCAGATAATCCTAATCATTTTAATGTTGAATGGTGGAAAACTTATGGGGATATTCTGCAAACCTGTGGCTTGCGCCTAGTTCCAGAAAAAAGAAAGAACCAAGGAAATCCAAGCAAAAAGTGGAGAACCAAGGACCTAAGGGAATTGAACAATCTAAAGTCGGGATCAATAATGAGAATATCGGGCTGAGCATAACAGCACTGGGGATGACACTAATTTATCATGAAGATTCTCTCTTGGAATGTCAGAGGGTTGGAGAACTGTGGGAAAACAAGTTACTAAATAAGAACGCCAAACCAAATATTGTCATTATTCATGAAACCAAAAGCATTTATTGTAACTCTCAACCGTCCATGTAAAATACACATGCACTTTTTGGGAGACAGTGCTGCTTTATGCATACTTGCACTTTTTGAGAGACAGGCTGCTTTATGCATTAATTAACGCCATTTAAACAAGATGTTATTTTCAGCAGCATGCCTAAACCAGACTTTTTCTGAGACTCCAGAATTCCAAAACTCGTCTGAGACTCCGACTTCCAAAAATTATCTGAGAAACAACATTCTCCTACTAACTAATGCATTTATCTCATTTTGTGCACCACATTAGAAATCTCATTTACAAACAGTATGATATTGTACAAGGTTCTAGAATAAGCTAGCACATAACGTACCAATTACTGATTTTCAACATCAAGCAAAAGAATGTTCTCAAAAAAAAAAAAGACATCAAAGAAAAGAAAAAACAAAAAGATAATGCACCATGAATCAAACAATAATCTACCAATGTTTGGATCTAACTTGAATAAGAGACCATCTGTAAAATTAACAAGATGGAACTCCAAAATAAAGAACTACCTGGTGAATATTAAAGTCATTGTAACTCTTAAGTTCTTCTATCACTCGGTCCAAAGTACATTCAAAGCCGAATGCACCCATCGGATGTAACCTTTTAGCAATGCGAACAACATCCTCATTGCTGTAAATTCGCCTTACTAATAATGGATGATTTGCAATCTAGATAAGCATAAAGTTTTAGTAAACTGGTTAAATAACCACAGGACAAAACCCAAATGATATAGAATGTATAGTGGAAAATGTAAACGTGCATCACCTTACGGAACTGAACAAAATAGTTTGAAATCTGACGTTGAGGAAGAGCTCCAGCAATACTAGTCAAGTCAGTCTCAGAGAGCTTAGCAATACGAGCTCGTGACACTGCCCGGTACTCTTCTATAGCTTCTTTGTAAGCATTTTCCTGCTGCTTTCCCATTATAACATGTTCAACCTGCAGAAACTTTAATTAGCACTTAGCTAATACAGATTATGGGAAGGAAATTAAAAAATTGCAATACTGAAGAAAAAAAAAATTCAGGATCTTAACGGAACCCTTAAGTAAGCATCAAACGAACCCGCTGTATCTTTTGGACAAGTTGCTGCATTACATCAGATTTCAAGCGCCTCAAGATAAATGGTCCCAGAATCGACTTAAATCGACCAGTTAAATCTCTATCTTCAGCATTTAGTAGCTTCTTCAAATCTACATCCTCAGTAACAAAAAGATCAGGCATCATGAACTCCAACAACGACCAGAGCTCCTGCAATGATAACTCAAGTCAAAAACAAAGAAATTACAATTAACTCAATAAAGAATAGGTATATGATGAAGTCTCCAGATGCAGACTATCAAAAAAAAAAGAGTAATTTTAGATGCCACTTCATTTTAAAGCAAAACTAACCAAATTACATTAGATTATAAAGCAAACTACTCAATTAATTCTAAAAACTAGTAAAAAGTAGATTTTACTATACATTAACATCTTTGCTGCTGGTCAAATCAACTTATTGCAGCAATGAAACTTCTAACTACAGACCAAATCACTCAAAAGAAAAACAAATATACTGAAATGGGAAAGGAAGACAAGTGTGTTCGTCTAGGTGATAAAAATTGCTTTGTAAGAGAAGATAATTATCAACATATCTTAACTATGAACTACCTAGTCTACCTTATTATGTGCCTATATAAAAGGTCCAAAAACCCTCTTTTTCCAAGGCTTACACGCCTCAAGTAACTGAGGCTTAGGTTTCACAGAATCACCCTGAGGCTTAAGCCTCGAGGCTTTTCTTAGTGCCTCAGCGCCTCAGCAACCCCATCAGGACATGTTTGTTCCTCCGCATTTTATTGTATAAAAAAGTTAAAATGCATTAAAAATAATGCAACTCAGGTGCTTGGGCAACCACTTGGTATTGTATTAACTAATGCAAACAGTTCCTCTAGTACAGCCATGGCCGCACTAGAATATATGCTGTATCACGACTGATTTTTTTTGTTCACGACAAATTTCTCTATAATTAAAACTTTTGTTTGTTAAAAATTCTGATCACATCACAACAAAAATGAATATATGAAAATCAAAATAATAATTATGAATAATGTTTTTATATATTATTTAGTTTATTAATTATTGATAATATTGTTTTTTATTATTTTAAAATTTTAGTATAACAAATATATTTTTATATCATTTTCGTTTTAAATTTTGTAATTTTTATTTTTTGTAAAAATGTAATACAATGCAATACCAATGCACCAAACACCATGTAACTTAATACAATCTAGTACAATGTCTCACCAAACACATGATTGTACTAGCTTACTAAAATTCAATATAATCCAATCCAGTCCAATCTAATCCAAGACAATACAATGTGATGCACCAACCATGCCCTCAGTTCATTAGCATGCTTTAAAGCAATTCAGACGTGAGCATTCTTTCAATTAGAAAGTAAAGAAAAAAAATAAAGATAGAAAAGGAGTAATAATAGTACATGTAAATCATTTTGTAATGGAGTCCCTGTCAGCATTAGACGCTGGTTTGCATTTCGAGCAACAGACATTAGGTTTTTCCACCTATAGCTGTTTTTATCCTTTAAAGCATGGGCCTCGTCCATCAACACACAGCTCCAGCGCCATCTTTTCAGAATTTTACGGTCATCTTTCTGCTGCACACTGTAAGTACCATCAATGATAAGAATTTGCATTTAAACAAACATGATCACAGGGATAATTCCTTGATCACAATAAACACACCTGTGACGTTCAAAAAGAGAATAACACACAAGAACCACATTAAACGGAGGTGGCAATCCAGCTTTGGCCAAAGAGTTCAACTCTTTTGAATAGGCTGTTCGAGTAGCCCCATGATACAGAAGCACGGAAAATGATGGACACCACTTCTTAAGTTCTCTTTCCCAGTTTTCCAGAACAGAGGCAGGACATACAATTAAATGGGGACCAGGATCATTGTTCAAGTGCTTCAGCAACATTAAATATGTAATAGCCTGTTAAAAACAGCATCATTACTCTGACGACATAAAAAAGACTGCAAATTAAATTAATACCGTATCATTGGAGAAATTATAGAGCTCAACACCACCTGAATGGTCTTCCCAAGACCCATCTCATCTGCCAATATGGCTGCATTGGTTGAAAATATAAGTCATCAGTGATCGTTTCAAACTAGACCTAATATCCAAAACATATGCTTGTATAACTAATAATGAAACTATATCAATGTTTTTTAGGGAGATAAAGAGACCAGCAATATGATGATGCCAACAATAAGCAAGATATAAAATTGCACATTATAATATATAGAACATCTCCAATTAGAAGAGCCATTTGTGTCATGACTGTTCCTTTTTTCCTTGAAAATTATCTAAGGCATCAAAGATGCATGAAAAATAGCATTTTAGAATTTTAATTAAAACAAAAACATTTCAATATTAGAACTTCAGGAAAGAATAAGTAACAATTTCTCTTCTTTTGGCCTTACGAATTTTTGTTTTTAGATTTCAACACACTAAAAATGTCTTCGGCCACTCTAAGAAAGACAATCTCCCTTCACACTTGGCATCTACAAAAGACATTTTCATATGACTTGTACGACATAATGAGAAGTATTGTTGAGTTTCAGATAGAAATGATGTAGAGACCGGGTAAAAGCTGCTAGAAATATATTAATGAGAGTTAGCAATTAGTTTTCAAAATAATTTGAAAGAACACAAATATGCACACCATCCAAAAGAGCTTGCATAGTAGCTTAGATCATAAATTGCACTTCATAAGATGAGAAGAAAAATTAAATCTAGACCCAAGACAATTTAGAAAACACATATACCATCAGTGAGCCACAATTACCCTTTGAAGCTCAAGCACCCCCTTATTTAGCATACAAAAATATAAACCCACAAACAGTACATAGCTGATGATAACTAACCATTAACTACGCAAACCCACAAATAAGATCCTATTTCTGCATTAAAATTGTCATTTATTTTATTTTATTTTTAATCATTGAAACCCAAGTTCTAAACCTCGAGAGAAATTTGCTAATAAGCTCTATAGAGTCAATCCCGATTCAATATCGTCCACCAAATTCAGACTGCAAGTAGGGATGTCAATGGGGAGGGGATAGGAATTCCCAACCCCAACCCGAACGAAATTATTTCCCCCCAAACCAGCCCTAACCCTAATAATTGAAGGTCAGGTCGGGGTTGGGAAACTTCTAGGGTAGGTGGCCCCAACCCCGCCTCGCCCCCATAGCCCCGCTACACCCAACCACTAGTCCACCTCCACCAAGATTTTTTTATATGGATATTACACAATTTTTGTATATTTAATAATTATTTTTTATGAAATTAATTATTATATTTTGAATAAGCTCAATACCAACACGCAAAATATAGTTTAAAATGTAAATGCTCATAATTTACTATAGATTAAATCCACGAAAATAGTTAATATAAAAAACAATAAGAAAAGTAAATTGTGAAAATCAAGAGTTACAAGCCGCTCAATGCTAGAAAGTTTATAAATTCACGTTCTTATAAACTTTACAATTTATATATTAATTTTGATTACTCAATTAATTCATTAATTAAAAACATATATTAATTTGTTATTAATTAAATATTAATGTTATACTGTTGTTAATAAATAAATAGTAAGCGGGGTCGGGTCGGGAAAACCAACCCCGCACTCGTCTTGTTTCTAAAACGGGTTGACCCGGAACCTGCCCTGAACCAATTTGTTTTGGTTTAACCCCACCACATATAGGGTGGGGAGGGGCAGTGTCCCCATGGGGTCGTGTTTTTTTAACATCCCTAACTGCGAAACCTTTAAATTTATAAGTCAGCTTATCCAAATCACTATTAGTACACTTTTTTCTCTGAATTTAAAGATCAATTTCAAACAAATCTTTACATTAGAATCACTTCAATTGTCATGATATAGAAAGTTAGAAACATATGGGGAAGGGTCCTCAAGAGGTCAGGGTTTTTGATATCCTTAACTGCGAGACCTTTAAATTTATAAGTCAGCTTATCCAAATCACTAAAAGTACATTTTTTCCCTGAATTTAAAGATCAATTTCAAACAAATCTTTATATTAAAACACTTCAATTGTCATGATATAGAAACATGCTGATGCTACTTGCATCAGCATATGTGCTTTTTTTATTTTGGATAACCAGACCGAAAATTCCCTGACCTTTCTTCATTCACAGAAACTATCACTTAACACTTAACACTTTATAAAGGTGAAACAACAGCTGCTAACTAAGAGGCCTGAGAAAGCTGCCTTCTTTTTTTCACACTATAGCCAACTTTTGCTAACTGGATTTTTCCTATCTATAATGATTACAGAAGGACTGAGACAGTCAAGGTGAATTGAGAATATTGAAAAACTTACTTGTGCATCTTTGAAAGATATATATATTAAGAATAGGAAAATTCTCTTATCTTAAAAGCTAAATCAATCAGCATAATGAACTTCAATTTTTGTATAGAAGCAAAACTGTAATTATACGGCATAACAAGTGAAATACTTTGTAGTATGTAGTGCAATACTAATGACGGAAAATAGAAAAATTACCTCCTCCAATACCCTTGCGATACAACAAAAGAAGAAAGTTAACACCGACCAGCTGATATGGCTTAAGAACTGGCTGAAAATCCGAATCCTCAGCCCCACATGCTTCATCAATATCATTCTGCAACAAAGTTGAAAATAATAATAATAATAATAATAATACACAACATAGGCACACAAAAAAAATGACATTCATAAATCCCACAATTTTCACTTTTCAGGCACCAACTCAGCAATGCCTAATACAATCACTTAACTTAGCTCAAGCAAAAATTGTATTTAAATACGTAGTAAACATAAAATGACTAAATTGAAGTACTGCGCACAATCCATTTGTTAAAGAAAATCCCAGACTCTGTCATTATCTAACACCTATTCAAATATTGAAGTATATCAATTTCCTCAGTTTCCTCGTCAATCAAATGCTCCACCAAACTGTGATACTAACTACTAACTTCAAAATCATAGCAACCAATGCAAAAATACTTTCGATAAAAAAGAAAACACTCAGTACCTGAGTCACAATCCTGACTGAAGAAGCTTCGACCTCTGCGTAGCGATCACAAGCGGCGACAGAAGTGCCATACAACTCTCTCTTGAGCTCCGCAGATATCTTCGAGCATTTCAGCAGTGCTTTTCCAACCACATCATCTTCACCGTCATCAAACAACTCCTCTTCACTGGACGACGACTTTATTTCATAAACCTCCTCATCTCTCTCACTCTCCTCTTCGTCTTCGACCACGAATCGACGGCCGCCGCGATTGGTGGCGAACGTAGTGTGGCCGACCTCCTCCACATCATCATCCTCCAGATTCTCCTCGGAATTCTTAGTGAAATTGTCGGACTTGTTGTAAGTGAAGGATTCGATGGGAGGAGGAGGGGTTTCTGAACCGGTTATTTTGATTTTGAGGACTCGAGAGGGCTTGAAGGAGTGATTCTCCCACTCATCGTCGGAGATCTCGACGAACTCGCGCTTCATTAATTTTATTTTCTTTAATTATAATTTTGATTTAACCATAATTTCATTTCATGGGTTTTATTGCAGAAAAATCCCAAAAAAGAAACCCTAGAGAGAGAGAGGGTGTAGTTTTTGGGTATTTGAACGTAAAATGAGAAAATTGGGCAGACGAGAAATGGCGGTCCTTGAAGAAAGTGACCAGCGCGGGCCTTTCTTTGGATATTTGGCGACTTTTGGTTGGTTTAAAATTTATGAAATTGTTTTTTTTTTTTTTTTGTAATATTAGAGAATCTTCCATTTTCAATCTTCAAATGTTAATTTGCTTACCTTACATGTAATATGAGAAGTGAAAAAAAGAAGAACCCTTACAAAAAACTCTTCAATTATAAATAAGTTTAAATTATTTTAATGAAAGCATTCAAATTCACTTCTCCCCACCAACAAATCTAATTACTTTTCAAATATGTATGAAACTAGTATTATTTTAAATGGATATGAAAATCATTTGAATGACCTTTCAAATTATTAATATGTTATTATTAAATATTTAATATTAATCTCATTTTAAATATCTAGATGAGACATTTTTAATAGTATAATTTTCATGATGATAAAATTTATAAATTAAAACTTATTATATATTAATTGAATTTAATTAAAAAGATAAAAATGATATAGATTTCAAATATTAATAATGATATGATATAAAAAAATAATATAATAATAATTGAAGAGTGAGAAGTTGCTCTTCAATATTAAAGAAAGAGAAGCAAAATCTTATTTGAAGAATCTCATTTGAAGAGTTTGTTGGAGCCAAATATACTGATGTTGCTCGTTTGACTTTGACAAATATCTCATTTGAAGTGTCTTTTAGAGATACTCTTACGATCACTTTACTTTTTCCCTTTTTTTTTTTTTTTTTTTTTTTTTTTTTTTTGTAAGAAGGAGGACTAACAGCCTAGAAACAACGGAAAGAAAACAACGAACTAGTGAGGACCAGCCTAGCAATAGCTAAGCCATTAACATTATCCTCCAAAAAACCTAAAATATGAGATGGTGGGTCATCAAAGGTCGTGATACCCAAACCTAAAGAGTGACCCAGCTTAGCTAGGCCATCAGCAACTCTATTTCCTTCTCTATACACATGTCAAATATTGCAACACCAGGTGTTGGCCATCAGAGCTTTACAGGACTGAATGATGCTAAAGAGAGGATGATTAGTATGGGTGGAATTAGTCAGCAAAGACACAGCAGCCTGAGAATCAGATTCAACCATAACTTTCTTGAACCCTACCTTCCATAAAATCTACAATCCTTCAAAAATGCCCCATAATTCCGCTTCAATGATGCTATCAGTTCCCCTATTCAAAGCAAACCCACCAATCTACTTCTTCAGGTGATTTCTGATAACTCCTCCAGCAGAAATAGTGCCCAATTAATGGTTCATACTCCCATCAACATTGAGTTTGATCCAATCAATCTCCGGAGGGGACCAAGCAATAAGACAAGTGATCATCTCCCTTTTATTACCAACATCACTATTGGCTTTAATCCAACCCTCAACATAATTATAGATGATATTACCCGCGCCACCAAGAGATTTAAAATTTGTATCAAAAATAGCTTTGCACATCCACTTCCAAATAAACCACATGGTCACAGCAAAGAGGAGGTAAGCAAGGACAGTTCCACGAATCACTATGTTGCACCTCAAGTTCTGAGTTATCCAGTCACACCACTCCAAATTAAACAACCCTGTAGTAGTGATACCTTTACAGATATACTCCCAAATGTTCACAGCAACCGAACAACCTCTAAACACATGATTTATGCTCTCACAACCCTCCTTACAGCTAGAGCAAGTCATATCCATAGTGAGGCCTCTGGAAGCTCTATGCTCATTTGTGAGAATCTTTCCATGAAAGACAGTCCAAAGGAAGAACTGGATTCTATGAGGTAATCTATGCTTCCACAAAAAACCCCACTGCCAATTAGGGACATCATCACTCTCAAACATACTCTCATAAGCACTTTTAACATAAAATTGACCATTATTGGATAATCCCCAAATAATTTTGTCAACCCCACTATGTGGTTTATCAGCATGAATACTCAAGATTCTCTAAATAATTTGCCAAGGCAGGACCACACAAAGTTTCTGAACATTCCACTCATTCTGAATCAAATAATCACTCACCTTCTTAGAAGAATGGGAAGAAGAAAGAGGAATAATGGCATGATCCCAGAGCCTACAAAATTCAAGGATCCAATGATCAACCCAGAAATTAATTCGGCACCCATTACCAACTCTCCACTTCAGCCCCCCTGTTAGCAGCTTAGAACCGAAACTGATGCTCCTCATATACTAGAACAGCCATTAGACTTATGCTTGCCGAAGTCCACAAAGTTGTCACCTTTAAGATATTTATGCTTAAGTAAATTCCCCCATAAACCTTCCTCATTGTGGATCAACCTCCAGCTAGCTTTAGCAAGCAAAGCTTGGTTCATTTGCTTGGATTTTTTAATGCCCAGCCCTCATTTGTGCTTCGGAAGGCAAATAGAATCCCATTTGATCAAGTGTATCTTCTTGTTCTTGGCTGAATGACCCCATAAAAAGTTCTTGTTGAGCTTGTCCAATTTCGAGCAAATATCAGTAGAGAGCTTTATCGTTTGCATAGCATAAATTGGAATGGCCGAAGAGACAGCTTTGATCAAGGTACATATCCCTGTAAAGGAAAGAGTGGAGCTTTTCCACATAGCTAATCTGCTCTGAGATCTATCAAGAATTTCTTTATACGTGTCCTTAGTGATCCGACCATGGATAAGGGGAACACCAAAATACTTCCCCAAATCCTAAGTAATAGGGGAACCACATATCTCAGCTAAAGTCTTCGCAAACCCATTACTAACATTACTTGAACACAAAACTCTAGATTTAGGAAAGCTCACATGTTGCCCTGAAATGTCACAAAACATATCAATGCAATCCTACATGACTTGAGCTTGCTGCACAGAAGCTTCACCAAAGAGAATGAGGTCATCTACAAAGAATAAATGTGAAATTGCAGGACCATTCCTAGAGATCTTAACAGGTTTCCAAAATCCCCCTGCAATCTTATGTTGGATGATATGTGACAACTTCTCCATACATAAAACAAAGAGATAGGGTGATAACGGATCACCTTGCCTAATTCCACATTTAGGCTGAAAATTTTTATAAGCTTCACCATTCATCATAACTTTGAACTGCACACTAGATACACAACTCATAATCAAACTATTAAGCTTTCCTCCAATCCCCACTTCATCCAACACAGATTTGATGAAGCCCCATTGAAGTTTATCGTAAACTTTGGCTAAATCGATCTTCCAAGCTATAAGTCCACCTTTCCCTTTGGCCCTTCTAAACTTGTGGAGGGCTTCTTGGGCAATAATTATGTTGTCCTGAATATGTCTACTAGGGACAAAGGCTACTTGATTCGGACTAATGAGGCTAGGGAGTAAATGTCTCAATCTTTGAACAATCACCTTGCTAACCATTTTGTAATAAGTGTTGCACAGGCTAATTGGTTTGAGTTGAGACATACAAGCGGCATTGGAAGTTTTCAGGATAAGGGAAATGTAAGTTTGGTTGATACTTTCAGGAATACATCTCTTATCAAAACATTCTGACACCATGCTCACCAGCTCACCTTTACAAATGTTCCAATACTTATGGAAGAAAATTGTAGGGAAACCATCCGGCCCCGACGCCTTTAATCCACCAATGTGAAACACACACTGCTTGACTTCCCTCTCACAAATACTAGCATTTAGAGCAGTTACACCACTGCTATCTAAAGACGAAAACAGCAAAAACATCTGAGAGTAATTCCTTGAACTTTGCTTTTCTTCAAAAAGCTTAAGAAAATATTACACCGCTTCACACTTCATATCCTCCATATCTTCAACCCAACTCCCATTATCTTTCCTAAGTCTTTCAAGTTTATTTCTCCTTCTCCTAACAACCGTAGAAAGGTGAAAAAACCTGGTGTTTTTATCACCCTCTTTCAACCAAATATTTCTCGATTTTTGAAGCCAAAAAACTTCTTCTTGCTCTAGGATCTCATTGTATTCTCTCACCAACCTATCTTCTCACTTAGCTAGGAAATGAGAATATCTGTTACTAAGGCATTTCTGAACCCCCAGAATTCTTGCAAGGAGTCTACATTTATTTTGAAATATGTTGCCAAACTCCTCCTTATTCCAAGTCCTAAGAACTTCAGCAAAGTAGTGCAACTTATTACTACAATTCTCCATGTGATTGCTCTAATAATTCTGAACCAACTCATCAAAATTTTTGTGCTTAAGCCACATTGCTTCAAAACGGAAAGGTTTAAAGCCATATTTCAGGCCATGGTTGCTGTACAGTTTGATAAGGATAGGGCAGTGATCCGACATTACCCTAGGAAGATGCTTGACAAACCCCTTCGTGTAGCACAATCTCCAATCCATTGAGCACATGGCTCTATCCAATCTCTCCCAAATCTCCTCACTAATACCCCTTTTAGTTATCCATGTGAACTTCGAACCAATATATCCCACGTCAACCAATCTATTCCTATCAATCCACTCAGCAAACCCACTCTTAGAAAATTTACATCTACCTCCTCACTTATCAGAGCTGCAAGTAATTTCATTGAAATCAACAGCAACAAGCCAAGGCAAATTGAAACAGCCTCTAATGGAGTCCAGGTAATTCCTCAGATTTCTCCTAGCAGTAACACAAGGATTGACATACACTATTGTAAGTACCCAAACACTTCTATGATCTGCTGCAAGAGCTGTAATACTATGCCTAGAATGAGCAATGACTTGAATCCTAACATCACTACCATTCCAAAGGAGCCACAATCCCCTAGAAAATAATTCAGCATCAACCACAAAACTATTAGAGAAACCAAGCTTCTTTATAACACTCTTAGCTTTAGAACCACTAATTCTAGGTTCTAGAATGGCTAAAATATCAAATTGATATGTACTACATAAATCAGCAATGATTCTAGAGAACCCCTGCCTACCAGCACCTCTCACATTCCAAACACAAATCATAAAGAGATGAGAAAAAGGGGAAACACTATTCAGTAATAACTGCCATGGCCTCCTCTAGATTAGAAGCCACTGCAGTAAAACTATCATCAATATGCATTCCAGCATTACTGCATTACTTTGGTTAACTAGTGTTGAGCCACCATCCACCACTACATCACACTTCTTTTCAAACTCTCGGACTTCTTTATGAAAAAGTTGGAGAACATTAGCACTATCATGTCCATCACTTTCTTTATCAAGCACGGGAGAATACTGATCCTGAGGTCCTTTGAAATAGCTGACATTACCTTGAAAACCTGCCTTCTTCACGCCCAGCTTGTCAACTTTTTTAGTGATCTTTTTAATTCCCTTCCCAATCTTGGCATTCTATCTCCTACTTGAATTAGTAATTTCAGTCAATACTACTTTCGCATTTGAATTATTCTCCTCCTGAGAATTGATGTCTGAAAGCAGAATTTCTTCACTAATGTTTGCTTCCACTTCCTCATTCAACACTTCAAATCTCGAGCCACTCACTTTGCTGCCTATAGAATTATTAGTTCCATCAGGATACTTGTTTCCTTTCCCATTCTTCAAACTATCCTTTTTTCCATGCCTAACCTCATCATGGTCTCCATTCATCTTCCTATATCCATCCGAGCCATACCTGGTATTGCCATACAACTTGGGATTACCAACAACACCATTTTTAACCATATTACCATCAGAGCTAGAGTTAGAACTACCAATAGCACCATTCCTATTACCACTAGAGCTGTGATTTACATTACCACCAACATTACTATTTCCACCTTTCCCCAATTTTCCTTTAAAATTCCTATTTCCTTACTTCCCATAAGACACAAGAAGCCAAGGTCCATAAGAGGACACCTCCTTATCAAAACCGGTCTGGATATCTCCCATTGCTTCCTCAATAATTGGTTCCTCAACACCTTCTCTGCAGTAATCTTTGCTATGCCCATACCTTCCACACTTGAAACAAACTAAACCAAGGCTTTCATACTCCACCATTATAGTTCTATCCTCAATACTAAAAGAGCCTATGAGAGGTTTAGTGAGATCAACTTCGACACAAATTCTAGCGAATCTACCCCGAGCTTGGTTCTTAGTAACCGGATCAACTTTGCACAACATACCACCTATACTCCATAGAAGGTCCAAAACCATCCATTCCATTGGTAACTTTGAAATCCTTACCTAGATTGGCATACTCTGAATTGAATCCTCTCCAAGCACAAAGTTGGGTTTCCATCTTTGGACAACCAGATATTGGTTCATAATGACCCAAGGACCACTAGTAAGCATATAATCAAGGTCTTCCTTCAACTGAAACCGAGCCACAAAGTGCCCTTCTCCAAGGTCAGTCAACTGCCACTGTCTTGACAACGCCCATTTCTGCAATAGTTTAGTGGTCATGAAACTCAATGAATGAGCTTGCCCCATGTTCTTCAATAATAAAGCATTAGCCCATGGGTTATGCAATTGATCTTTCAATTTATGAGATAGCTTCATCATCGAGCCGCTAGGGCCATCGGAGACTAGAATATCATCTTGTTCAATGTTCAGTTTGTCGTTACTAGTGTTAAAACCAGACCACGAGCTTGGGCAGGACATATTCATGAGCTTAGCTTTAAAACTTCCCATGGCCTCTCTCCTCGGGTTGTCAATTTCAATATTCGTCCGTCCAAGAGTATCATGCTCAGCTCTAGCACGTTTGGTAGTGCCTCCAAACCCTAGATTCACCCTGAACCTTCAAATCCATCACTTTTAGGAATTTGTTGGGTAGAGAAACAGATAGCCTCAATCGGCGGTTCCATAATCAGAGCAGATCAGAAGAAGAGAAGGAGAAAAAAGCTTGAGATTCAAAAGAAAGAAGGTGGCGCATGAGAAAATTCACAAAAAGATCGATCACTAAAAGAACCCACCAAGCGCGTTCAAATAAGCTAACCCCACGCGCACATTGTTTGCCCTTTTCACTTAATAGGTAATTAATATATTAAATTGAGTTGATTTTTTTTTGTTTTAAATTGAGTTGATTTGAAATTAATATTATTTGATTCTTATTATATTCTTTTATTTCCTAGGTAAGACAAAGAGACAATATTGCCCTTTATCCATGACTAACAAATGGTAGTCGATCGTCAGTTGACTGTTAGTCAACAATTCAAGGGGTGGCGAGTGTTATTATCATATTTTAATTAATTTTAGTGTAATTAAACATATAATCAAGATGAGTTGATGCAATTTACCCTTTTTTTATGAATTATTCTTTCTTATGTGGTTTATTGGTTTTAAAGTGAACAAATTTCAGTTTAGCACCTACAATTTCAAGAAACGTTAACATTTTACTCATCTTTCCATTTCGAGCTCGTAAGGTCCCTATAATATAAAATTTAACTCAAATTAATCAATCTAACCAACTTTTTACCATTCAACCGTAAACTAATTGGTAAACAAAATAGGTTTTCCCTTGAACTATAATTGAACCAATAAAATTATGATTTTTCCTTCGAATTATGAAATACATTAAAATTTTAAATTAAATTAAAAAACTATTGTTGATAACAAAATATTGTCAACCTTTCCAACCTCAGAATTTTAGAAGAATTGGGTACCAGGATAATGCCTCATGGAGTTACAATGAATATAGTTGATATTGACCCCAAATACACGTAGAGTTCCAGCCAGTTGAAAGAGGGAAGTGGGTTGAGAGTTTATAGGAGTATATTCTCTATATACAATGTTTGAGCCTCGATAGAGTCCCAAAGCCCAAAGACTCTTGTTTGAGACAAACTCTTCGATTTATTAGATGTTGGCATGTGTCCAAACACGGACAAATGCATGAGACCGTCCAATTAGGTCAAGTGACAAGTCCATCATGGCAATGCCCCCCGAGGTGAGGTGGTTACTCTTTGATGAATGGTTATAAGAAGTTACATTCATTTTACTAGGTTTTTAAAACTTAAACACCATGTTTAGTAATTGATTAAGGAGTGGGTAAATGGATGCAAGCGGTTATTACACAATGAAGAGAAGAACCAAACTGGACAATCAAGTCTGGTGGAAGAGATGAGAGGTTCCCCACGATGAAGAAAGTTGCAGAACAGTTAAGAAAACCACCTAGTGGTTCAAATGTGTACAAAAAAAAGCCAATGAGGCTATGTACAAACTATGATTAATCGAATACAAAGAGCACTAAGAACTTCTGACCTTTACTTTGAATTTTGATTATTCTTTCGTTTGTTTGGTGTGATGAATGTCTATTGAATGTTTATGTTATCATTTCACTTGAAGGGATTTTCTCATGCATGAACGTTTGATGCTAATCATCATCCATACACCTTACATCCACGTAAAACAGTTAATTTCCAATGTACGATCTCCTCGACGGTTATATTGTTAGTCTCCAGGTTGGTATATGTCGACCTCCTCGACGATCACCTCGAATATCTCCAGCCTCCACGTTGGTCTATGTCAACCTCTTCTATGTCGACCTCCTCAATGTCGACCTCATCGACGATCACCTCGAATATATCCAGGTTGGTCTATGTCGACCTCCTCAACGATCACTTCGAATATCTCCAGGTTGGTCTATGTTGACTTCCTATATGTCGACCTCCTCAATTTTGACCTCCTTGAGTCCTCAACGGTCACCTTGAATATCTCCATATTGGTCTATGTCAATCTCTTCAACGTTGAGCTCCTCGACGATCACCTAAAATATCTCCAGGTTGGTCTATGTCGACCTTATCGACAATCATCTCGAATGTCTCCTTGTTGGTCTACGTCAACCTCTTCGCTAGCCAACCATAGGTTCCATCATCTTCTGTTCTACATCCTACATAGACCTACAGTTTGCCTATAAATCTTGGTCTATTCTCCCTATATTTGTCTTTCTACTTGTCACCTTGCTGACTTGAGCGTCGGAGAGTGCCCCAATGGGACCACCCCTCTCTATGGCTCGACGATCACTACTTTTTTATCTATCTTGCAAGTTGTCGGTGCCTACCTCAACGACTCAAATTAATTATGGATTTCTCAGCATCTACAATGAGCAATACCCGAAACCATTTCTTTGATTGCTCTAGCTGACCTGAATCTGAAATTTTTAATATGAAAGCAAACAAATATGATTTAATACAAAACAAATATGAGATAGTATGCAAAGAGATACGAGACAATGTCCTCCAATATGTATTACATAAACTATTCACAGCTATATAACATAAAATAAAATTAAAAACTAAAATATCCAAATCAAATCACATGTTTACTTACACTTAGGACCTACATCGAAAATCCATTAATCCTAAATATACACTAAAAAGAATACAATGAAATATAACACATCAAAATATAAGTGTTTAAAAAATGAAATAGAAAAACGTGAAATTGTAAATGATGAACCTTAGTGGATTTGGTGGGTTGTGCGGATTTGGACAGGTGGCAACCGGAAGAGGAGGAACCCTGAGATAGCAGATAAACATTGACGTCAAAGTATTTGGATTTAGTAATAAACAAACAAAGAAATAAACATAGTAACAGAGAAATTGAGTTTTTGACATTTTATTTTGGGTAGAAATTAGCATGCTTTTCAAACCCAACTAAAATTATATAAAAGGTAATAAAAATGAGATAATTGAATAGGAAATGTTTTATTTTTTACTAAATTGAATATGAAAGGGTTAGACCATCTCCAATGCATATGTCAATGTCAATGTCAAATTTGGCACAAAAAAATTAGTAAAATGTTATATTTGGCACATCATTTTAATATTGTACTCCAATGCAAAATTCTATTGATATGCTATTTTTTAATTTTTTTTATTATTTAAAATTATAAAAGTCAACAAATACAACCAATGCATTCAATGAATACATTGAATATTTTTTTAGAATTGTTTTAATCTCAATTTTTCTTACCAATTTTTTTTTTATTATTTAAAATTTTAAAAATCAACAAATACAGCTGCATTTATTGTTGTGCCAAATTTGGCACAGTTTTTGGCACTGCATTGGAGTATACTTTTTTTACTTTATGCTAAATTATAGCATTGGCACAATGATTTACCATTGCATTGGAGATGCTCTTAGCTTGTGATTTTCTTACTTTTGATTAATTAATGGGATAGTGAATAAACATAAAGAATCAATTCCATAACAAATGAGATAATAAATAAATTCTCTTATTGAACCCAAAATAAAATAAAATAACTTACCAAATATTATAATTTATATATTATATAGATAACTAATTAACAAATTTTTTTTTTTTAAATATGACAACTAATTAACAATACTTTAAAAAAAAAAAATTAATATGAATTTATGGTTTGTTGGCAAAAATAAAAATAAAAATCATGGCTTGTCTTTCAAACTTACCAAATAATGTAATACTTCAAAAAGAAGAAAAATGAATAATTAAAAATCATTTATGAGATTGGTTCAGAGTATTTATTCACTATCTCATTGATTACGTGATTGACTCTTGATTATCTGTAGATTTTTTATTTAGGAAAAAAAATTATATAATTAAAAATTATTACAATTAATAACTCACCAAATATTATAATGTAAATTATATAGATAACTAATTAACTATACTTTTTTTTTTGAAATATTACAATTATTTCACAATACTTAAAAATAAACTAATTAATATAAATTTATAGCTTGTTGGCAAAAACAAAATATGGCTTGTCTTTTAAACTTACTAAATAATGTAATACTTCAAAAAAAAAAAAAAAAACACTTAATAATTAAAAATCAATTATGAGATTAGTTAAGAGAATTTATTCACTATCCCATTAATTAAATGATTAACTTTTTATTACCTATAGATTTTTTATTTAGGAAAAAAAATTATATTATTAAAAATTATTATAATTAATAACTTACCAAATATTATAATGTAAATTATATAGATAACTAATTAACTAACTATACTCTCTGTTTTTTGAAATATTACAATTATTTCACAATACTTAAAAATGAACTAATTAATACAAATTTATGGCTTGTTGGCAAACTAATAGGATTGATACATGAAAGTTAATGTAAATCATATGGTGTATTATTGGTGACGTAACATGATCCGAAATTCCATTTTAGGAGTCGGTGGTAATACACTTTTATGGGCTTCATATATGCCCACTCTTTCCTTGACTGTGTGCTAGCTCCACGATAATTAATGGAGGATTTCTTGAATGTTGGTTTTGTTTGATTATTTATGTTATTAATGTGATTCTAAAGATAGGTTTTCAAATTTAAAAAAAAAAAAAATTACAGTAGCTAAAAAAAAATAAAAAATGTAAAATAAATCTTGTGATGGAATGTCATCCTCTTATTTACTAAGATGTCATTCATTAAACAGAAAGTTAACATAATAGGATGAAATGGCCATTAGTGTCACAGTCTATGTAGCACGGATACGAGTACGGATACGGCATGATACGGGGATACGGTAAATCTTCAAAAACTAGGATATAGATACGGCAGGGATACGTCAATTAAAATAATAAATATTTATATTTAAAAAATAATAATAATATTTAAAACACATATTTGATATTTCATTCAAAATCAAAACATATTCATAATTCAAATAAAATATGTCACATAACTACATAAGTCACAAGTTACAACAATGTAACATATTACTGGATCCAAATAAAACATGTCACATAAGTCGAACATATTACAAAATCCAAATAAAACATACGTCACATAAGCCATAACATATTATAAAATCCAACCTAGATAAAAAAAAAACTCATAAAACATATTTTAAATTCCTAATTAACTTCATTATCATCATTCACATTGTTAAAAGATCTAAATAATTTAGCATCTAACTCTGGTTCATCAAGAGAAAAGTTTACAATCTCAAATATCCCGGTATTCTCCATGTCAATGGAATCAAAGATAAAATTTCCTTACAATTTCATTTTGACCCCTAATATTTTGAAATTATAATTTGACCCCGATTTATACTAAAATAATTATAATATTGCCTCAAACGTATCCTCCAAGTATCCCCTAAGTATCCGTCAAGTATCCTCCAGTCAAACTTATGAAAAAGTCAACGGATACACCATTTGGCGTATCGGATACGTATCCTGGAGTATCCGAACTGGATACGAGTTCGATACGAGTTACCTCCACCAAATGGAGTATCCGTGCTTCCTAGGTCACAGTATTCGTCAAAAATGACCATTTTGAAGCTAATTCCTCATCTAATGGATATTTTGATAGTGTGCACCCAAATTGATGGCCACCAGGATAATAATAATTAAAAATGAATTATGAGATTGGTTAAGAAATTTTTTTCACTATCTCATTAATTACGTGATTGACTCTTGATTACCTATAGATTTTTAGGAAAAAAAAATTATAGTATTAAAAATTATTACAATTTTTTTTTTGAACGGCAATTTATTAAAAGCCAAAAGGCAAACAATAGCAAGAAACAAGGCAAACAGACCCAGAGCCCCGGCACAACAAACGCCAAAACAGGCCAAAGAAACAAAACCCAAACAAGGACCAAGACGAAGAGCAAAGAGCACCAGATGTTGGGAACCCACACTAGCAACCCACAAGACACCAGTAAAACACGACACCTCCTCACACCAGCTAAAACAAGCAAAAACACGACGACGCTCCACACCAAAACCACGAGCTCATAGATCACCCTAAAAGACTAAATCTTCCTCACCACCAGCACCTTTTTTGGCCAACGTATCAACAAAAGAATTTGAGGACCTAGGGTTATGAATTACAGCACCTCCCAAAATACTCAAGTGATAGCGGATGTCGTAAATTGCTTGAACATGCCTAAGACTTCCAAGGTCTTCGTTATTTATCCACGCAACAGCTACCATAGAATCACTAATGAAAACTATATCACGCCCCAATAATTCTGGTCTAGACACACAAAGCTCACAAGCTCTGGCAATCGCCAAGACCTCAGCCTTAATCGCTTTGTTGAGATCTATATGAACTGAAAAACTACACAGGACCTTTCCTTTAGAATCCCTTAACACCCCTCCTATACCCGCTGGACCTGGAGAACATTTTGCTGAACCATCAACATAAAACTTCAAGGCATCATGGAGAGGAGGAATCCAAACCTTGGCTTTTGTGGACTTCTTTGGATTGGTCTCAGAGCACCCAACCTTTATATTCAGAAGAATCGTTGAAATAGCATCACAAGAACCTTTCCCAAAAATTATTACAATTAATTGTAAATTATATAGATAACTAATTAACAATACTTTTTTTGAAATATTACAACCAATTGACAATACTTAATACGATTATGACCTGTCTTTTAAACTTACCAAAATCCAAATAATGTAATACTTAAAAAAAAAAAAAAAAAATTAATAATTAAAAATCAATTATGAGATTGGTTAAGAGAATTTATTCCATTAATTATTTGATTGCCTCCTTATTACCTATATAATTTTGATTTAGGAAAAAAAAATTATATTATTAAAAATTATTATAAAACATTTTATATTATTGTTTTTTTCCCTTCTTTGTGTATGCACCTAACTTGGAACAATAATTAGGATGATAAGTACTATTTACTACCCTTGCAAAAGTGTCCACTTTCAAGTTTGAAAGTGCAAAAATGTTTCCTCATTGTTTTTCTAGCAAAAATCAAAAAAAGAGATGAAGTTACTAAAGTGCCCTTTAAATTGATTTTTCAAAAATTAAATTATATAAGGGCAAGATTACAAGTTTGCCCTGACTATATATATTTCCTGTTATCTGTTGTCAGACAAAAAAAAAAAAAAAAAAAAAAAAACAAAGACAGAAAGAGGCGAGACCTAGCAACGATAGGCCGACGGTGGTTTGCGAGCCGGAGAAGAGACGACACTGACATGTGAGAAAACTGTTCTGAGCTAAACAGGCGACGGTGGTTCTGTCGACAGGCGATGGTGGTTCTGTCGTGCACTTGAATATACCAATAATGGAGCTTATTTTTTCCTAAAATGGCATGTCATCTACAACCCATCTCAAACATCTAGAGAGAGATTGAGTTACAGAGATCTATGGAGGTGAAGTCATTCTTGGTGGGTTTGGTTCCATTTGCAGCTATGGTGGTGGCAGAGGTCGTGGACGTTGGATTGACCACACTCAGCAAAGCAGCCATGTCCAAAGGAATGAGTCATTTTGTGTTTGTTGTCTACTCAAATGCACTTGCTTCTCTAATCCTCCTCCCTTTTTCTTTCTTCATAAACAGGTATCAAATTATTCAAATCTCCTTAATTATTCTTGATCTTCAATCAAGTTCCATTTTTTCTAATAAAAAAATGATCTTTTGTTTTTGTTCATGTATATGTCCAGGAAAAAGAGACCTCCATTGACCTTCTCTATCCTCTGTGGGGTGTGTAAATTGTAATTGAATCTACAAAAGTTCTTTTTTTTTTTTTCTTTTTAGTCAAGGAATTAAATTTGCTTTATCCGTGTGTGAATTTTGTAGGATAACTGTGATGCAGAACTGTGTATTCACTGGTGTCAATTACAGCTCACCTACTCTTGGTTCTGCTATGGCCAATTTAGTCCCAGCTTTCACTTTTTTGCTTGCTGTTATCTTCAGGTTCTTCTAGCTCCTTGATTGCTGATTAGAATCAAAACTGTATATACGTTAGAGTTAGACATTTGTTGGTGTTTGTGATTCTGCAATTTCTTAATTTTCCTTTTATATAGGATGGAGAAGTTGGATTTGAGAAGTTTAAGAAGCCAGATAAAAGTCATGGGCACTTTGGTATCAATATTAGGAGCATTGATTGTAACCTTTTACAAGGGTCCTTCGATAGGCGCCGCGGAGCCAATGCAGCCTCAAGTTCAACCACAATCATCTTCCTTGACTAATTTGTTGGTAACAACAAACAATTGGGTCATAGGAGGCATTCTCTTTACAACTGCTGGTTTATCTCTTTCGATGTTGAACAAAGCCTTCATCTGATGTTGAACTTTTAGTAATTTTGGTGTTCAATGCAGTCAAAAAAGGCTAAAAGGAGACTCAGACAATCAGCATTGGTCCCTGCAATTAGGGGTGGGCGCGGTTCAGTTCGGTTCGGTTTTGGCCAAAACCGTATTGAACCGTTATATTTTCGGTTTTTAAAAACTTGGATCGGTTTAAACCGTATTGGACCATAAACCGAATTGAACCAAACACCTTTATCTCAGTTCGGTTCAGTTCGGTTTTGGACCTATTGGGCTTTGAGGTTTTTTTTTATAATTTCTCAAAATTATAGAGTAACATCTGTAACAATATATATATATATATATATTGAAACGGCAAAAGAAACACAGCAAAACCAAACACCAAGACACAATAAAGAAACAAACACCCACAGCACTAACAACACACACGCAGCACCAAACATCTGTAACAATATGACAATTTGACTATATAATCACTTAAAATTATACAAACCTCTCATATAATCAATGTTGACTATAGAGTAACAATTATATAATCAGTGATGCAGATCAAACATCAGATTAAACATATAAAATTAAAATTAAACATGAGTGGGCAAATATAACATTGATATTAAAAATAACATTAGATAAAGATGGAGCTGCGGCGGAACAAGACTCACAAAAGATGAAGAGACATAAGGTCTGATGAGAAAAATGAAATTAGTTTTTTTTTTTTTTTTGGGTATTTAAATGTCGGTTCGTCGGTTCGGTTCTGTTTTGGAAGGTCCAAAACCGAAACCGACCCATATTCTATGCAGTTCATTCGGTTCGAACCGAATTGAACCGAACTGATCAGGTGAACCGAACCAAACACCATATTTCGACTCGGTTCGGGTCGATTCGGTTCGGTTCAATGAACCGCGCCCACCCCTACCTGCAACTTATGCCAAAGTGATGAAAAGCTAAACTTTTGTGGTGAAGTATCTTGAATTATTTTGAATTATTTTGACAATTGTTGTAGTGGTTGCAGTGTTGCTTTGATTTGGTTGTGTTTATTTTGTCTTGTAAGGCAACCGGGATTTTTGTTTTGGATTGTTTGTTTTGTTGTTAGTTGGATAATCTTCCGGTTGAATAATTTTTGTTTTGGATCCCATGATATTTTGTTTCAAAGCCCCAGTTTAACATATGTAATGACATGCAAATATAAACATAGATATGTAATGTATAACATATGAAATCATTTGGAGCCCAGAAATTAATCTTTTAGAGCCCAAGATATTTTGTTTTGGAAAAAAAATTAAACTTCTTTTTTTTTTTTTGAAGATAACAAAAAAAAAAATTAAACGTTATTAAAATAAGTGCCAAATAGTCAAAGAGAAAATAATGTGACATGTCAACTTTACACAAAAATTGCATTTTTAAATAGTGTGGGTGGAACACAGCTGGATCCCATAAGGGAAATGCAACCACTATTTTCTTGCCACTTGGCCAAATAGTCATACAAACAACTTTGACTCACATTTATGGGCTTCTAAGCTTAATCTGGGCTTAATAAAAAAATCACCGGAAGCCCAATTATATTTTTGGGCTTTAGCCCAACTATTGAACCCAGCTGTATCCCACTCATTATTTTTATTTCCGGGCTTCACAAATAATTCCTGGGCTTGAATGAATTATTTTTGTGCATCCGATGATGTGGGTCCCTTAACTTTCTTCCCGATCGAGACGGTCCAAAATGGAAGGGACATCGGTGGGCAACTTTACGTTGTTTTTCGGGAGCATCAAACGGTCCAAAACATATCCCTGTACCAGATCCATTAAAATTGGTTAGTAACACTTATAATTTGGCATTGTGGGTATGCCATTTGCACTATTACCAAAGGTTACCACCACTAATGTGTGCCTAAGGCTTCCCATAATGCATTTTTTTTTCATGGTATTTCAATTCCAATGCGTGGCCACATGCAGTGGAAAAAATCCCCACTGTCGGAAAAAATCTTAAAATTATCGAAAAAATTAAATTAAATCGAAAAATCTACCATCTTAGCCCTGTATTATTATTCTGGGCTTCAAATGCGTTTCTAGGGCCTCAATGTATTTCTTCTAGGGCTTCAATAAATGCGTTTTCAAATGTGTTAGTGGAACACAACTGGATCCCATAAGGGAACGTTATTGTGTGGACGTCTAGTTGACACTGCAAAATGCAACCACTATTTTCTTGCCACTTGGCCAAATAGTCATGCAAACAACTTTGACTCACATTTATGGGCTTCTTAGCTTAACTTGGGCTTAATAAAAAAAATCACAGGAAGCCCTATTATATTTCTAGGCTTTAGCCCAACTATTGAACCCAGCTGTATCCCACTCATTATTTTTATTTCCGGGCTTCACAAATTTTTCCTAGGCTTGAATGAATTCTTTTTGTGCATCCGATGATGTGGGTCCCTTAACTTTCTTCCCGATAGAGATGGTCCAAAATGGAAGGGACATCGGTGGGTAACTTTACGTTGTTTTTCGGGAGCATCGGACGGTCCGAAACATATCCCCGTACCAGATCCATTAAATTGGTTAGTAACACTTATAATTTGACATTGTGGGCATGACATTTGCACTATTACCAAAGGTTACCACCACTAATGTATGTCTAAGGCTTCCCATAATGCATTTTTTTCATGGTATTTGAACTCCAATGTGTGGCCACATGCAGTGGAACAAATTCCCTATCGAAATAATTAAATTAAATCGAAAAATCTACCATCTTAGCCCTGTATTATTATTTTCGGCTTCAAATGCATTTCCAGGGCCTCCATGTATTTCTTCTAGGGCTTCAAAAAATGTGTTTTCAAATGTGTTAATGGAACACAGTTGGATCCCATAAGGGAACGTTATTGTGTGGACCTCCAGTTGACACTCCAAAATACAACCACTATTTTCTTGCCACTTGGCCAAATAGTCATGCAAACAACTTTGACTCACATTTATGGGCTTCTTAGCTTAATCTGGGCTTAATAAAAAAAAAATCACAGCAAGTCCTATTATATTTTTGGGCCTTAGCCTAGCTATTGAACCCAGTTGTATCTCACTCATTATTTTTATTTCCGGGCTTCGCAAAATTTTCCTGGGCTTGAATGAATTCTTTTTGTGCATATGATGATGTGGGCCCCTTAACTTTCTTCTCGATCAAGATGGTCCAAAGTGGAGGGGACATCGATGAGCAACTTTACGTTGTTTTTTGAGAGCATCGGATGGTCCAAAACTCATGATCACTCAACAATAAAATTACGGTGGTTAGAGTTAGCTAATCTTTTGTAATTATTTTCTCATTCAATAATATAGAGATAAATTCACTTAGAGAGACTCCATTAATGGAGCTCCAAAACTTCTATATTCGGTGAAGACTTTTGTCAAACACCTTTATACATATATAAAATACTTTAGTCTCTTTATTTTGTGTGTATTTGGATCATGAAGATATATATGACCTCACTCTGTGGTTTTATGGATTGATTGATTGATAAATCAGCACAATTTTATTGATGGAGAATTAACCGTAAAGGTATTATTTTCACAACAGTTAGAAGATACAAATATATACACCACCATCACCACAACAACTAAAATATAGTTACACATTGATTTTGAAGCCTTGGGCATTGATTTTGAAGCCTTTGACAAGGATTTCAAGCCCTCAACATGGGTTTCAAGCCCTGGACATTGATCTTGAAGCCCTTGATATTGATTTTGAAGGCCTGAACATTGATTTTGAAGCCTTGGACAAGGGATTTCAAGCCCTCAACAGGGGTTTCAAGCCTTGGACATTGATTTTGAAGCCCTGAATTCAACTCAAATTATATAATTTTACAAATATACTATCTAAACGAATTTCCATTCTTCACCCTAACATTCAAGGTTTCTACACATTCTAATTAGAACAACCATCACTAGTTATCCTTCCAATGTCTATCGCGGTACACTAACAAGCCCATCATCATATCCGTAGACACTGAAAAAATTATTAAAGTCATTCAAATATGAACATGAGGCAATTTATGAACCCATAATGAAGAAATTTAGATATGGATCTCGAACTAAAAATAAAAATAATATCTCATAAACTTGATGTTTTATGTGAAGCCCTGAACATGGATTTTGAAGCCTTAAACATTGATTTTGAAGCCTTTGACAAGGATTTCAAGCCCTGAAAAGGGATTTCAAGCCCTCAACTGGGGTTTCAAGCAACATTTTGGATCATATAACACCTACATTGCAGAAGAAAATATTCAAAGGTACAAGTTCTAAGCACCATTGGCAATATATGAATGACAAATATCGCTAGAAAATGGTCCCAAAAGCAACAATTTCTGATACATATAGCTTCAAAGATGCAGACATGTATGCTGAAGTTCACAATAGCATTTATTAATAGATCACCTCCAAGAGGAAAATTAGATCACAACACATCCACAGAATGATAGCCATCACCGGTTATCCTTCCAATGTCTATCACAGTGCATTAACAAGCCCGTCATCGTATCCGTAGACCTTGAAAATATTATTAAAGTCATTCAAATATGAACATGAAGCAATTTATGAACCCATAATGAAGAAATTTAGATATGGATCTCGAACTAAAAATAAAAATAATATCTCGTAAACTTGATATTTTATGTGAAGCCCTAGGCTTGGATTTTGAAGCCCTGAACATTGATTTTGAAGCCCTGGACATTGATTTTGAAGTCTTAGACAAGGATTTCAAGCCCTCAACATTGATTTTTGAAGCCCTGTGCATTGATTTTGAAGCCTTTGACAAGGATTTCAAGCCCTCAACATGGGTTTCAAGCCCTTAACATTGATTTTGAAGCCCTGGGCATTGACATGTATGCTCAAGTTCACCATAGCATTTATTAATAGATCACCTCCAAGAGGAAAATTAGATCACAACACATCCACATAATGATGTCACATAAACATTTCATTCTAAACAAAGATTACAGCCGAATTGGAAACAGATCCAAAACCAATTTGTTCATTGTTATTGAAGAATGTTGGTGGAATTAATAAAAGCTCACATACTAGTCCCTCATCATTTTAGTCTCTAATAAAAGCAGTATCAGAGAGCTTGCAAATTTGGCTTGTATACAAGAAACACATGCAAATAAGTAGGCTTGGATTTTAAGGCCCTAGACAAAGATTTCAAGCCCTCAACAAGGGTTTTAAGTCCTCAAAAAGGGTTTCAAGCCCTGAACATTGATTTTGAAGCCCTGGGCATTGATTTGGAGCTTTGGACAAAGATTTCAAGCCCTGAAAAGGGATTTCAAACCCTGAAAAAGGATTTCAAGCCCTCAACAGGGGTTTCAAGCCTTGTACATTGATTTTGAAGCCTTGGACATTGATTTTGAAGCCCTGGGCATTGATTTTTTAAGTCTTGGACAAGGATTTGAAGCCTTGAAAAGGAATTTCAAGCCCAGAATTCAACTCAAATTATACAAATTTACAAATATACTATCCAAACGAATTTCGATTTCCATTCTTCACCCTAACATTCAAGGTTTGGTGTTCAACACAAAACCCAAGAAAAAAAATAGATACTAACAAAGGCTGCATTTCAAGATTTTCATTTCATATTCTTTATCCCATAGCTGCTCAACAATCAAACACACAAAAATAGAAGGTGGAGTCAAATCAGAGCGAGGCTCTAGAAATGAACCAAAGGTTTGAGGTTGAACTCCTACTCATAACTATTGCCACTGCATGGGGTTTGTGGCTACCATATGCAGTCTTGAGGAGGATGTCAAAGTTTATCTAACATCAAGCATATTATTTTTTTTATTACACACTTTAGATAATCTTATTTCAGATTTTCAAACCTTACCACAAATGAAAGCATAATTACGTTTTTTTTTCAATGCCAAGAATCATGTCCATTCCAGAACAAATATCTTTAAAAACGTAAATAACCGGCCAATGCATACCTAGACTTTATCCCTTAAGATATAACAATTATAACAATAGAAATGGATATCATTAGCAGCAATGTAAGATGATGCCAACCCTGACAAACTTACCAACACCCATCTCCAGAAATATCTCTTCTTGTAAATCAGTGGTAACGGCAACAGCTTCCTACATACTACATATGAGCATCAATTCTTTTAACAAGACACTTACATTCATGTTGAGATGAAAGAAAATGTTGGACAAGTCATTTTGGAAATAAACAAAAAATATTAATCTTAATAAACTACCAAACTATAATTAATATGTGGATGACACACCTCTCTATACTCCTATAATTTTATATCACCTTTGTGGTGTCCAATCTATCCTAAAATATGACTATATGAGAGCATTCAAATTTTAAATTTTTAACAAAATAATACTTCCAATATCAAAATAAAACTGCCATTTACCATTCCCACATGTGCAGAAGGAAAACAAAGAAGTAAATTTTTACATTATGTATCACTTTGATTTCAGATGATAGGAAACTCACTATGACAGTATGACTAAACCAAATACTTGTTTTAACAAAAGCAAAGACACGGTTCTAAGTTCCACAGGTCCTATACATAACTAAAAGCTTAGAGACATAAGAATACCACAAATGGACATATGCCACACACGAGTAGAATTTAATCGACTGAAAAAAAGGAAGCAAATTGTATGTATCGGTTGAATGATTCTTCTTAAACCCACTTGTCCTCAACTACACAAAGTTCAAGGATACTATATAAAATATTAAGAAATCTAAATAACTAACCAGAACCCAGTTGAACTTAATATGAAAAAGTTTGGTAATATACACAATATAACACATTTTCAAAAAGGAAAAAAATAGAGAGTTAATTAAAATAAAAAGATTGAAATGATTAAAAAGAAAATTTTTACCTTTTTTTTCATTCACAGCATCAGCAACCCTTTTCTTCACATCTACCGGAAAAAAAATAATAATAATAATAAAAAGGAAATGCAAATCAGGCAAGAAATGGAAAGAAATAATAATAAAAAAAAAAGTAAAATAAGAAGAGGAAAAGAGTACCAGGCTGAGAAGTGAGGAAGGAGAAGCGATTGAAGAGATAAAGCAACTGTTGTCTACTCAGCATTCCCGAGCTTTGCAACTGTCTAGTACCCATTGTTGAATACGACGATGACATTGTTAAAATTTGCTGTAATTGAAAAAATGAGTTTTTTGAGGCCCAAAAACAATCAGTCACCAACAAAGCCTGCAATTGACAAACAACCAAGTCGGTCTCATTTTCCTATTAAAAAAAAACATTGGAGAATAATAAAGAAGACAAGAATTGAAACCTCTTCGAGTTCGTCGAGGACTCGGTCTGTGTTGACGAGGTTCCAGTAAAGAACTTTCGAAACAACGCCATTTCAACACACTCAAAACTCACTCATTCAAATTATTATTGATACGTCTTTGTTTCCAGGAACAGGAACAGGAATGGCGATGAAGAGGAAGGTCGTTTGAGGGAAAAAAAAATCCCCAATTCTATAAATGAATTGGATTGTAAGGGTGTAAGGGTTGTTTCGTCAAATAGAAATTTTGGTGGGTAATTTCGTCATTACAGTTCTTTTAAGTGGGAATGTTTTGCTTTATTGTAAAATAAAAAATAAAAAATAAAAAATTGGGAAGGGTAATTTAGTCCAAAAGGGGACATTTCTTGTAAAGTGAAATTGAAAGTGGACATTTCTTGCAAGAAAAACATATTGAGGATATTTTTGCTCTTTCAAACTTGAAAGTGGACATTTCCTTCCATTTCCACTAATTGTCTTTCTCCATTCTTTGTGCATGCACATATCTTGGAACAATAATTAGGAATTTAGGTTGATAATTAATATTATAAAACATTCATATTATAAATTAATTAATAATAGGTGTCGGTTTATTTTGTCCCCAGCTGCGGATCTTTTGGCCAAGTTAGGTTCTTCGAGTGGCTTGACTCAGGAAGTTTGGGTAGGCTGAGGGTTGGGTTGTGTCGCCCTTTTGTTGTTTTTCTGTCCCTGTTTGTTGCTCTTGTGTTTTATTTTGGCTTGGTCTTGGCGGTCTCTTGCTTGCTGCTTCCTTTGTTCTATTTTAATAAAGTGCCTTTAAAAACAAAAAAAACAAAAAACAAAAAACAAAGGTGATTTATAGCGAAAATACTTCATAAGTGATTTATGCCCAAATGCTTCTCATGCCGACACGCTTGAGATTGACACATGGCAGTTTCTAGTTAAAAAAATGATGTTATTATATTATTATATATGATATGATTTTTATTGAAGTATTACCGGAGACAACCTATCCCATAATTTCTTCGGTTGGTTTTGATTTCCAAAGAATTTCAGTAATTTTTTAAGTTTATTTTTATTTCCAAAAAATAAAACCAAAATTTACAGTAAATGAGAGACCAAAATTTACATCCTCAAAAAAATCTATTTACAGAACATAAGAAACCAAAATTTATATCCTCGAAAAAAAATATTTAAAATTTATATAAAAAAAACAATAATTCACTAAATTGCATAAATAAAAAGCACATAAAAATTTGCACTATTTTTTGATGGGCTCAATTGCATAAAGGAAAATCACACAATAATTTGCACTTATTTTTTTTTTGGTGGTGGGCGGGTAGGTAGCCATTCCTCAATCACAAAACACTAAGGCTATGTTTGGTAGCGAGGAAAGAAAATAGGAAGGATGGAAAGATTTGGATGGATAGAAAACATGAGGGAAAGAAAGGAAAATGATTTTCCCTCGAGCTGTTTGGTAAACAGGAAGGAAATAAATGATCTTTTTATCACATTTCCTATTTTAACCTTACATTATATTTTATATATTAAAAAAAAGAAGGATAAAATTGTAATTTAAATCCCCCAAAAAGCAACCATTTCTTTCCCTCCCTTTTCCTCCCACTTTTAGGAGGAAACAAAATGGTGGGTCCCACACACACATTTTTCCTTCCACTTTTCCCTTCCCTCCATTTTTCTCTCCATACCAAACACACACTTCTCCATTTTCTCATCCCTTTTCCCTCCACCCATTTCTTTCCTCTCCCTTTTCCTCCCTACCAAACATAGCCTAATGGATGGATCGCTGTCATATCCTTACCCGACAATGGATTCAGATCCGATTCGAATTGGATTGGAGCCCATTTTAGATTTTTATTTTTTTCATTTGCATTTTTTTTATATAAATCTTTAATTTATTTTAATTTTCTTTAAATAATACTGAGGTGCATTGCTGAAAAATTGAATTCCGCTACATGAGATAATATATTAATATTGTTTTTAGTTTTTATTTTAAAAATAATGTTTTATTACTTATTTATTAAGATATTTTATGAATTTATTTTGAATAATTTTTGTCTACTGCACTACACATAATTAATCAGATAAAAGATGATAGTATATTGCAACATAAAATATTTATTTATTAGAAGTTTGATGAAAAGAATAATTATAATAAATTGATAAAGAATGAGATTTGATTGCAAAAATGTAGGCAAATGTAGGCAAAGTACATCTCAACTTCGTTGACACTTACCAGCTAAAATAACACAACAACCTCTCGTCGATTCTCATCCACTGCCAAGGTCTGTTAATGTTAAGACATTGAAGAGCCCAGTTCAATACATGCTTCGCACTCAGCGTCTTGTGTGTATCCTCGTCGGGATCACCATGTCCGCTCAGTTTTTCAACAGATTCCCGATATCCACTCCTCCGTCGACACATCACCACCAACACCTGACCCTCCATGTCAATGACGACCCGGTCCTATTCTCATCTGAACCGACGAAATTTCAGGCCCATCTCCGCATTCACCGATTTCACGAAAACACATCGTTTCAACACAATTGTCAAAGCCACTTGAGACTGCTGAAATGAACTTATTTACCAAACCATGAAAATAATATAAAACAAATTCATAGGTAAACAAAAGAAAATTAATGGATTGAAAAAAGAAGGGTTTTTTTTTTTTTTTTTTTTCTTGAAATGAATGTAAATGGAGGAAGGTAATGGATAGGAAAATGAAAGACTTATTATTTGTTTGAGACTTTGAGTGAAGCAACCAAACGGTTTAAAAAAATAATAAGAAATTGATAGTCATTTATTATATGAAAGGAATAATTTAATGACAAAACACTGAAAAAAAAAAGAAAAAAAAAAAGAATAAATTAAGGAGGGAGACGAAAAGGGGAGGTGGGAGGAATGTTTATGAAAAAATAATAATAATAAATAAGAGCATCTCCAATGTAAAAGTGGCTTGCATACCAATAATTGTTGACATGATAACAATGTCAAGAGACTTGCTTCCTATGTGGCATAAAAATGGACTTGATAGATAATCAATTCCAAAATTTGGTCTCCAATGCTTCTGTTTAAAACAAGATTTTTTTAATGACGTGTCCATTTTTTTTTCCTATTTTATTTTTTATTTTATTTCCTTACCAAAAATATATGAAAAATTAATGTTAGTTTTAAATGTTTGCCGAGTCAACCTAAAAAATAAGTATGCAACACGTCATCTGAAAGTGGACAGTTATGTTGACAATGTCTAATATTTTTTTTGCCACGTCAGCTTGAGGTTGAATATGCACGGCTGCATTGGAGACACAATTATTAATATAATGTCTATTTATCCTATGTGGCATCTTTTTTTTTTCACAAGTCACGCTTGCATTGGAGATGCTTTAATAGAAAAAAAGCAAGAGATATCAATTAGTTATTATAATTAGGGAAAACATCAATTTCGTCCCTATGGTTTATCATATTATCCATTTTGGTCCCTGTCGTTCCAATATTGGCCCGTTTAGTCCTTCTGTTATATTTTCCGTTAAAGACAGGCCATCTGACATGTTCAGAAGCCAAAATGACTGTTATGCCCTTTAAAATGTCTGAGAGGCTTGCAAGGACAATTTTGCCCTCCAATGGCCTAAATGACCATACTGCCCTTTAAATTTAAATTCTAATAAATATTTACATATTTAAAAATAACACCATCAAATAAAAAAAAAAAAAGGACAATGGTAGACATCCAACCATTTTTGTCCAACTTTTTGTCCAACCCCTGATGTGTCAGTTGGTGAGTGGATATATGGATAAATCATTATTAATGTGCATCCACTCACTAACTAACACATCAGGGGTTGGACAAAAAGGTTGGATGTGTACCATTATCCAAAAAAAAAAAAGAATTGGATCATCAAAAACAATCTTCATCACCATCATCGTTCAAAAATTTCAAAGCCAGAAAACAAAATCTTCAATTCACCAGTAGAACCCATAACCTAACCTTCATCATCACTATCACACCGAAACCCAGACAGCCAACATCACCCACACCAGAACCTAGGCCATCGCTACCAGAAAAAAAAAAAAGACAATTCATTATCACCAACACCAAACGCTCCGCCGGACCATTTCCACGCTGCCGCAACCTCTAGAAAAAACACCCCAACGAACCACAAGCAACAGCAAAAAATCACCACCTCCAAAATCCAGCCACTAACCACAGCCACCACAACCACTACCCTATATCGAAATCAACCACAACCCTCATGACCTCACCCTAAATCGAAATCAACTAACCACAGCCATCACACCACCCCCAGTCGAAATCCTCCAAAATCGAAATCAACCAAAACACTATCATAACCACCCGAAGCCAAGAAAGAAGAAGAAGAAGAGACAGATCTGGTCGTCGTCGTCGTCATCGTCGCGCTTCGAGTCATCGCCGCCGTCTTCGTCATTGCTTCCGGTCATCATCGTCGCTGCTGGTCATCACCGCCGTCATCGCTTGGAGTGAAAGAGATAGAGAAATCGAAGATGATGATGATGTTGAATCTTGTGTGGACGTGGTTTGGTGATGACAGTGATGATGGGTTGTGTGGGTTTGATTTCTTTGTTGTCTTTTCCAATTTTGGCGAGAGGCAATGGTGGATTTGGAGACAATGGAGTAGTTTACAGATGGTGGGATTTGTTGTAGGATTTCGTTGGATCTTGATTTAGTTTAGGTTTTCAATTTTGTTTTATTTGTGTGTTTTAATTGTTTAAAATTCGACCAGATGGTCCAGATCTCTCCCTTAGTTTAGTTTTAATATTCTTTTATTATTATTATTTAATTAATTGTTAATATACCATTAATTATTTTTTAATTTGATGTTTGTTTTATTTGTTGAATGTTTATTTTTTTTAATTTCATTTTTAAAAATATTATTTTTTTAAATCAATTTTTTAATTGTTTTTAATTGAAATTATTAATTTTAATTGAAATAATTGATTTTAATTGAAATAATTGATTTAATAATGAATTATAAATTTAATTAGTTTTATTTTTAAATTTAATTAATTATAAATTTAATTAGTTTATTTTTAAATTTAATTAATTATAAATTTAATTAGTTTTTTTTTTAGTTTTTATTTAATTAATTTCAAAATTACCATTATGCCCTTTCATTAGATAGGATTCTAGAAACTCTGACGTTGAATTACTGTCTTACCCTCGTTGACCTGACGGAATTCTGAGAAACCCTAATGTAATTGGACGGTAGGGACTAAAATAGGGATTAATTGAAAACGTTTGGATCTACATAGCCAATACTGAAACGACGGGGATCAAAATGGATAGTATGGTAAACCATAAGGACGAAAATGATATTTTCCCTTATAATTAAGTAATAAATATCTTGAATTTAATGACAAAGCACTAAAAAAAGAAAGAAGAATAGGACAAGGCAGGGAGAACAAAGGGGAGGTGGGAAGAATATTGAATCTATATACCCTATTATTCTGGTTTTATAATATTGATAGAATTTAATGCATTTATATCCAAAGCTTCTTCATGACAACACATGGCGCTGTGAGTGTTAGCTTTTATATATTATATAGATATATTAGTTAATTGAATTTTTGTGTTTATTGTTTATTGACCTTTAAGTAGTTGTGCTTATGTTTATTGTTTCCGTTGTCTCTTAAGTTTTTGTTTTAATGCATTTTTTTTTATGCTGTTCAGGTTGTTTTAAAATATGGATATGTCAATAGATAATGACGAAGAGTTTAAACTTTTGTGTACTTGTACTTGTACCATAATGTATTATTATTGGAGATATATTCGCAAGGAACCTTGTATGAATTTAATCCAATCAGATAATATGTGGTTGATGAAATTATTACAAGGAAATGAAAGTCGATATTACACGATGTTTAGAATGGATAAAGATGGCTTATTTAGATTATGCAATGATTTGGAAATTGATTAAGGGGTTTAAGGAGGATGAATGCTATTGAGATTTTGAGGATTGTTTTACATATTTTGGGATATGGTGTTTTTTTTTTTTTTTTTTTGAACGGCAAACTTTATTGATAACAAGAACACAGCAACAACGGAAACCAACAAAAACACAGGCTTGCAAGGAAGCCACAAAAACCAGCACAACTAGACAAAACAGTTGAAACAAAGTAGCACCCAAAGAAGCAAGCAACCATGCGCCCAAAAAAAACCACCCACATAAACAGGAAACGCAGAGCAAAAACATGGGACAATGCCCCCACCAACCAAACCCAAAACGAAGATAAAGAAAAACAAAAAAGAAACCGAGAGCATAGCAATCAATCAATCGCCTATATCAAAAAATCCCCTTCTATCTTTGAACCTTGCTTAGCCAAATTATCCTCAAACATATTCGAAGCTCTCGAGCTGAATTTCACCGTCAAAGTTCCATGATCCTTTATGTAAATACAATCACAGTTAAATTGCCTTGAGCTTACCTAGAGGGGGGGGGGGGGGGTGTGTGTAAATAGGTTTTAAGGCCTTTTTCGATCCCTTGAAACAAACAAAAGTTTGTCCCTCTAGATAGCTTATATCATACCATAATAAACACAAACAAGCATGCAAAGACTATTAATAAGCATATTCAATTGATAGATCAAACATAACCTATGTATTGCATGAGAAGGTTGTACCAAAAATACATAAATCAATAAGAACTTGTATTCATTATAAATGTCTCAAGAGTTCAAGTACATATTAAAGATACAAAGACAATCAAAGATCTTGTCTTATAAGAATGTAATAAATGACAACTCAAGCAAGACCAAATTGATACAAGTAAAAAATTATCAAAGAGATAAGGAAAGAGAAACTTGACACATGATATTTTTACGTGGTAAACCTCCGAAGAGGAAATATCCACGGGTTGAATCCACAACCACCGGCAAAATGTTATTCACTAGTTAAACAAGAGTACACCCTCAAATGTGACCAACTCTCATGTATCACAATACATTGGATATCCCTCATATCTATTCCCACTAGAGAGAAACCTGCCTACTCTCTAACCGAGACACATCGCATGCCTCTAGAGAGTATCCTTACTCGGACTTACTAAAGGCCTCACACCTCTTGCCAAGACTTCCCTTGCTCTATGTTGAAGAATCACTCAACAACAAGAGACTTTTCTTGCTCGGACTTATAAGAGTCTTACACCCCTTGCCAAGACTTCCCTTGCTTGTCTAACCGGAGCCTCACACCTCTAAACAAGACTTTGCTTGGACTTACTTAGAGGCCTCACACCTCTTAGCCAAGACTTCTCTTGCTTGGACTTACTTAAAACCTCACGCTCTTAGCCAAGACTTCCACCTTTTACAAGGCAAGTGATCTATGTGATGCAAATGATGCAAGTACAATCAATATAGGACATATGATCAATATGAGCTATGAAAACTAGAATTAGACAATGAGCACACAATGTATGATATTCTAGTTTACAATCCAAAAGATGCAATCACACAAGATGATGCATGAACATATGAAATGTATGGATCATGTACACTTCATGTAGACATAGACTTAGTCATGTGAGCACGCAAGTCAAAAATTGTCTAGTCATAAAAGCCATGAATCGAAAAACACCTAACACATGTGATTCCTAGTTTCATTCATAAAGCTAATACTTGAATAACTTATATACATGAAGCACATATTCAAGATATTAGAAACATACACCAAAAATGCTAGAATCACAAAATATGAACAATGAATATTCTAGCAAGTATTTAGAGCAAGGATATAATTAATAATCAATTAAATCCTAGATAGCTCTAAACACAAAATCAAATGTGCTAATCCTAGATTTGTTCAATTAAAGGATCCAAGCACATGCCAAGGTTATTAATTACAAAATGAGTCAATCAAGTCACAAATAACCCTAGATATCAAGCTAAGCACAATACAACTTGCAAACATGTGAAATACTAGAATCATAGAAAACTAGTTCACATTTGTCTCTAATTAGACTTGATTAGCTTTGATTTGAAGCTATCATTCTCAATAGATTTCATCATACATACACATACATATAGAAGAAGAAAACCTAAGGTAATTGAAGGATTAAAAAGATGAATACACAAAGTTTGGTTCAATACCTAGGAATCCCGAGCTGGTTCGGTTTTGAGTGAAGAGCCACCACAAAACATGATCAAACAGCTACAAACTCTTTTGAAGAAGGTAGGGGACTTGATTACGAAGATTCTCTAACTTGAATCACTCAATTCAGAGTCCGAATGAGAAAGTTATGGTGTTTGGAAGATGAGAAAGTTGGAGAGAAAATTTCAGCTCAATATTTTGTAAGTCGTGTAGCGGAAAAGAGTTAGTTTTTAAATTAATAAAAATAAATTAAGAACGATAGGTTTCAAAAATTTCTATCGTCTTCTTGGGAACTTTTGAATATACACGAATATGAGGAAGAGATTTGTTTTTATACCTTTGAAGAACATTAGTTCGTTTTCTTTTCGATCATTTACCACTAAGTCTTCCTATCTATGTCCCGCGATCTAACAACTGTGTGTGTGGGCACGTCATGGATTCCGGGAGCGGTTGAATGGAGGCTTGAGAGAACCGGAAGACAACTCCTTGCTTCCTTCTTGAATTCGGCCAACCCCTAGTGAAAGAAAAAAAAAAATTCTTTTTCCTCTCTTGTGGCCGCACCTCTTGATTCTCCATAGGGCTCCGAATAGCTTCTTTTTCCTGACAAGTATATATTATATACTAGGAACCTAGGGTTTAGTAATCCAAGTTAAAATAGGATTCTAAATCCTTTTTAATTATTACTTTTTACTAGGGTTTAAACCTTTGACCTATTTAGAGTAAATAAAAATAATCACTTATTATTTTATTTGCTCTTGTTAAGGTTAGAAACTGAAACCTCCATATGACAATTTAATAAATCTTAATTATTAATATGTCAATTAAATAATCATATTATTTAATAATATTTAATTCAACAATTAAATAATCACATCATTTAATTAAATCTCAAACTATATTTAAGTTACTTTCGTAACACAATTAATTGGACCATCCAATTCTCCGTGAGTCTTTGTTACTATCAATCGTATAGGGCTAGCAAGGGGACCTAATGGAACCACAGTTTTGAGCTCCAATAATTCTTAGAAAAAATTAATTAAACTCTTTAATTAATATTTTACAATTATTGACCTTGGAGTTATTCCAATAAAAACCCAAGGTTGTACTCTCGTAATTGTAGATATTTTACACAACCAATTTTATCAGTGTCCATGGATATAACTATTACATATGGCATGATCCTCCACAAGTAGTTCATAATTAGAGCTAAGTCATAATGTCCGGTTTACCTCTCTAATTATATCTTTTCCTTTAAGTACCATTGATTCTCTTGAATGATTATATCATTCATTCCTTTATGGAAGAAGGAGAGCGCTCTTAATCGTTCAAGCCCTGAATCAATCCTTAGCTATTTCTAGCAAAAAGGAGTGGATTCCACTATTGTGCGCATACTTTCCCAGCCACAAGCTAAACCGCGATTCCAAGTTACAGAGATATTAACCGAGAATAATATTCCGATCTCACCCATGGTAAATCAAAAACCACGATCTAACTTGAAGGAGTCAGTAAGACACTCAGGATTTAGATCACCCATATATAGCTATCATTAGTCGATATATATGAATCTTTTTAACTAACGGATCTTAGTGACAAATTCATATAGATCGTGGCCCAGTCCTATATGATCACATCACATAAGGTGACTCCATTCTCATAACACCATATGAGTAGTCTAGGATAAGACCATCGTACAATACGGAATGGACCGCAGCTGTAGATTAACCACAAATAAAGTACCCAGCTTTATTTGCTTTCTATGGACTATTTAGATTGCATGTTTCAAATTGAATTCCTATGTATATGACATTCATAAACTCAGTTTGAGATTACATATAGCAATCTTGGATGTTTGCATATGTAATATAAGCGTATGAATTAATATATTTGAATGAAATAACTACTTATTTTATTATTGAATTTATAATATTTACATATTACAAGCTTTAGGGCATAAATCTCAACAATCTTCCACTTGCACTACAGCATGTGAGACATATCTCGTAATCCCAGACCCTTTAGGTGACCTTCAAAAACTTTAGCCGTTAAAGTCTTTGTAAATGGATTAGCATGATTATCTTGCGATGTGATCTTCGTCACTATCACATCTCCTCTCTGCACTATCTCCCTAAAGAGATGATACTTTCTCTCTATATGCTTTCTTTTTTTGTGGCTTCTTGGTTCTTTAGAATTAGCCACTGCACCACTATTATCACAATAAAGTTTCATGGGCTTATCCAAGTTTGGAACAACTTCTAGGTCACTCAAGAACTTATGGAGCCATACCGCTTCTTTAGCTGCTTCGCAAGCTGCTACATATTCGGCTTCCATGGTGGAATCAACAATACAAGATTGCTTGATACTCTTCCGCACTACGGCTCCACCACCAAGGGTGATTATTGACCTAGACGTGGATTTTCTAGAATCCATGTCTGCCTGAAAGTCAGAATCCGTATATCCTAATGTTATCAGATCCTGTTATGAATATACTAACATATAATTTCTCGTTCTTCGAAAATACTTAAGAATAAACTTCACAGCCACCCAATGATCTAATCCTTGGTTAGATTGGAATGTACTGGCTACTCCCACTGCGAAGCATATATCAGGTCTCGTGCATAACATAGCATACATGAGACTACCTACTGTTAACGCATATGGAACTCGTCTCATATCCTCAATTTCTTGAGGTGTCTTAGGACACTGTTCCTTAGCCAAGTGAACTTCATGCCTAGAAGGTAGATTACCTTTCTTGGAGTTCTCCATCGAGAATCGCACAAGAATCTTGTCGATATACAATGCTTGAGACAATGTTAACAGTTTGTTCTTACGATCCCTTATTAATTGGATCCCTAGAACATAACTCACCTCTCCCAAATCTTTCATTTGGAATTGGTTAGCAAGCCAGCCATTTACATCCGATAATACTCCCACATCATTCCCAATGAGTAGGATATCATCTATGTAAAGGACCAGGAAAACTACTTTCTTGTCAACGATGCGCTTGTAGACACAAGGCTCATCGACGTTTTGCTCAAAGCCATAGGTTTTGATAGCAATATTAAACCTGATGTTCCAAGATCTAGATGATTGCTTTAGTCCATAAATAGACCTTTGCAACTTGCAAACTTTTTGCTCTTGATCTTGGGACACGAATCCCTCTGGTTGCATCATGTAGATGCTCTTGTCAAGATTGCCATTCAAGAATGCAGTCTTGACGTCTATTTGCCAAATTTCATAATCGAAATGGGCAACAATGGATAAAAGTATCCTAATAGACTTAAACACAACTACTGGCAAGAAGGTCTCGTCAAAATCGACCCCCTTATTTTGGGTATAACCCTTTGCCACTAGCATTGCTTTGAAGGTCTCTACCTTTTCGTCTACTCCTCCCTTTCTCTTGTAGATCCACTTACTCCCTATGAGTTTTATCCCATCAGGTAAGTCTACAAGTTCCTAGACTAAGTTAGAGTATATGGACTCCATCTCGAGATTCATAGCTTTAAGCCATTCCTCTTTGCCAGAGTCTTCCATTGCATGTTTGAATGACAATAGATCATCCACACTATCATTAGAGACGACACCATGTGCCTCTCCAAAACCTAAGTAGCGATCAGGATCTCGTACAACCCTCCCACTACGTTTAGGAGGTAGTGTGATCTGACCAGGAACTGTCTGACTATCAGATGTTAATGGAACAACAACATCGTCAACAACTCTTGTTGATTGTTTACTGGTCAAACCAGCTTTTAATTCATTTAATACAATCTTACTTCGAGGCTTATGATCATTCATATAGTCTTCCTCAAGAAACGTTGCATTTGTCGACACAAACATTTTTGTTTTCTTATGGACTATAGAAGTATCCTCATTTAGTTTCTTTTGAATATCCTACAAATAGGCATACTTGTGAAAGAGGTTCCACCTTTTCAGATTTGTTCTTCAGTACATGTACTGGACACCCCTATATGCGAAAATGTCGCAAACTAGCTTTACGACCATTCCACTACTTTAGAAGAGTCTTAGGAACAAATTTGGATGGAACTACATTTAATATGTAAGCCGCAGTTTGTAGTGCATATCCTAAAAAGAGTTTGGCAATGATGAGAAACTAATCATAGATCTTACCATTTCCATCAAGGTTCTATTTCTCCTCTCCGCTACACCATTCTGTTATGGTGTTCCTGGAGTTGTGAGTTGGGACACAATCCCATGCTTAACCAAATAGTCCTTGAACTCTTGGTCGAGATACTCACCTCCACGATCTGATCGTAGAGCTTTGATAGTTTTGCCTAATTGGTTCTCAACTTCAGCTCAGAATTTTTTAAACTTTTCAAATGTTTCCAACTTACGTTGCATTAGGTAAACATATCCATATCTTGAATAATCATCACTAAAAGTGACATAATACTCATAGCCACCCCTAGCTTTAACATTTATAGGTCCGTAGACGTCTGAATGTATAAGCTCTAGCGGTTGTGTAGCTTTAATCCATTTTCCAGTAAAAGGTCTCTTGGTCATTTTACCTTCTATACCTTCTAAGCAAGACTCATAGACAGGTAAAATGCCGATCTCCAACTGACTTAAAGATCCGCCTTTTTCTAGTCTATATATCTTATCAAGGTTGATGTGGCCAAGTCTTAAATGCCACAGATACGTTTCATTATTTGGAGAAATCTTTTGTTGCTTTGTTTTAGGTTTTTCAACTTTAAACAATTCAGTATTAAGCAGTGATGTATGTAATGACGATCTCAAAACACACAAGTTGTTTTCGATCAGACTAAAACAAATATTCAAACCGTTTCTAGAAACAATAACTGATTTATTATTAAAAGAAACTGAATATAAACGTTCCAATAATCTGGATACAAAAATCAAATTCTTTGTAAATCTAGGAATGTAATAAACATTGTCTAATGAAAGAAAACAATTATTATTAAAAGCTAGTCTAACTGCTCCCACTGCTCTTGCTGAAACAACATTCCCTATTCCAACACGTATTGAGTAGGCTCTCTCATCAATTTCTGTCCAATAATCAGTCCACTGTAAAGAAGAACAAACATGGTTAGTTGCCCCTGAATCAACTATCCAAGGTGAAGACTCATATTCCACTAAACACGATTCAATGACAAGTAAATCAGATTTACCTTTCACTTTCTTCTTCTTAGAGAGCTCATCGAGGTACTGCGGACAGTTCCTCTTCCAATAACCAACCTTGTCGCAATGGAAACACTTTCCTTTTGCTTTGTCAATCGTGGTGCTCTTCTTCTTATTTTGAACTTGTTTCTTCTTGGGCTTAGCCTTTGCCTTGCCAGTAGACCTTTTCTTTTTCTTTAATCTAGAGGAAAATGGTTCAGCAACATTTGCCTCACCGGTCTTACTTTTTTTGTCCTTAATCATGGACTTAAAAGTTGTGAGCTCATTAAGTAACTGAGTAAGATTGAACTTCAACTTGTTCATCCCATAGTTGCTTTTGAACTGATCAAAGCTCTTTGGGTCAGTATAATGCTTACCTAGCAAGCCTCATCTATGGTCCCACCATTGACTTCTGAAAGTTCTCACAGTGTGTTAAATATTAATCTAGAGGGGGGGTGTAAGGATTCCCGTTTTGTTGATTGGCTTATTTCGTGGTCAAACCACATGTTGGGGTTTTGAATGTAAGGGTAGTCTAAGTGTTTAGTGTTGAAGATCAAAGGCCCTTCCATGACCTCAAGATACAAGCACGCCAAAGGTATAATCTCTTGTGCTTGTTTTTCTTTGAAGAGATTTAGTAGCACACACACACTTAGCATTCTTGCTATGATTGCATACTTGCTTATTTTTATGTGCATCTCTTCACATGTCACTTTACACACTAGCACTTTGGTTGATATATCTTATTGTGTGTATATGTGCCTTATAATTCGTTTCCCGACATTGTTCGGAAACGTCCGCGCTTGCACTAATTAGTGCTTGGTTTCGCGCGAAGACCGCCTATGGAGAATGCCCTTGGCTTCTCCTTGGTTTTCACCATTGTTGGTGATCGGCGGTTATGATCGGCGGCCTGGCCGCCGAATGAAACCGCCGTTTCAGTCCAGATTTGTCTGAAGCATTTATGCGGTCAAGATCGGCGGTCACGACCGCCGTTCAAAACCGCCGTTCATACCTGATCGATTTTAATCTCTCGGGTTTGATTCGGCGGTTGGATCGGCCGTCACGAAACCGTCGAATGAAACCGCCGTTAATGCTCTGTTCTTCACGAGCTCAATTCGGCGGTCGTCATCGGCGGCCTGGCCGCCGATTGAAACCGCCGAACGGTGCGTTTAAGGGGCAAAATTGTCTTTTCACTTGCCCTGTTCTTGATGTCTATAAATATCACACTTTCTCATTATCTGAATCAGTTCTTTGACTCTTAAGAACCCTAATCTTCAAAGATAGATTTTGAGAGAAAATCAAATCAAGAACTCATCTTTAACCACTCAAATCAAACCCCTTTTGCATCAAATTTCATATTGCATCTCCTATGTCTATATAGAGTGCATCCATGTATGGGTTTGCATCATCACAACTTGCTTGGTAAGATTTTGATTAATTTCATCTTATTATAGTATTTTAAATACCAAGCCATCTCTTTTAAATTACTTGTATGTTTTAGATCATATGTTAAATACAAGAAAAGAGATTATTTGTGATGAATTAATTGAGTGTTGTTTTTGATAGATATCTAGGTTTTTATAATCTATGATCATCTATGCTATTTGACATGTCATTTAGCAATTGATATCTAGGGTTGATTTAAATTGAATATATCATCATCCTAGATAAGCATTTAGAGTACCCTAGCTCTTATTGCATTTATTGAATATTCATATATATTCACATAGGGTTGTATTCTCTTCAAAGAGAAAGTAAGTCTTGTGTGTAGCATCCGGGATTAGGTTGCTTAGAACGCAAGCAAATTGGACTAGAGCCGCTGTAAAAGGCCCGCGTGGTAGATTAGAGGGTGCTCACGCCAAGAGTAGTGTATCAGGGGATATCACTAGGGATTGAATCAAGAGTGGCGATTGGTAGTGTCCATAGCCTGAGGTTATCTAGGGTGAGAGTCCGAGAATCACTTGAGGGTGTAACCGTCTTTTCATATAGTGGATTTCGAGGTCCGAGTGTGGCGCACTTAACAGCCCGTGGTTTTTCCCAGTGGTTGGGTTTTCCACGTAAAAACCAAGTGTTGTTTTAATTTCCGCACCATATTACAATTGCTTGGTTATATTATCTTGAGGGCATTTTCGTAATTTTGACTAACACGAAAAATTGGGTAAAAAGCGTAAAATCTATTCACCCCCCCTCTAGATAGCTTTATACACACCGTGCTATAATTTGTTTCAGGGGGGGTGAATAGATTTTAATCGTTATTACCCAATTTTCGCATACAAGTCAATTTTACGAAAATGCCCCTAACTAGTCAAAAAAGACATACAAGTGTAATATGATGCGGAATGTAAATCACACTTGATGTTTACGTGGAAACCCTCACGGGAAAAACCACGGGCTGTTTTGTGAGCCACACACGAACCTCGAATCCACTAAATGTGATAAAATTACAACCTAATCCCGGAAGTAATCACACACCTACCTAATCCTGGTATGGGTGAACCTAGTTCAAATGCTTGCGATCTAAGCAACCTAATCCCGGATGCTACACACAAGACTTATGTTCTCAATGAAGAGATTAACACCCTAAGTGAATATATGAATATCCAAATGCAACATAGAGCAAGAGAAACCCTATATGCTTATCTAAGATGATGAATTTGCAATTAGAACAATCCTAGATATTAAAACTAAATGTCATTTCAAATAGCTTAGCTAATCAAGATTAAGCAACAACCTAATTAGCTATCACAATACAACTTCTCAAACATTCAATACACTAATCTCAATCTTGTATCCAATATATATATAAATAACATACAAGTAATAAATTGAGATTGCTTGTTAAGAAAAACACAAAATATGTAAGATATTAGTTAAAAGCTTACCAAGCAAAGTGTGATGAAGAATCCATGCAAAAAGACATCTAGATTGAAACAAATTATAGCACGGTGTGTATAAAACTATCTAGAGGGGGGTGAATAGATTTTAAGCTTTTTACCCAATTTTTCGTGATAGTCAAAATTACGAAATTACCCCTAAATAGATAAAGCAATAAATCAAGTATAATATGCGGAAATTAAATAACACTTGATTTTTACGTGGAAACCCTCACAGGAAAAACCACGGGCTAGTAAGTAAGCCACACTCGAACCTCGAATCCACTAAATGTGTAAAACGATTACAACCTAATCCCGGAAGTAATCACACACCTACCTAATCCCGGTATGAGTGAACCTAGTCCAATTTGCTTGCGTTCTAAGCAACCTAATCCCGGATAGTACACACAAGACTTACTTTCTCTATGAAGAGAATACAACCCTAAGTGAATATATGAATATCCAAATGCAACATAGAGCAAGGGAAACCCTATATGCTTATCTAAGATGATTAATATGCAATTAGAACAATCCTAGATATCAAAACTAAATGACATGTCAAATAGTTTAGCTAATCAAGATTAAGCACAAAACTTAATTAGCTATCACAAAAAAAAACTTCTCAAACATACATCATACTAATCTCAAACTTGTATTCAAAGTATATAAAATAACATACAAGTAATTAATTGAGATTGCTAGCTAAGAGAAACACAAAATATGTAAGATATTAGTGAAAAGCTTACCAAGCAAAGTATGATGAAGAATCCATGCAAGATGACATCTAGAAGATCAAGGATGATGCTAGATGATGATTGATGATCATGAAAAAGTGTTTGAGTAATAAAAAATGAGTTCTTGGAATTTTTCTTCTCTTTGAAAAATATCCTAAGTATCAATTCTGAATATGAACTCTCTTAATTGACCTAAAGACAAAATGGCATATATATAGGGGGCCAAATCAAAGTGTGGTCGTTTAAGTAAGTTTCAAAGGAACACGCCGATCGGCGGTTTCAATCGGCGGCCAGGCCGCCGATCATGACCGCCGAATTGAGCTCGTGAAGAACAGAGCATAAACGGTGGTTAATTCGGCGGTTTCGTGACTGTCGATCCCAACCGCCGAATCAAAACAGAGAGATTAAAATCAATCAGGTATGAACGGCAGTTTCGAACGGCAGTTTCGTGACCGCCGATTCAACCGCCGAATTAGACTGAGAGATAAATCAATCAGGTCTTGAATCGGCGGTTTCGAACGGCGGTCGTGACCACCGATCATAATCGCAGAAATGCTTCAGACCAATCTGGACTAAAACGGCGGTTTCATTCGGCGGCCAGGCCGCCGATCATAACCGCCGATCACCTAGAAAGGTGAAAACCAAGGAGAAGCCAAGGGCATTCTCCATAGGCGGTCCTCGCGCTAAACCAAGCACATTCTAGTGCATGCGGGACGTTTCCGAAAGTTACCGGGAAACGAATTACACGACAACATGACACAATTACACACAACAAAATATAATAAATAAGTGCAAGTGTGAAATGTGACAAATGAAGAGAATGCACACATATGCAATGAATGTTAAGTGTGTGTGTGCAACTAATCTCTTCAAAGAAAAGTAAGCACATAGAAATTTACCTTCGGTGCTTATCAACACGAGGTCTTCAAAGGGCTTCGAACAATAAGACCGATACTTAGGCTACCCTTACAAAGAACCCCAACATGTGGTTTGTCCACGAAATGAGCCAATCAACAAATGGGAACCTTACAATCTCCCCCTTTGGCTATTTCGTGACAAAACCACCACTCACATTGATTCCTCACAAAGAAATAGAAACTACGGGACAACTATGATATTCTACAACACAAAGAGATAAGAAAATAAAACTTCAAGTCTTTAATCTCTTGTAGAATAATCAAGCCCTGTAAACAAGATTTCTATGTTTTCCAATACAAGTGAAATGTGAGATTAATCAAGTGATATCAAAACAAGCATTTGCATTTTTAGAATTTAGGCACAACATTACAAGATATATGCAATGTATGATAAATACAATGCTCCCCCTCAAAGGGTTACTCCCCCTCAATGTGTTATCTCCCCAATGTGCACAATTGCAACACCAATTTGCATCTCCCCTTACCATATACTACTCCCCCTTTTTGTCATGATATAGGCAAAGGAGTAGTCCCCAACCGGGTCACTCATAGTAACGAGAGATAGTAGCATGCAAGATTTGCATAATTAATATAAGTCACTTTGTGCATCTCAATTTAATCGGAGAGAAACAAGGAGATTTATTTGAGAGAAAATGTGTGAATCAAACATGCTTTGCATACAAGACATGTAGCATTCAAGTCCAAAATACAATGGTATTTGGCAAAGCAAATGACAAAGGTTTCTAATAGGAATTCAAACCAATTTCACCAATGTCATGAGTAAAGCAAGGATATAGAACACATTGATTTCAATATAAGAGCAACTATATCCAACTTTATAAGCGAAACATGGCATGAGCAACTTTGCACCCTTTTTTATTTTTCCGGATAAGATATCCGTATGATAGTAGCCATGTTCAACCAATAAAGAAAGAGAGACATTTGGAATATAAATTCCTTTGAACGGATACAAGATCCTTTATTCATTTTGAGTCTCATAAGCTTTCACACAAGTTTTGCATTTTTAAGAATATGCAATCATCAATTCATGCTTTTCATGTGAGCATGTTATATGAATTTCATGCTTTTTCATTTGACATTAGCATGTTATTAAAGAATCATCATGTCATGGAGATAATCATAGGTCATTCAAATCATACTTCCTATATACATCTCCTAGTCCAAAAATGCATGTTTGAACATAAATATGACATGGATTGTAAACAAGCAAGATTCACACTTATTGAATTGAAAACATATATACATATGTGCAACCAAGCTTACTCAAGCAATTAAAAGAAGAGGCATAAGATATTTCAAATTTTTTGCAAGTGACAAGAATGCAAACTAGCTCTCTTTGCTTGAGTTCCCCATATGGGGTCAATCATAGAATATCACTCCACAAGACATATCCCAATAGATCTACTAAGAATTTTAAATCGAGTAGCATCTAAGGGTTTAGTAAATAGGTCCGCAAGTTGATCATTAGTACCTACATGTTCAAGTACTATGCATTTATTTTCAACAAGCTCTCTAATGAAGTGATGGCGGATGTCAATATGCTTAGTTCTAGAATGTTGCACCGGATTCTTGGAAATATTAATGGCACTCATGTTATCACAAAAGAGAGTGAGAGTACCTTGGTTGAATCCGTAATCTACTAGCATTTGCTTCATCCATATAAGTTGAGTGCATCCACTCCCCGCGGCTATGTACTCGGCTTCCGCCGTGGACAAGGAAATCGAGTTTTGCTTCTTGCAAAACCAAGACACCAAGTTGTTGCCTAGAAAGAAGCAACCGCCCGATGTGCTCTTCCTATCATCACAATTTCTTGCCCAATCCGCATCACTATATCCTACAAGACTAGGATTAGTGTCAAATGAGTACCAAATCCCATAGTTGGAAGTCCTATTCACAAAACGAATGACTCTCTTAACCGAAGAGAGATGGGACTCCTTGGGATCGGATTGGTACCTAGCACAAACTCCTACACTAAATGATATATCGGGCCTACTAGCGGTCAAATAGAGCAAGCTCCCTATCATGCCACGATATAAGGTTTGGTCCACACTTTTACCGCTAGCATCCTTGCTTAGCTTCAAAGTGGTGCTTATAGGAGTGTCACAATGTTTGGCTTTTTCAAGACCAAACTTCTTCACAAGGTTTTTGGCATATTTAGCTTGGGTTATGAAAATCCCATTATCTAGTTGCCTAATTTGCAAACCTAGGAAGTAATTAAGCTCACCAACAAGACTCATCTCAAATTCATGAGACATAACATCAACAAATTGTTGGACCTTGGTGTTGTTGGTGGAGCCAAACACTATGTCATCGACATATATTTGAGCTATGAAAAGCTCATCATTGTCTCTCTTGATGAATAGTGTCTTGTCAACACTACCTCTTGTGTAGTTATTGTCAACAAGAAATTGAGTGAGGCGCTCATACCAAGCCCTCGGTGCTTGTTTCAACCTATATAGTGCCTTCTTGAGGCGATAGACATGGTTGGGGTGGTAAGCATCCACAAACCCCTTGGGTTGTTCAACAAACACTTCCTCTTGCAAGAAGCCATTGAGGAAGGCACTCTTGACATCCATTTGGTGCAATTTGAACTTGTGCACACAAGAAATGGACAAGAGAAGCCTAATAGACTCTAAACGAGAAACGGGAGCAAATGTCTCCTCAAAGTCGATACCCTCAATTTGAGAGTACCCTTGTGCTACAAGTCTAGCCTTGTTCCGTACTATGTTGCCATCCTCATCGGATTTGTTCCTAAATATCCATTTAGTGCCTATGACATTAGTGGTCTTAGGCCTAGGAACTAGAGTCCAAACCTCATTCCTTTCGAATTGGTTTAGCTCTTCTTGCATGGCAAGAACCCAAAATTCATCATTTAAGGCTTCTTCAACCTTTTTGGGTTCAATTTGAGAGGTGTAGCATGTGTAGCTAATAAGATTAGCAAGTTGACGTCTAGTCCTAACACCCTCATTAACCTCTCCAATGATATCTTCTTTATCATGGAGTTTCCTAACCCATGGAGCGGGTTCTTTAGAGTCCAAGAGAGGAACTCTATCAATAGGTTGTGTGTCATCATTGTTGACATTAGATGTCCCATCATTAGGAGACACCACAACCTTCTCCAAAAGAGAAACATCACTAAAAATAACCTCCTCCTCATGATCATTAGAGTTGAGCCTAGTGTCATCAAATACGACATTGGATGATTCCATAACACTTAGAGTCTTTAAATTGAAAACTCTATAGGCTCTACTATTCAAGGCATAGCCAATAAAAATACCCTTTTCACTCTTAGCATCGAATTTGCCAAGTTGATCACGGTCATTCAAAATGTAGCATTTGCTTCCAAAAGTGTGGAAGTAGCTAACATTTGGCCTCTTGCCTTTCCATAACTCATAGGAGGTGTTTCTAGTACCGGGCCTTAGGAAAACTCTATTTCCTATATAGCAAGCGGTATTGATGGCTTCGGCCCATAGGTTCCTAGGGACATTGTTGCTAAGCAACATCACACGGGCCATCTCTTGAAGGACCCTATTTTTCCTCTCAACAACTCCATTTTGTTGAGGTGTCCTAGGAGCCGAAAACTCATGGGAGATGCCTAAACCATTACAAAAGGTTTCAAAAGTAGCATTCTCAAATTCCCTCTCATGGTCACTTCTAATCCGTTTTATGCTTTTAATATTAGAATTCATTTCATTTTGTATTTTATTACAAAGCATTTTAAACTTATCAAAAGTTTCAGATTTTTCTCTAAGAAAATATGTCTATGTGAACCTAGAGAAATCATCAACACATACAAAAATGTATCTCTTTCCACCTAAACTTTCGGTTTGCATAGGACCCATAAGGTCCATGTGGAGAAGCTCAAGAGGCTCCTTGGTGGTGAGATACTTACCCTTTTTGTGCATGCTTTTAGTTTGCTTTCCTTGTTGGCAAGGTCCACAAACACCATTGGCTTTCTTCCCAAGCTTAGGGAGGCCACGCACACAATTGAACTTTCCAAGGGTCCGTAGATCCCTAAAGTTCATGTGGCCAAGTCTTTCATGCCACAACTCAATTTGCTCATCCATGGACACATGATTAGTTACAATACTAGCTTCAAGACAATAACAATTGTCGCTAGATCTCATGCCCTTCAACAAGGTTTGTCCATCGGGTTTTAGGATAGAGCAATAATCTTTAGAAAACAAGACGGAATATCCTTCATCACTAAGATGTGAAATGCTTATTAAATTGGCTTTCAAGCCATCAACAAATAAAGCATTAGATAAGGAGGGTAATCCGGGAATGGAAATGGTTCCTTTCCCTACAACATTTCTTTTGGATCCATCACCAAAAGTGACATTTCCACCTTCCTCCATAACAAGAGTCTCGAAGAAACTCTTGTTTCCGTCATGTGCCTAGAGCACCCACTATCCAAATACCAAAAATTAGAAGAATTTGCCTTCAAGGCTATTTGGGCAACATGGCAAACATTTTCATTCTTTCTAATCCACTTAGCAACAATTTTAGCTTTCTTAGTGGTCTTTGGTACATGGGCTCTAGATGTCCTAGGATCATGCAAAGTAAAATTATCATTCCTAGGAACATGCATCTTGGCTCTATTCTTTCTCTTTTCAATCATGCTTCGTGTTCTACACATTTTAATATATTGAAAGCAATTTGGTCTAATATGACCATTACAACCACAAAAGTGACAAATAGGGATGAAAAAAGGAATCATACATTGTCTTTGTGCACGTATGGGAGCTCGTCCATGTCTTTGTGGATAAGTGGGTTCAATCCATCTTCGTTGTTGAACCGGTCTAGGTTGCTTCCAAGCTTGAGGTTGCATGATTGGTCTCTTTCCTTTGTGAGCCCATTGTTGAGGAATGTTGGCTTGAGGGACCCTAGGGGGTTGAGCTTGAGGTTGCCTTCTTGGCCCCATCTTCACTTGTGCATTAGAGCATTGTCCTACTTCTAATTTCTTCCTAGGAGCTTGCACAAATGAAGTTTCTTCTTTCTTCAAGCTCTTGACAAACACGGTCTTGTTAGAGGTAGAGATCTTCTTGTCATCTTCATACCCAAGACCCCTCTTGTCACATGGACTCTTTCCAACACCAAGCATATGGTCAAGCTTCTTGGTGCTAGAATCTATCCTAGCCAATGACCCTTTAACTTCTACAAGTTCCCTCTTCAAGCCTTCTTCACTTCTCTTGGATAAGTCTAACTCCTCAATTAACTTATCCTCTCTCCTCTTCAATCTTTCCACTTGTTCACTTAAGTGGTCATTGTGAGCCGAAAGTTCAAGGTTCTCTTCTCTCAACCTCTCAATCTTTCTTGTGCTTTTAATTGCTAAATCATTGAACTCGGCATGGTATTTAGCAAGCACTTTTTGCTCCACAAATTTCTTTATGGACTTAGAAGAGGAGTCACTTTTTACTTCACTAGAGTCAATTTCCTCTTGACTCATTTCCTCTCTCTCACTAGCACTTTTGCTCTTGTGAGATGAGGCAAAAGCTAGGAAGTTGGCCATGAGCTCTTCTTCACTTGAAGACTCATCTTCCTCATTGGAGTCATCACTACTCCCACTCCAAGTGGCGGCCATCACTTTGCTCTTCTTCTTTTCATTGTGATTAGCACATTCGGGGGCAAAGTGACCAATCCCACCACATTCAAAGCACGGACCCCTTTCCTTTCGGTCCTCTCTTGTCTAGGCTCAAACTTTTTGAAGGAACCTTTTTTCTTCAAGTTTTGTCCTCTTGACCCAAATCCCTTCTTCTTCTTGAACCCCATAACCTTATTAAACCTTTTCACAAATAAGGCAAGGTCTTCATCCGAGTCATGCTTTGCCTCCTTTGCATCCTTAGATGCCTTCAAAGCTATTCCTTTAGACTTCTTAGGAGGAGTAGTGGTGCTAGGAGCCTTCCTAGACTCATATGCAAAAAGACGTCCAATCACCTCACTTGGCTTCATATCCATGTAGCCACTATTTTCTTCTATGGCCGTCACCTTTGATTCAAACCTATCGGGGAGAGATCTCATAATTTTTTGCTTGACTCTCCTATCCGAATACGGGTCTCCGAGTTGATGGCTTTGATTTACAATGTCCATCAATTTGATTTCGAAGTCATTGAAGCATTCATCCTCTCCCATCCTAAGTAGCTCAAATTGAGTTTGGAGGACTTGAAGCTTGAACTCCTTCACCACCTCGGTTCCCTCATGTGCAACTTGAAGGATGTCCCATGCCACTTTTGCAATCTGAGTGTTCTGAATAAGCTTGTACTGATTCTCATCCATTGCACACATGATGGCATGCATAGCCTTCCTATTCCACTTTGAAGCCTCAAACTCTTGCGCGTTCCATTGCGCCTTAGGCTTCAAAACTTCTTCTCCTCCACCACCGGGAGTCATCTTGGGTAGATCATATCCGTCTTCCACCGCCATCCATGCACAGTCATGAATATGGCATATGTAGGATTCCATCTTCCCTTTCCATTGGGAATAATTCAAACCGGTAAGAAGTGGAGGCCTTGTGCTAGAAGCACCTTCGTGGCCACCACCATTTCCACCGTTTCCACTCATAGTGTTTATGAATGAATGAAATGAATGCAATGAATGCAAATGTATGAATGATCAAAAATCACACAAAATGCAAAACACACCAAAATAAGCAAGGATCATCTATGTATGTCTAGGAACCCGCTCTGATACCAATTGAAACAAATTATAGCACGGTATGTATAAAACTATCTAGAGGGGGGTGAATAGATTTTAAGCTTTTTACCCAATTTTTCGTGATAGTCAAAATTACGAAATTACCCCTAAATAGATAAAGCAATATATCAAGTATAATATGTGGAAATTAAATAACACTTGATTTTTACGTGGAAACCCTCACGGGAAAAACCAAGGGCTAGTAAGTAAGCCACACTCGAACCTCGAATCCACTAAATGTGTAAAACGATTACAACCTAATCCCGGAAGTAATCACACACCTACCTAATCCCGGTATGAGTGAACCTAGTCCAATTTGCTTGCGTTCTAAGAAACCTAATCCCGGATGCTACACACAAGACTTACTTTCTCTATGAAGAGAATACAACCCTAAGTGAATATATGAATATCCAAATGCAACATAGAGCAAGGGAAACCCTATATGCTTATCTAAGATGATTAATATGCAATTAGAACAATCCTAGATATCAAAACTAAATGACATGTCAAATAGTTTAGCTAATCAAGATTAAGCACAAAACTTAATTAGCTATCACAAAAAAAACTTCTCAAACATACATCATACTAATCTCAAACTTGTATTCAAAGTATATAAAATAACATACAAGTAATTAATTGAGATTGCTAGCTAAGAGAAACACAAAATATGTAAGATATTAGTGAAAAGCTTACCAAGCAAAGTATGATGAAGAATCCATGCAAGATGACATCTAGAAGATCAAGGATGATGCTAGATGATGATTGATGATCATGAAAAAGTGTTTGAGTAATAAAAAATGAGTTCTTGGAATTTTTCTTCTCTTTGAAAAATATCCTAAGTATCAATTCTGAATATGAACTCTCTTAATTGACCTAAAGACAAAATGGCATATATATAGGGGGCCAAATCAAAGTGTGGTCGTTTAAGTAAGTTTCAAATAAACGCGCCGATCGGCGGTTTCAATCGGCGGCCAGGCCGCCGATCATGACTGCCGAATTGAGCTCGTGAAGAACAGAGCATAAACGGTGGTTAATTCGGCGGTTTCGTGACCGCCGATCCCAACCGCCGAATCAAAACAGAGAGATTAAAATCAATCAGGTATGAACGGCGGTTTCGAACGGCGGTTTCGTGACCGCCGATTCAACCACCGAATTAGACTGAGAGATAAATCAATCAGGTCTTGAATCGACGGTTTCGAACGGCGGTCGTGACCGCCGATCATAATCGCAGAAATGCTTCAGACCAATCTGGACTGAAACGACGGTTTCATTCGGTGGCCAAGCCGCCGATCATAACCGCCGATCACCTAGAAAGGTGAAAACCAAGGAGAAGCCAAGGGCATTCTCTATAGGCGGTCCTCGCGCTAAACCAAGCACATTCTAGTACATGCGCGGACGTTTCTAAAAGTTATCGGGAAACGAATTACACGACAACATGACACAATTACACACAACAAAATATAATAAATAAGTGCAAGTGTGAAATGTGACAAATGAAGAGAATGCACACATATGCAATGAATGTTAAGTGTGTGTGTGCAACTAATCTCTTCAAAGAAAAGTAAGCACATAGAAATTTACCTTCGGTGCTTATCAACACGAGGTCTTCAAAGGGCTTCGAACAATAAGACCGATACTTAGGCTACCCTTACAAAGAACCCCAACATGTGGTTTGTCCACGAAATGAGCCAATCAACAAATGGGAACCTTACAACTCTCTCTCTTTGAACCCCCTTTTCGTGGAGCAGGTGGTTCTATTTGTATCTGCTAACTAGGGTTTTTTCCAATTTATGCCGTGTTGGCAGTGGGATTTCTACTTTGATTTATGTTAGGAATCTGATGTTGTAGACGGTTTAGGATTTGTTTCCTCTTTGGACCTCTCTAGGTCGAGATCGGCTTACCTTTTTCCTTAAGGCATAATGTCTCTTTAAACCTCGCTCCTGGATGACTCCTTGTTGTAAGAGGTCTACTGGAACGAGGATACTGTTCTTGTGTTTTAGCCGAGTAGGTTTATGCTGAGTAAGTTTATGCGGCGAACACCCTCATTCCTTTTGATTGATTTCCCTTGGCGAGTACATTTTTGGCCTTGGCGAGTACGTCTTCGACTTTTACTAATCTGAGCGACGTGGCTTGCGGGCATGTTGATTGGTCCATGTTTTCTTCGTTGACTTGGTCAAAAGGTGACATGGCAACATCCTATTTTCTTTTCATCATCTATGTTGCTGACGTGTCTTCCGGCCGATTATTTACATACAATAATACCCCCATAAATATCTCGAGCTGAACGTATGACTTGGTCTTCCAGTCTTTCTTTCTACGAGTGGTATTTATTTTCATGTTGATTTTTCTTGATAGGTTCTTTTAAAAACTTTTTCCCTCCAACCTTTTTTTAAAAGAACATGTGTCTGCATCAGTATCTTTGTCTTCCCTAGCAAGCTTTCATTTTCAACCATAGAATCTTGAATGATTTGCAATTGACTAGATACGGTGATATGACGACGTGACTGTTGGGTCTTCCCTGAGATCCCACGTGTCTTTCTGGTGGTGGGTGGCTTTGTCATCACTTCGCTCACAGGTGGCTCACTCTATCAACACCTCATTTTTTGATTTTTGAATTTTAAAATCTCCTTTTTTAACGCGAAAACGTTCCATTACCTCTTCAAATTCTGATATCTCGTTAATTCTCATTACTCCTCTTAACACAGAACCATTCTGTTGCTTACTAAAACTCTGATATCTCCATTGAGCTTCATTCTTTCTCTGCACTAATCTCCTTTTTTTTTTTTTCTGTTTTCGATTGTCAGACGTTTTACCGATCTCAGCAACGCTCCTTCGTTTAATCTCTTAATCTTCTGCATACCCTCCATTTTAGGTTTTTTTGGTGAGTTTCCATGGATTCCCATTTGCGTTCGTTACTTTTTAATCAAATCCCTTCAGTTGCATATGGACAGCGCGGTGGACTTGATCAAGGATCAAATAAAATGATGGAAAGCCCATTACCGCTATACAAGGACTGAGCCTCGCCCGATGCACTTGGAGGTCCTCACTAAACGCGTGTTTAATACTTACTTTCCTGGCAAGAAGGGTTGTCTCACCAGTTCCGGTGATAAACCTGATTTAGGCCCTGTTTCCGATCGGGACTATGGGCCTTTTATGCCAGAGGGGGACGAGGAGATAGCTTGGCCTTCATAGGATGAGATTGATGATGAGAAGGACAGTGGAGGTGCTCCGGCGGATGCTTGATATGTATATTCTACTTTTATATTCACCTGTAAATGATAATTATCTATATGATTTATGTTTTTACCTGTCGAGGTTATTGCAATTGACTTTTGGTTTAGTCATTTCATTTCGCTTATGACTTTTTCTATTATCGCCGCTAAACTTTTAGTTTAGGTTCAACGCCTCTCCTTTGGTTCAGTTATTGTTGCTGAATTTTTGGTTTAGGCTTAAAGCTTTTTTGTTGTTCAGCTGCCGTCGCTGAGTTTTTGGTTTACTCAATGTTTGTCAGGACGTATCCGACCATACACCAAGTTTCTTTAAGCATACTATTGGGACGTCTCCCGTTTTTGCTTTGTTTTTATTTGTATTGCTAGCTTATTCGACCCCCAGCGTTTCTCTTGGAATATATCTCTAAACACTTTTTGTTGAATGCTTCATATGCATTTCCAAGGGTAATGTTCGACCAACGGTAGCGAACACCAATTGGTTATTATAACATTTTTTATGTCTCAGGCTGTAATGACGTATTCATCTTTAGCTTGCTTTGGTTGGGGAGCGCCCCGTTTGCCTTTTTGTGTTGCTGAGAGTTTTAAACTCGCTTTCGTGCAACGACGAGTAGCTCACTTGGTTGTTTTTTGTACAATGGCGAGTAGCTCGCATAGACAGTTACTCTTATGCAACGGCGAGCACCTTCCATTTGTGATTTATGAAGGCATGAACTTTTAGCAATAAATTACTCTTTATTGAATGTTTCCTGCAATCTCGATAACATTTAAAAAAATAAAGAAAATAGTCAAAGGGAAATACTAAACAGGAATGGAAAAATAAAAAATGATAAGAGGAAATCAGGGGTAGTAAATCTTTAGGTACTGTGCGTGGCATGGTCGAGGGAGCTCGCCAGACTCTTTTCGAGCAATGGGATATGCTCCATGGCCAGCTATGCATGTAATGTGATATGGCCCTTCCCATTTATCCGCGAGTGATCATGCAGCTTTGTCTTTTGTTCCTGGGGCCACTATTTTTAGCACTAGGTCACCCAGCACGAACCTTCTTATTCGCACATGCGAATTGTAATACCTGGCTGCCCTTTGTTGATATGCAGCATTCCTTATTTAAGCGTGTTCCCTTTTTTCTTCTAACTCGTCCAAACCAAATTTTAGCATGTCAATGTTGAGTTCTGGTTAGAAGAGTCGTACTCTTGGTGAGGAGAACGCTGTTTCTACGGGGATGATAGCTTCTGCTTTGGAAGCCATGGAATAAGGTGTCTCACCCGTTGAGCTTCTTTCTGTGGTTCGATATGCCCATAGCACCTGTGGTAATTTTTCTGCCCAACTACCCTTCTTCACGGCGAGCTTGGCTTTCAAGTTGTGTTTGATAATCTTGTTTACTGCTTCAGTTTGTCCATTTGTTTGTGGATGCGCTGGGGAGTCATAGTAGTTGCTGATCTCATATTTGTCACACAATTCCCTGAATTTTTTATTGTCGAACTGTGTTCCGTTGATAGTGATGATGGTGTTTGGTATTCTGAATCTATATAGGATGTTCTTTTTTACAAAGCTGGTGGTGTTTGCTTCTGTTATGTGTACCAACGGTTCGGCTTCTATCCACTTTGTAAAATAATCCACAGCTATAACGGTATTTTTTACTCCCCCAGTCGCTGTTGGCATTGGGCCAATCAGGTCGATTCCCCACATGGCGAATGGCCAAGGAGAAGTGATACTTTGCAGACGTTCAGGTGGTTGGCGAATGTTATTTGCAATTTTCTGACACGCCTCACACCTTGCTACTACCCTTCTTGCATTGGCGAACAGCGTTGGCCAGTATAACCCTTGTCTTAATGTTTTGTGGGCTAAGCCGATACCCCCAGCATGGTTTCCACAGCTTCCGCTATGTATACTTTTCAGAATTCCTTCTGCTTCTTCAGGCCCGATACACATCTGTAATACTTTTGAATAGTCTCTCTTATATAGTTCTCCACTAAGAACTAAATACCTTGTGGCTCTATATTTTAGTCGTTTTGCTTCTAATGGATCGCTTGGGAGGGTGTCGTTTACAAGATATTCTTCAATTGGTGTCATCCAGTTATCCGTCTCGCTTAAGATTACTCCAACTTCCATCTGTTCGGTTATGCTCGGCTGTAGTAGATGGGCCATAGGAACGATTCTGGGCCAGATGTTAACCGTGGCGGATGCTAGTTTGGCTAAGGCGTCGGCCTATTCGTTCTTTTCTCTTGGGATCTGCATGATTCTGTATTCTTTGAACCGTCCTAGCAATTCTTTCACCAATTTCATGTAAGCGATCATGCTTTCGTTTCTCGTCTGGTACTCATCCAGCACTTGATGGACAATGACTTGGGAGTCGCTGAAAATTTCTACTTCATCGGCTCCTAAAGCTATGCAGACTCTCAATCCAGCTATAAGTGCTTCATATTCAGCTTGATTGTTAGTAGTTTTAAAATCAAAACGCAAGACACATTCTACTGAATCTTCTTCAGGGGTTGAAACCACTACTCCTACCCCGCTGCCGTGTGTGTTTGATGAACCATCAACGTGGAGTTGCCACCGGAATTTTTTCTTTGCTTGTTCTACCATCATCATGGCTACTTCGGTATCTGGTTCGATGAATTCTGCCACAAAGTCTGCTACTGCTTAACCCTTAATTGACGCTCTTGGGAGGTATTCTATGTCAAATTCACTCATTTCAATAGCCCATTTCGTTAGTCTGTCGGACACTTCTGGTTTCTGTAAGATTAACTTGAGGGGGCAGTTCGTGTATACTCCGATCTTGTGAGCTTGAAAATACGGCCTTAGCTTCCTGGTTGCCATTATCAATGCGAGTGCCATCTTCTCGACTGGTGAGTACCTTGTGTCGGTGGGTAGTAATACTTTGCTGGTATAGTACACTGGTTTTTGAATTCCTTCTTTTTCTCTTACCAGTGCAGAACTGGTGGTTGCCTCTGTGACTGATAGGTATATGTATAACGTTTCTCCTATGATTGGCTTTGATAGTAGCGGTGCTCGGCCAAGGTATTCTTTCAAGGCATGAAAAGCTCGCTCACAATCTTCATTCCATTCGACTCCCTTACCTTTGTTGAGGGTTTTGAAGAATGGTAAGCATATGTCTGTTGATTTTGCTATAAACCTATTCAATGATGCTAAACAACCTGTAAGTTTTTGGATATCCTTCAAGGTTTTTGGGGAAACCATATCGACCAGTGCTTGGATTTTGTCTGGGTTTACTTCTATCCCTCTTTGATGCACCTGATATCCGAGGAACTTACCAGATGGTACGCCGAATACACACTTTACAGGATTCAATTTCATTCCGAATTTGGTCAACACATTGAACGTCTCTTGCAAATCATATGTATGTCTATCGACTGTGACACTTTTCGTTAACATATCGTCTACATATACCTCTATGTTCCTTCCTATCTGGTTGGCAAACATCCTGTTGACCAATCGCTGGTATGTTGCCCCTACGTTTTTCAGGCCAAATGGCATGACAGTATAACAGTATAGTCATTGGTTTGTGGTGAATGCAGTTTTATCTTCGTCGGGTTTGTGCATCTTGATCTGGTTATACCCTGAATATGCATCCATGAAACTCAATAGCTCGTGTCCGGCTGTGGCGTTAACCAACTGGTCGATCCTTGGTAGTGGGAAGCTATCTTTGGGACAAGCTTTATTTAGATCAGTGAAGTCTACGCACATCCTCCATTGATTGTTCTTTTTCTTTATGAGTACGACGTTCGCCACCTATTCAGGGTATTTAACCTCTCTGATTGATCCTGCTGCGAGCAGTTTGGACACTTCATTTCCTTATGGTTGCACTTCTTTCTGGATTGAAGCTTCTCCTCTTCTGTATTACTGGTTTGCACTTGTCGTCTATGGCCAGGTAGTGCGAGATCACGTTTGTGTTGATTCCCGGCATGTCTTCGTGACTCCAGACAAAGATTCCCATGTACTCTTTCAATAAGTTTGCTATGTCCGTCTTAACTCGTTCGACCAATCTTGCTCCAATCTTGACTATCTTGTTAGGCTCCCTTTCATCTAAAATGATAGACTCGGTGGGTTCTTCTTTATCTCTATCGACTTTGTCTCTTGGATCTAGTTCGAAAGTCTCCGGGTTTTCTTCTTGCACCTCCTCATTAATTTCGAATATACCCAAGGTTTCTACCCCAGTTTTGTCTTTGAAAATTGATACCCTTGAGTTCTCCGACCCCGAACTCAGTCGGAAATTTTACCTTTAGTGCATGAATTGAGGTGACCACTCGAGCTTTATTCAGGAATGGTCGGCTGAGTAAGGTGTTGTACGGCCAATTGTAAATGTCGACAACAACAAAGTCTAGTAGAATTGTTCTCCGACATGGTTCTTGTAAGTGCCACACTTTTGATTGGCCTATTTCGTTGACAAAATCACAATGTGGTTCATTTTGTAAGGGTAGCTTAGGATAGAGGAAATCCTCATCTTGTGCAAAGGAATCTCAGTGTGGAATCAAGAGCTTCAAGGAAGGTAGAATTACTTGTCTTCACTCTATATTGAAGAGATTTAGATTGCACACACACACTTTCCTTGCATTTACATTTTGTATACAATGATGTGTGTTTATTGTTGTTGCATATGCTCGTTTCATGCATGATCTCTCTATAGTTTTCTATTTGTTTTGTGCCATGACTATTGGCCTTGAAATTTGCATGAAACCTTTCTAGAGGTTGTTTTTGTACCTTTGACCGTTGTGAATTTTCTCACAGCGGTAGGACAACGATTCACGGACAGTAGCGACCACTCCCACTACTGCTGCAGTGACCGCTGTCAACTTCCGCAGTGGTTAGCTTCGCAGTGGTTACTGCTGCCGTGACCGCTGTGGTTTTTGCAGCGGTACCGACAGCGGACAGCGGTCAACGGCTGATGGCTTTTTTAAAAAGCCTGACTTTTCACATTCTCACACACATCTCTATAAATACATCTTATTCTCTAGTCTCTTTTAAGTTTTTTGAGTTTCAAATCAACTAGAGAGAGTTTTAGAGTGACTTCAAAGAAAAGCAATCAAGACTTGATCTTTCCTAATCAAAACCAAAAACCCATCATACTTTCATGGTTCATTCATCATCTAACATCATCTAGGTATGTTTTTCTCATGGGTTTTTCTTCATTCTCACATGACTTGTAGTTAGAACATCATCTACATCTATTTATATGTTCTTGCTCTACAAGATTGCTCATTTATGACTTGATTTGTCTTAAGATTGGTTCTTTATGACTTAAATATTTTCAAGATAGGTTCTTGATTGTGTTTTTTGAGTTGCTTGTGGTAGATATTGCATATAGGACTTTGTTTGCTCATTTAGCCTTGTTATATGAATGTCATCTAGCAAAATGATATCTAGGAATGTCTAACATGCTCATCCATGCCTAGATAAGCTTGAATGTCTAACCTTGCATTTTTAGCATCTTGAATATTGCATATATTCACCATAGGTTGTGTTATCTCTTCACTTTAGAGACAAGTCTTGTATTTGCCATTGGTAGATTGCAAGCATTGGACTAGATTCACTTTTTAAGGCCTGCGGGTAGTATGTTAGGATTATGCTCAATAGCAAGAGTGTAATATTGTAATTGACAATCTTTTTCATATTAATAAAGTGATTTCTGGTTTAACAAAGCTTATAGCATTTATAGTTTAATATTATAATTGTCAAAGTAAATAATCATAAGGTCTAAAGACTATGAGAAAAGAAGAATTGTTCGTACATCTGGATATGTATGAGGTAGACACAATTCTTTAGTTAGTCTTGAATAATGTTCACAACTTAAGTTAAAGGTTGGGCACCTTTATCTTGTTAAAGTTGTAGAATTCTTTTGCTAGCATTTGAGTGGGATCAAATGAGATATGATGAGTCTAAAATCATCGGAGTGTCTTCGAGTAAAAGAATCTAGTGCACTGGGTGCATTGAACTGGATCACAATGAAAAGCTTTATCTAGAACCGTCAATAGATAATAGTCTTTTCATTATCAGGACAATCGGAGAGTCTATCTTAATCCTGAGATAAATGATGGACTTATGGTTGCAAGTGATATCATTTGAGTTATCAATGAGTACGATTATATAGCATAGTCTATCCTCGATAGTTTGGTGATATTCATTTGTTAATTGATAGAGGACTTCATTTATAGATATGGATATCGTGGCTCCATTTATTAAATGAGAGTATAATATCATCATATGGATGTTTTGAGGTAATTGGATATTAAATCTTAACGTTGAGTTTTCGATAGTGGCTATTGAAAACATGGCTTCTGGACAAGTCAAAATATCCAAGTTCAAAACGTGGTCATATGAGTAAATATGGTAACTTGGAGAGTTATAGGCGGTCTATGAACTCTTGGCGATTACTGATATTAATCACGAGGATACACTATCTCCAACATGATTGTCTAGGGTATGAATGAGGAACATCTTCTTATTCTATCTTTATTTAAGAGTTCAATTTTAGCTCTTTAGTGGAATGAGTTAAAATTAATAGATCGGACCTAAGTGAATCATTTGTTGATTGTGATTAGGTTATATCTATTGAAACTTAAATTTAGATAGCCCGCCAAGATCTCCAATCCACACGGACTTGCATGGATCACTTGATATATTCTACCGAACCAATTTATGGGTCCATCTAGAATTGCATTTAATATATTAAGAATATAATTTGCACATTATTTGTTTAATGGGCTGATCAATTATATTAATATATTAATGAAAGGCATGTGGGCTTGTTTCTTTTAGTAAGAATGGGTCTGGTTCACATGTGGGCTTTTTATTTAAAGTCCAATGGATTAAATAAAATAAGGAAATAATATTTGGCCCTTATATTCTATGTGGGGCGGCAAGGCAATGTATATAGTCAAAAATATTATTTTATTTTATTGTTTGATTAAATGAGAATTAATTAATTAATTAATTATTTACTTAATTAAGAAACAAAATCTTTTTTTGATTAGGAAATATGTTTCCTAGAGTTATACTATATGTATACTAAAAGTAAAAGACTTGTTTGGTAAGAAAATAAATAATTAAGTTTATTTATTTAATCAAATAAGAAGTCTTTTTTTTTATTAAGTCAATAAAAGAATAAAATACTTATGAGTTAATTTAGAGTTAGGATTCTAAAGTTGATGGAAATTAGGGCAAAGCACAAATCCTTTTTGGAAGAGGATTTTCGGCCAACCCTAATTGTATCACAAGTAGGATTCGGCCAACCCTAAAGGAAGAAGAGAAGAAATTTCGGCCACCTATATAATATATGCTATAGAATTCGGCCACCAGAACTGGTTCACTGAATCAATTTTCTTATTCTTCTCAACTCATAGAAAAGTGTTTGATTATTCTACCAAGACATAAAAGAGAGAAGAGATTATTCTTTTGATGGTACACTAATTGCTTGTTCATCAATAAGCTTGTGTGTACAACATCGAATTAGGTTCACGCGAGTTTCGATCATTAGATTGAGAACTCAAAAGTGACCGAAATAATCTTTGTGGTCTTTTGATTGTTTTGTGACTAACAAAAGAAAAAGAAAGTTTGTTTGTCTATTCTCAGGTACGCAATTCAAAGAAAAGGAAGACCACGCTCCTAGGTGATTCACGTTCGTGCTAGGATTGAAGATCTTGCGGATTACCATCGACGTAAGTCAATCGGATCACGCAACAAAAGGTATTCTACTTTTTGTTACTTTATATATGGTTAATTAATTTAAAGGGTTAAGGTTCATAAAAAGGAAAAATTTTAAAACATACTAAAACTATTTTTAGTCTCGCTTCCGCTGCATGTACTACGATTTTTCCCTACATAGTATTGGTAGTGTAAGATCCTAGATTTGTGTTGGCTTGATTCTATTGCAAAACTCTCTTTATTTGTATTGCTTAGTTGCTTAGGTGTTTCGTGATTAGATCAAGCTTCAAAGAAGGAAAGCAACATCGCATGCAAAGTTCGTCTTCAAGAGGAAATGTGCTTATTTGGATGCTAAGGTATCGAGATACTTCTTCCTCTTGCAAGGCATAAGCGCACGCACACACAATTCATACATGTGTGTCCCTGCATCGTAGTTCAAACATTTGGTATAACACATTCACACACTTCTTAGTATGCTCATGCATTGGTCTCTTATAGACAAACATTGTAGAATTGCATGCTTTGTAACTATCTCTTTGATATGGCATGCTTGTGTGAATTTGTGTTTATTTGTATGTGTGTTTTGCATTTTGGACTTGAATATGTTCTTATTTGATTCCTTATTGAGTTCCGGTCGTTTCGGTTACTCATTCATAAGGTTTCGAATCCAAACGACTTAGCTAGGCTACTTTGCGTTCTCATTCGTTGAGTTGACTTCATCGTCATTTTCTGAGATAATTTCTCAACCTTTTATCAAAGTTTTTTAGTCTTCGTCATGCATGAGGAAGTCATGGTTCATAATCCAAAAACAGATTCAAAATCGGAGTTCGGAGGCCCAAGAACGGTCAAAAACCGTGAGAGGTGCGCGGGAGAGCAAGCGAGGCCAAGTGGCCAAGTGTGAGCCGTGGGACCCATGGCCAGAGGACCTCTCTGGTCCCGTGTGGCCCACGCACCCCACACGGGCCTTGGCTGAGGTGGACTCTTTTGGTTGGCCAAAAATCCTCTCTCTCTCCTCTATTTAAATGTCTCTCCTTCCCTCTAAACAAAAAACTTGAAGAAAACTTGAAAAGAAAATTTCTGCAGAAATCTTCATGATTTTGTTTTTCTTATTTCAATCATAACGTTTTCATACGAACTCGAAATTGAGTGATCCAAAAGCCAAAAATGTTGGTCTCGACGAGAGCTACAAACCCCAAGCATTTTTGGAGTCAGTTGACCTTGTGATTTTTCCCAGTGTTCAGATTTCAGTACGTGGTTCAACTTGTATGTGTTACTTATTCTTCATTCAATTTCTTTTGATCATCTTTTTTATTCTTTCTATTTGATTGATGAAATGTGTTGAGAAGAATGCTAGAACATATGCTAGAGTTTTATGATTGATTGTTTGTTGAGTTTTTAGCATTGTGATTTCCATTTGAACATAGTTTGCTAAACTTGACTATTCTTGAAATTGATTCTAGAAATGCTATATGTGATGTGCCTCATGACATGTTCTAGGTTTAATTTCATGTTCTAAGAACAAGGTTTTTATAGTGTGATATATTGAATATTCTTGACTTGTTCTTATTGATATTACATGCATTGATTTCTAGGTTCTTCTTGTGATTGTGTGTTGAAAGCATATCCTAGAATATCTCTAAGCATGTTCATAGAGTTTGATTGATCATCTTACTTTATTTGATTGTGATTTGCATCATTTGCATCACTTAGATCATTGTCTTGCATAAGGTTGAAGTCTCTAGCAAAGTGAGTGAAGCTTTATGGATAGAGTAAAGAAGTCTTGATTAGAGTCGGGAGGACTTGGATAGTCAAGCAAGGAGACTTGTCTAGGGTCGGGAGGATCCGGATAGACAAGCAAGAAATCTTCCTAGAGACGTGAGCGTCTTGGATAGGAAGTTGCTTTCTAGAGGTGTAGGACACATCTTGGATAGGAAGTAGGCTTGGTAGTTCACTAGCCCGAGGGTAGATTAGGAGGTGATAGCTTGAGCAGATATCATGTGTTGATAGCTTGAGTGTGTAAGTCCTTTTCATATAGTGGATTGCTTTGCCGGTGGTTGTGGTATCAACCCGTGGATGTTTCCTCTTTGAGGTTTTACCACGTAAAAATACTTGTGTCATGTTTCGTTTTTTATGTTTCTTTATCTTCCATATGTTTGTATTGATTGCATTACTTGTATATTGATTTTCACATGTGTTGGTTAAATCAATTCTATTGTTAAGATTCATCAAGTGTGCTTTTAATTGTTGTATTCCGCATATTTTTTGTATATTGGAAGAATTTGGGCCTATACCTATTCACCCCCCCTCTAGGTATATATTACACTATATTGCTTAAGGGAATTTCAGGTAGATTAGTAACCGTGTGAGGTTTGACGTGGTCAACCTAAGTTGTAATTGCCTTTACAATTAGTGGATTGAGGTTCATGTGTGGCGCACATAACAGCCCGTGGTTTTTCCACATGTGGGTTTCCACGTAAACATCGAGTGTCCTTTATTTTCCGCATTGTTACACTTGTGTTTTTTTTTTTTTTTTTTTTTTTTTTTTTTTGTATCTTATTTTGGGAATTTTCGTAAAATTGACTAATCACGAAAATTGGGTAAAAATTGATTATAATCTATTCACCCCTTCCCCCCCTATAGATTAATTTAGGACTCGTTTATTTATATTTTCAATTAGTATCCGAGCGGGTTCCTTAATATAATTAGGAGATCCCTTGCTCTTGTTAGAGTCTCTTGCATTTGTTTGTTTGTTTGTTTTTTTTTTTTTTGTGTGATTAGCTTGTTTGTGTGCATTCATTTCATTCAAACCTAAACACAATGAGTGGAAATGAAATTGGAGGTGAGGGTGCCTCTAGCACAAGACCCCCCTTACTCATCGGGATCAATTACGCTTCATGGAAGGGTAAAATGGAAGCATATGTGTGTCAAATTCATGACCGGGCATGGATGGCGATTGAAGATGGATACACGCCACCTATGATGACTCCTACGAGAGGTGGATGACTTCTACGGGAGGTGGAGAGGAAGTTCTCAAGCCGAAGGCACAATGAACTCCCCAAGAATTTGAGGCTTCAAAATGGAACAACAAAGCCATGCATGCAATCCTATGTGCTATGGATGACAACCAATACAAACTCATTCAAACTACAAGGATAGCAAAGGAAGCTTGGGACATATTAGAGACGGCTCATGAAGGAACCGATGTGGTTAAGGATTCCAAGCTCCAAGTTCTTCAAACACAATTTGAGACCATAAAGATGGAGGAGGATGAATGCTTCAATGACTTCCAAGTGAAGCTTATGGATATAGTGAACCAAAGTCACCAACTTGGTGATCCCTACTCGGATAGAAGAATCAAGCAAAAGATCATGAGGTCACTTCCCGAGTGGTTTGAATCCAAAGTGACGGCATTGGAAGAAAATAGTGACTACTCAAGAATGAAGCCAAGTGAAGTTATTGGAAGGCTCTTGGCCTATGAATCTAGGAAAGGTCCTACACCTACACCTACACCTACACCTACACCTCCAAAGAAGCAAAAAGGTCTTGCATTGAATAGCGTTAAGGTTGAGAAGGATGAAGAAGACTCGAATGAAGAAATTGCTTTGATGGCAAATAAGTTCAAGCAATTTATGAGATTTGAGAAGAAAGGTTTTGGATCCAAGGGAAAGTTCATGAAGAAGAAGGCTCATTTCAAGAAAGTGGAGAAACCTCAAGAGAAAGACCATAAGAAAGGTGTCCAATGTTATGAATGTAGTGGCTTTAGACATATTGCTCCGGAATGTGCAAATTTGAAGAAAAAGAAAGGAAAGGCCATGGCGGTTACTTGGAGTGATAGTGATGACCTAGAAGATGAAGATAAGTCTTCGGATGATGATGAAGACTAAGTTGCCAACTTCATTGCTTTCTCATCCTCTCACAATAGCAATGAAGTTATAAGTGACAAAGAGGAGGAAGAGGAAGAGGAAGAGGACAAGCAAGAAGAAGTAGATGAAAATGACTCAAATGGTGGAAGCAACTCCTCAATGTCTAATTTTGAGTTTGATGAAGAGATGGACTATGATGACTTCATGAGATTTTTTGAGAACTCAAGATTGAAGAAGAAAAAAGAGATACAAAAGTTGAAAGGGGAGAAGCTCGAATTGACTTCCAAAGTGACTCATTTGAGCAAGGAAATGAGTAAGGCAAAAGAGATGGAAGAAGGGTTGAAGATGGAGTTAGTCTTGGCCAAGAAAAATGAAAAAAGCTTGAGGAAAGAGCTTATGGAAGCAAATGAGTTGATTGCTAAGATGACTTCCGGAACCGAAAAGCTTGACAAGATGCTATCTTGTGGGAAGAGTCCTAGTGACAAGAAGGGGTTAGGATATGTGGAAGAAATAGAAACCACATCCTTTAAAAAGACAACTTTTGTCAAGAGCAAAGAGGTTGAAAATGCTCAAACCCCTTAACAATCAACCAAGTGGGTTGAAGTTAGTGAATCCTCCAAGCAAGCACAAGCAAGGATTCCAACAAGAGCTCCACCTCAACCTAGAGCTCCTCAACCAAGACCCCCATAACTAAGACCACCTCAACAAAGGATCCCACAAGCTCAACATGGGGTCTTTCATGCTCAACCTAGAAAACATGCCAACTTGGCTCAACCACAAAGGAGAGAGTTGCCTCAACATCCAAAAGCAACTCAAAATAGAAGGAGGCCACAAATGCTTGCACAAAGCTATGGTATGAACTCTTATTTTACTCATACTTATCATTTTTTTTGTGGAATTGAAGGACACATTAGGCCTAATTGCTTTAAGTATATTAAAATGTGTAGAAAAGAAAGCATGATTGAGAAAAATATGTTTAGAAGAGCCACAATGCATGCACCTAGGAAATTTAGAGCTAATGGACCAATGGCTCCTAGAAATGACTATGTTTCACCTAGGTTGAATAGAAATGATGAATATTATTGCTATGTGGTCCAAGTTGCCTTGAAAGCAAATGCCTCCAACACTTGGTACCTTGATAGTAGGTGTTCTAGGCACATGACCGGAAACAAGAGTTTCTTTAAAACTCTTGTGATGGAGGATGGTGGGTTTGTCACCTTTGGTGATGGATCTAAGAAAAAGGTCATAGGGAAAGGTAATATATCTATTCCCGGTTTACCCTCATTGCCCAATGCTCTCTTTGTTGATGGCTTACAAGCCAATCTTATTAGCATATCACACTTGAGTGACGAAGGGCTTTCAGTTATGTTTGGCAAAGTTAATTGCTCTATTCTTAAGGAAAATGGGCAAGTTTTGTTAAAAGGCAAGAGATCAAGTGATAATTACTATTGTCTTGAGTCTAATCTCATCTCTTGTAACTTGTCTACTAGTGAGCAAATTGAGGTGTGGCACCAAAGACTTGGCCATATGAACTATAAGGACTTGAAAGTCCTTGATAGGTTGAATGTTGTTAGGGGCCTTCCCAAGCTTTGGAAAAAGTTTGAGGGAGTTTGTGGACCTTGTCAACAAGGGAAGCAAACCAAAAGTGTGCACAAGAAAGGCAAATACCTTTCCACCAAAGAGCCATTGGAGCTCATCCATATGGACCTTATGGGTCCCATTCAAACCGAAAGTTTAGGTGGTAGAAGGTACATTCTTGTTGTTGTTGATGACTTCTCTAGGTTTACATGGACTTACTTCCTTAGAGAAAAGTCTGAAGCCTTAGAGAAATTCAAAATGCTTTGTGTTAAAATTCAAAATGAGAAAACTTCTCACATTAAAAGCATTAAGAAAATTAGAAGTGATCATGGGAAAGAATTTGAAAATGCTAACTTTGAAAATTTTAACTTTGAAAATTTTTACAATAGCTTAGCCATTTTCTGTGAATTTTCGGCCCCTAGGACTCCTCAACAAAATGGTGTTGTTGAGAGGAAGAATAGAGTCCTCCAAGAGATAGCCCGTGTGATGTTGCTTAGAAACAAAGTCCCTATAAATCTTTGGGCCGAAGCCATCAATACGGCTTGTTACATAGGGAATCGAGTGTTTCTTAGGTCCGGGACTAAACAAACATCCTATGAGTTATGGAAGGGTAGGAAACCAAATGTTAGTTACTTCCACATCTTTGGAAGCAAGTGCTATATACTTAATGACCGTGATCAACTTGGCAAGGCCTATAGAGTTTTTAATCTTAAGACTCAAAGTGTTATGGAATCATCAAATGTGGTCTTTGATGATTGTAGGCCAAAACATGATGACCATGAGGAGAATGTTTGTGAGATAGATGACCTTCCTTTGAAGGAAAGTAGTGAGACTTCAAGTGGTGTGAAGCCAAACCAAGATGAAGAGGATGATTTACCTCTTAATAGAGTTCCTACTTTGGACTCTAATGAACCCGCTCCTTGGGTTAGAAAACTCCATGATAAGGATGATATCATTGGAGAGGTTAGAGAGGGTGTTAGGACTAGACGTCAAATAGCTAATCAAATTAGATACACTTGTCACACCTCTCAAATAGAACCCAAAAAGGTTGATGAAGTCTTGGAAGATGAGTTTTGGGTTCTTGTCATGCAAAAAGAGCTAAACCAATTTGAGATAAATGAGGTTTGGACTCTTGTTCCTAGACCTAGAAACACCAATGTCATAGGCACTAAATGGGTGTTTAGGAACAAATCCGATGAGGATGGTAACATTGTGCAAAACAAGGCAAGGCTTGTTGCACAAGGATACTCTCAAATTTAGGGTATTGACTTTGAGGAGACTTTTGCTCCCATTGCCCGTCTTGAGTCCATAAGGCTCCTCTTATCCATTTCTTGTGTGTACAAGTTCAAATTACACCAAATGGATGTCAAGTGTGCCTTCTTCAATGGCTTATTGCATAAGGAAGTGTTTGTTGAGCAACTCAAGGGGTTTATGGATCCACACCACCCCTCTCATGTCTATCGCCTCAAGAAGGCTCTATATGGGTTGAAACAAGCACCGAGGGCTTGGTATGAGCGCCTCACTCTTTATCTTGTTGACAATGACTACTCTAGATGTAGTGTTGACAAGACATTGTTTATCAAGTGCACTAAAAATGAGCTATTTATAGCTCAAATTTATGTTGATGACATTGTTTTTGGTTCCACCAACAACTTGAAAGTTCAACAATTTGTTGATGTCATGTCTCATGAGTTTGAGATGAGCATGGTTGGTGAACTAAATTACTTCTTAGGCTTACAAATCAAGCAAATGGATGATGAGATCTTCATATCTCAAGCTAAGTATGCTAAGAGCCTAGTGAAGAAGTTTGGCCTTGAAAGTGCCAAACATTGTGACACACCCATGAGCACCACCTTGAAACTTAGCAAAGATGCTAGTGGAAAGGATGTGGAGCAAAGTCTATATCGTGGCATGATAGGAAGCTTGCTTTACTTGACCGCAAGTAGGCCTGATATTTGTTTTAGTGTGGGTGTTTGTGCTAGGTACCAAGCTAATCCCAAAGAGTCTCACCTTGTTGCGGTGAAGAGGATCATTCGGTTTATGAATGGTACCTCAAATCATGGGATTTGGTACTCCTTTGACACTAATCCAAGTCTTGTTGGATTTAGTGATGCCGATTGGGCGGGAAATTGTGATGATAGAAAGAGTACATCGGGCGGTTGCTTTTTCCTTGGGAACAATTTGGTTTCTTGGTTTTGTAAAAAGTAAAACTCAATTTCCCTATCCACGGCCGAGGCGGAATACATTGCCGCCGGTAGTGCTTGCACTCAATTGATGTGGATGAAACAAATGCTAGCCGACTATGGCTTGAAGCAAGGTACTCTTACTTTATTTTGTGATAACATGAGTGCCATTAACATTTCTAAGAATCCCGTCCAACATTCTAGGACAAATCACATTGACATTAAACACCATTTCATAAGAGAGCTAGTTGAGAACAAAACCATTGCATTGGAACATGTGGGAACAAATGACCAACTAGCGGATTTGTTTACAAAGCCCTTATACACCCTTAGATTTGGGAACCTTAGCAAGTCTATTGGGATTTGTCACTTGGGTTGAAATGACATGTCTTAACCCCATATGGGGAGCTCAAGCAAAGAGAGCAAAGTTGCATGATCATGCATTGTGCTACATTAAAATATTTTATGCCTCTTAGTTAATTGCTTGAGATGATTGGTTGTACATGCTTATATGTATTTTTCTTAAATAAGTGTGCTACATTGACTCGCTCGCAATCCATGTCATATTTATGCTCAAACATGCATTTTTGGAATAGGCGATGTACTTGGAAGTACTTTTTGATTGACCTTTAATTGATCTCCATGACATGATGATTCTTTTTAATGACATGCCTAAGTTGAAAAGTATAAGATGAAAATGTGAAATGTTTGATTGCAAATATTGAATGCAAATATGTGTGCAAAAGCAATATTGAGACTCAAATCAATAAGGATCTTAATATCCAAAGTCTCTCTTTCTTTATTTGTAGAACAAGGCTACTATCATACGGGTATCTCAACCGGAAAAATCAAATAGGGTGCAAAGTCGCTCATGTCTTGTTTTGCTTATAAAGTTGGATATAGTTGCTCTTTATTTTGAAATGCTAAAATTCTATATCCTTGCCTTTTTCCATGACAAAGGGTGAAATTGGTTTGAATTCTTTTAGGAAACCTTTGTTGTTTGCTTTGCCAAATATCATTGCTTTTGATCTTAAATGCAACATGTCTTGCATGCAAAGTATCCTTTTCACACTTTTTCTTATCATAAAACTCCATGAATCTCTCTTACTTAATTGAGTTGCATAAAATTGCTTATATGATTATTCGTATGTGCTTGTGCTACAAGCTCTTCTTGCTAATGCTTACCTATTATGGGAGACTCCCTTTGCCTATCTCATGACAAAAAGGGGGAGTAGGGTTAGGGAGATTTTATGCCATTTGGCATTGCATTTAGGGGGAGTTGAGAGAGAGTAACCCATGTTGGGAGTTGTTGCATTTAGGGGGAGTGGCATTGCATTGCATGATTACATTTTCTATTGATTGTATTGATTCTCTTTGGCAATTGCAATTAATCTTGTCACTAGCACCTCTCACACATGCTCTTGCAAGGTATATTTCTTTTTGTTTGTGTGTAGGTTGGATTTTTCTACAAGCTTGGAATTGACTTGAAGATGTTCAAGACTTAGTCTAGGAGCTTTATTGTAATGTAGAAAATTTTTGTTGACCAACCATTTTTTTTGTGAGGATGCTATGTGAGTGTTGATTTTGTCACGAAATAGCCAAAGGGGGATATTGTAAGTGCCTCACTTTTGATTGGCGTATTTTGTTGACAAAATCACAACTGGGTTCATTTTGTAAGGGTAGCTTAGGATAGAGGAAATCCTCATCTTGTGCCAAGGAACCTCAGTGTGGAATCAAGAGCTTCAAGGAAGGTAGAATTACTTGTCTTCACTCTATATTGAAGAGATTTAGATTGCACACACACACTTTCCTTGCATTTACATTTTGTATACAATGATGTGTGTTTATTGTTGTTGCATATGCTCGTTTCATGCATGATCTCTCTATAGTTTTCTATTTGTTTTGTGCCTTGACTATTGGCCTTGAAATTTGCATGAAACCTTTCTAGAGGTTGTTTTTGTACCTCTGACCGCTCCCATGACCACTGTGAATTTTCTCACAGCGATAGGATAGCGGTTCACGGACAGTAGCGACCGCTCCCACTACTGCTGCCGTGACCACTATCAACTGTCAACTTTCGCAGCGGTTAGCTTCACAGTGGTTACCGCTGCCGTGATCGCTGTGGCTTTCGCAGCTGTACCAACAGCAGTCGACGGCTGATGGCTTTTTTAAAAAGCGTGACTTTTCACATTCTCACACACATCTCTATAAATACATCTTATTCTCTAATCTCTTTTAAGTTTTTTGAGTTTCAAATCAACTAGAGAGAGTTTTAGAGTGACTTCAAAGAAAAGCAATCAAGACTTGATCTTTCCTAATCAAAACCAAAAACCCATCATCCTTTCGTGGTTCATTCATCATCTAGCATCATCTAGGTATGTTTTTCTCATGGGTTTTTCTTCATTCTCACATGACTTGTAGTTAGAACATCATCTACATCTATTTATATGTTCTTGCTCTACAAGATTGCTCATTTATGACTTGATTTGTCTCAAGATTGGTTCTTTATGACTTGAATGTTTTCAAGATAGGTTCTTGATTGTGTTTTGTGAGTTGCTTATGGTAGATATTGCATATAGGACTTTGTTTACTCATTTAGCCTTGTTATATGCATGTCATCTAGCAAAATGATATCTAGGAATGTCTAACATGCTCATCCATGCCTAGATAAGATTGAATGTCTAACCTTGCATTTTTAGCATCTTGAATATTGCATATATTCACCATAGGTTGTGTTATCTCTTCACTTTAGAGACAAGTCTTGTATTTGCCATTGGTAGATTGCAAGCATTGGACTAGATTCACTTTTTAAGGCCTGCGGGTAGTATTGGTAGATTAGTAACCATGTGAGGTTTGACGTGGTCAACCTAGGTTGTAATTACCTTTACAATTAGTGGATTGAGGTTCATGTGTGGCGCACATAACAGCCCGTGGTTGTTCCCCATGTGGATTTCCACGTAAACATCGAGTGTCCTTTATTTTCCGCATTGTTACACTTGTGTTTTTTTTTTTTTTTTTTTTGTATCTTGTTTTGGGAATTTTCGTAAAATTGACTAATCACGAAAATTGGGTAAAAATTGATTATAATCTATTCACCCCCCCACCCCTCTAGATTAATTTAGGACTCGTTTATTTATATTTTCAGTGCTGTTCCAAACCTTACAGGCAGCTTCACGGTTCCCAAGGATCTCACTTCTACGCCTCTAAATCCTTTCAGTGGTATGTGGAACGACTCCAAATCTTTTCTGTCCAACCGTAGCTCATCATACACCCTGGCGCTCAAAATATCAGCTGAACTTCCATTGTCTATCATCACTCGGAGGACATCTCTATGGGCTATTTGGACCCCTATTACGATTGCATCATTAGGTTTCGCATCAATTCCTTGTGAATCTTCTGCTGTGAATGTTATCGAGTCATGTCCTTCCCTTCCCTTCTTAGGGTTCTTCTGTACAGAATTTATCTCCATGTCTCTGCTTTCATACATTACTTCCCAGACTTCTGACATCCTCTCTCTATTGCTTCTGCCAGTATGAGGTCCGCCAAAAATAGTGTTTATTGCAACGCTTGGGCTGCTTTTCCTTGGGCTTTTTCTTTCTTGCCCGCTTCCTCGATGGCTATCTTGTCGACCACTGTGTTTGTCTCCTTTTAGAGTGAAATCTTTAAGGTGTCCATCTCTAATTAGGCTTTCGATATGATCGCGCAATTGGAAACATTTAGAAGTGTCGTGCCCGTGATCTTTGTGGAATCGATAGTATTTCATTGTGTCCCTTCGGGCATTGGCCGACTATTGTCGTGGATATTTGGCAAGCCCCTTGTCTTCCACCACAGAAAGTATGTCCTCTGTTCGCCTGTTAAGGGAGTATAGTTGCTATATTTTCCCCGGAACCTACTGGTTCGGTTGCTTCCTCTGCTCTCCCTAGATTGGTCTTTTTGACTCTTTTCGTCTTTTTGGCGATCGCACGATTGCACTTTCGTCTTGCCATCCCTATGCTCGGGCTTTACATTATGACCATGTACGTAGCTACCCCTTTGTGCCACTTCCTTCTCTTCTGCCAGTGCGTAATCGCCAGCTATATCCATCATCTCTTCTTAAGTTTTCAGTCGATCGGTCTCTCCACAAATCGAAAGATAATCGACCACTTTGCAACCCATTGGTGAAAGCGGCGATGACAGCTACGTCACTGGCATCTTCAATTTTGGTGACTTCTTTTCCGAATCTCGCCAGGCATTTTTTGAGTGACTCATTGCTTTCTTGCTTCAAATTCGATAGGTGGGCGAGTGATTTTCTTCTTTGCACACTTCCCATGAATTGTCTTACGAAGGCTTTGCTAAGACTGGAAAAGCCATTAATACTTTTAGGTGGGAGTCGCCCAAACCACTTGGAAGCAAGATCTCCAAATGTCTGTGGGAATGTTAGGCACAGGAGTCCGTCATTGGATGAATATTGGGCCATGACATTACGGAATCGTCGGACATGCTCTTTAGGGTCCCTGTTTTCTTTGTATTGTTCGATAGTTGGCATTCTGAACCTCTTTGGAAATTAGGTGTGAGCAATTTGGTCGATGAATGGGCTGTCCGATTCATCATCTGAAGAAATATTATGGCCATATCTCCGAGCCATTGCTGAGACCTTCCTTGATAGTTCTTGTAGGGTGACGTTTCGTTGGCCAGTTGGTTCTCCCTCCGGATCAAGCCAACTCTTAATTGTCATTCTTCCGTAGTCTCTGCCGTCTATGCTTCCACTGGTCCTCTAGTCATCTGTGCTTTCGAATCTTCTTTGTCGGGCCCTTTTTGACCGCAATTCCCTTCTCGGCTGAGGACTTTTATCTCCAGATGAGATAGAACTGGGTCTTCACCAGTTTCTTTGGTATGCATTGTTGTGAGCCATCCCTTGAGTTCGCCCCCAGTCTCGCCTCTCCAAAGATTCTTCATTCAGCACATCTTTTCTTTTCTTCTGTTTTCTTCCTTCAAAGATCTCAAGATGGTCTTGGGGCGTCTCTTCTTGGGCATCAGGGGTTGTGATATGGACTTCTGACCGCAACCTTCCTGGTGGATGGTTTCCAGGTGTGCTTGTTGTCAACTCGTAGGGAGAAGAAGCCCCTAGGCCTATAGGAAGCGAGAGTCCTATCTTGCTAGCCTCGCTGACCAGATTCATTAGTGCGACTTGGAAGTGTTGTAAAGTCCCTGGATCAACTATCCTGGTTTATGGCATTGCCACCAATTGTTCCCCGGTTGCCAACGTTCCATCCCCTGCCGCCATGGCTGCTTCAAGGACCTAATCGCTGCTGGAGTTTCCGTCTTTATCACTGTCGTTGCTCATGTTTTATCTGTTCGTGAGGGTTCCTCAAAGTTTCTGTTCAGCTCCCCCTCTTTCTAGCGCCAATTGTTGACGGTGAAATTTGGATTACCACGCGTCCAACAATTATGTTATATTCAATGTAAAAAATAAAGTAAATCAATGCATGCAAGACACGAGTTTTACGTGGAAAACCCTAAAAAAGGGAAAAAAACCAAGGCGCCCCGGAAGGCAAGAAAATATTACTATGATTTGCTTTTAAGATTACACACTCAAATAATTAATTTTCTCTAATTACTCTCTCTCTCTTCGAACCCCCTTTTCGTGGAGCAGGTGTTTCTATTTATATCTGCTAACTAGGGTTTTTTCCAATTTATGCCGTGTTGGCGGTGGGATTTCTACTTTGATTTATGTTAGGAATCTGATGTTGTAGACGATTTAGGATTTATTTCCTCTTTGGACCTCTCTAGGTCGAGATCGGCTTACCCTTTTCCTTAAGGCGTAATGTCTCTTTAAACCTCGCCCCTGGATGACTCCTTGTTGTAAGAGGTCTACTGGAATGAGGATACTGTTCCTGTGTTTTAGCTGAGTAGGTTTATGCTGAGTAAGTTTATGCGGCGAACACCCTCATTCCTTTTGATTGATTTCCCTTGGCGAGTACATTTCTGGCCTTGGCGAGTACGTCTTTGACTTTTACTAATCTAAGCGACGTGGCTTGCGGGCATGTTGATTGGTCCACGTTTTCTTCGTTGACTTGGTCAAAAGGTGACATGGCAACATCCTATTTTCTTTTCATCATCTATGTTGCTGACGTGTCTTCCTGCCGATTATTTACATACAACAATTGATTTACATAGAACGATTACATCGAAAAGAAAATTAATAACTAATTATTACAACCCGAAACGAATTTAACTAAACTCATCGTACCATACAATTAACGATCAACCATGTTTATATATATAAAAAAAATATAAACATCATACAACCCTAGATTGTGCCTACACATATCATACATATCGAAAAGACTTTGAAAACAAATATAACATATTCGTGTATTACAAAAATTGGCTTTAATACCAATTGTAAGTCACGTAGCGGAAAAGAGTTAGTTTTTAAATTAATAAAAACAAATTAAGAACGATAGGTTTCAAAAAAAATTTATCATCTTCTTGGGACCTTTTATATATACACGAATATGATTGTTTTCATACCTTTGAAGAACACTCGTTTGTTTTCTTTTCGATCCTTTACCACTAAGCCTTCCAAGCTATGTCCCGTGATCTAGCAACTGTGTGTGTGGGCACGTCACGGATTCCGGGAGCGGTTGAATGGAGGCTTGAGAGAACCAGAAGACAACTCCTTGCTTCCTTCTTGAATTCGGCCAACCCTTAGTGAGAGAAAAAAAAATTCTTTTTCTTTTTCCTCTCTTGTAACCGCACCTCTTGATTCTCCGTAGGGTTCCGAATAGTTTCTTTTTTCTGACAAGTATATCTTATATACTAGGAACCTAAGGTTTAGTAATCCAAGTTAAAATAGGATTATAAATCCTTTTTTAATTATTACTTTTTACTAGGGTTTAAACCTTTGACCTTTTTAGAGTAAATAAAAATAATCACTTATTATTTTATTTGCTCTTGCTAATGTTATAAACTGAAACCTCCATATGATAATTTAATAATTCTTAATTATTAATGTGTCAAATTTAATTCAACAATTAAATAATATATTAATTAAATAATCACATCATTTAATTAATTCCCAAAATATATTTAAGTTACTTTCGTAATACAATTAATTGGACCATCCAATTTTCCGTGAGTCTTTGTTACAATCAATCATATAGGGCTAGCAAGGGGACCTAATAGACCCACAATTTTGAGCTCTAATAATTCTTAGAAAAAATTAATTAAACTATTTAATTAATATTTTACAATTATTAACCTTAGAGTTATTCCACTAAGAACCCAAGGTTGTACTCTCGTAACTGTAGATGTTTTACACAACCAATTTTATCAGTGTCCATTGATATAACTATTACATATGGCATGATCCTCCACAAGTAGTTCATAATTAGAGCTAGGTCATAAAGTCCGGTATACCTCTCTAATTATATATTTTCCTTTAAGTACCATTAATTCTCTTGAATGATTATATCCTTCATTCCTTTATGGAAGAAGGAGAGCGTTCTGATTGCGCTGCAAATGTTCACATTTAGCGCTCCCATTTCCTACTTTTTGTGTTCGTTTCTCGGGTAAAATAGGGATTTTAATGGTTTAAATAAGTGTTTCAGGTAAATAGAGAAATTCAGGGGCATTGTGGTAATTTTGGAGAAATATGGGCTACAATGTAATATTCTAGAGAAGATTGAAGGTTCTGTGAATATGAGAGAGATCAGGGGAGCATATTGTAATTTGCCAGCCAAAAGACAGCGGTCAGGCCACGTCAGCACGTGAAACGGCACCGTTTTGGACCGATTTGCATCAGCCTGACGTCACGCTGACGTCAGGTCGTCTTCTTCAGCTAGCCGGGTCGACCCGCAACCCGGTTAACCCCAACCCGGACCCGACAGACCCGACTTCTTACTCGGTCGTTTTTGATCGTTTTTCGATGGTTTTTCTGGCCACATTCTGCCCAGATCGACGGCCAAGCTTCTTCCGGTCACAATGGACCCATTTCAAGGTCTTCATGCACAAGTTCTCTTTCTCCTCCAAGAAGCCAAACCTCCATGGAAATGCAAGCTTGCAAACTTGGTTCAGCGGCTTCTTTCCCGTAGACCAGAACGTCCAAACACGTGGGATCTCTGCGACTTCATGCAGCAAGAACATTCCCGCAGTCCAGAAGGTCCAAGCTCGCGGGAAAAGCACCAAAATGCACCGCGACTTCGTGCCGCGAGAATGAACCCGCGAGATAGGGGTTTGGAACCCGCAAGCAAGGCGATTCAGAGGGTTTTTCTTGTCCTTTCACGTGAAGATATTTCCAAAACCCCTTCCCCTATAAATATCCCTTTGTGCACAAAAACCATATCCAAATTACACCCTTTCACGTGAAGATACCTCTTTTGTACACAAAAACCATATCCCTAATATCAAAATTACACCCAATACCTTAGTATTACACCCAAAACCCTACAATCACACAACTACCATAGAATTAGCTTAGAATTGTACCCAAACCAACCTAGCTCACAAAGAACACCTCTTGACTCCAAGCTTGGGAAAGACAAGGAGAAGTTTAGCTAGCTTGAAGACCTCATAAGATATTGGGTTGTCTTCTTTATCTCTTTGTTTACTTTAGCTTGTTGTTGTATTTTGATTACATGTTTATGTTGGGAATATTGGTGGGAGTGTAATAATATTCATATTTTGGTTGATGAGTTTATTTGCTTGAGCGTAATATATGCATGTTAATTGATTAACCAATTAATTGATATGTAATGGATTTAGACTAATTGAGACATCAATAACATGCATGAATGATTATTTGTGTATGTGTCTTTATCCTAGTGTAGATTGGTGAGAACCAATCTTGTGAGCTTATTTGCTATCAACTAGGAATTGGATTTATTGCATGAAAACCATTTCCTAGCATTTACATGCCCTTACCATCTCACAACTACACTCTCCCATGACCATGCATGAGTTTAGTTGGTAATTAGTTTAGTTAGTTAGTGTTAGATTAGTTAATTGTGTTTGGTAAGCTTGTTAGTTTAGTTAATTATAGTTGAATTAATGTTAGCTTAGTTGTAATTTAATTGAAGCCATCTTAGTTTAATCTTAGTTTAATTTGCTTGTGACAATCTCCATTTACTTTCTTGCATGTATTTAGTGTAAATAGATTGTATGTATATATATATATCTACGACTTAGAACTGATTTAAGGTAAACACCTCCTTGTTGGGAACGATACCTTTACTCGTAACCACTATACGTGGCGAACGATTCATATGCTCGCGAAAGGGTAAAAGCACTCACGCGTCCGATCATTTACCGTAGTTTATAGAACTACCATCTCGGCGCCGATCACGCTCTTAATCATTCAAGTCCCGAATCAACCCTTAAGGGAACTACTTATCTATTTCTAGCAAGAAGGAGTGGATTCCACTATTGTGCGCATACCTTCCCAGCCACAAGCTAAACCGTGATTCCAAGATACGGAGATATTGACTGAGAATAATATTCCGATCTCATCCATGGTAAATCAAAAACCACGATCTAACTTAAAGGAGTTAGTAAGACACTCAGGATTTAGATCACCCACATATAGCCATCATTAGTCGATATATATGAATTTTTTCAACTAACAGATCTTAGTGACAGATTCATATAGATCGTGGCCCAGTCTTATATGATCACATCATATAAGGTGCCTCCATTCTCATAACACCATATGAGTAGTCTAGGATAAGACTATCGTATAATACGGAATGGACCATAGTTGTAGATTAACCACAAATAAAGTACCCAGCTTTATTTGCTTTCTACGGACTATTTAGATTGCATGTCTCAAACTGAATTCCTCTATATATGACATTCATATACTCAGTTTGAGATTACATCTAGCAATCTTGGATATTTGCATATATAATATAAGCGTATGAATTAATATATTTGAATGAAATAACTACTTCTTTTATAATTGAATTTATAACATTTACATATTACAAGCTTTAGGGCATAAATCCCAACATATTTCAAATTTTCTTCTTATTAATGAACAAGTGAGAGAGAATGAGTATTTAAAAGAGATTGGGAGGGAAAACCAGCAGGAGTGGCCACCTTGGCTGTCCCCGTGGAGACGCGTGGCCTTCACGGGGGCCACGCGCCTCCACGGGAAGCCTCCCAAGTAAGGTCTTCTCTCTTTGGTTCTTCTCCTCACGTACCCTTCGCGTTCTTCGACTGTCATTTGGCCTCTGAACTTGGAATTCGAATCCATTTCTGGATTACGAACCGTAACTCACTAACACACGAGGACGACTACGAAACTTTGACAAATGGATGTGAACTCGACTCGATATACGAAGACGAAGACAACGCATTGTAAAGGAACGTAAAGTTTCATAACTTCCTAGTTTTAACTCGAAATCTAATGAGTGAGTATCTGAAACAACTGGAACTCAACAACGAATTATTTAAGAACATATTCAAGTCCAAATCACTTATACACAAACAAATAAATACAAGATCACACAAGTATGCAATTTCCTAGACATAGTCCTAGTACATGCATTTCTACAATGTATGGCAATTTGAGATCAATGCATGAGCATACTAAAACATGTGAATGTGTTATACTAATTTGGCGCTACGATGCAGGGACACTTATGAATGAATTGTGTGTGTGTGCGCCTAAGCCTTGTAAGAGGAAAGATGTCTTATCACCTTTGTAGTCAATTACACTTTCCTCGTACGAAATCATCACTTTGCTTGAACTGTTGTCCATCTTCTTTGAAACTTGAATTGATAAACCACACAACTAGGACAACTAAACAAAACAAAGCAAATAACGTTTTGATATAGAATAATGCCAACTAGACTCAAAATCCTAACACTTTATGAAATCACTAATGTCATAAACCATATTCACGTGCTTGAAGCTTCCATGACCGTCACTATTAATCCACGACACCACTGTCTTAGAATTGCAGACAATATCAATGATCCTACCTTGCAAAGAAGGATTAGAGACACAAATAGAACAAGCTTTCTCAATTGCCATTAGCTCAGCTTGAAAACCGATTAGTACAATAACGGTTCCATATTCTATGTAATTGAATATTGAGTTTGAAAATTTGAAAACTGCATAAATATATATATATATATATATTAAAAGGGAATATATGAAGAAAGAAAAAAGAAAAAAAAACCTGGAAAAAAGAGAGAAAGGGAAAAAAAAAAAGCTGGAAAAATAAGAGTGAAAAATGAAAAAAAAAAAAAAATAAATAAATAAAAAGCTGGAAAAAAAAAAGAGAAAATAATTTTAAAAAAAAGCAACAAAAAAAAGGTAGGAAAAGAACTACTTGAATAATATATTATATTTTAACAATCATATCCATTTTAGTCATTTTACATAATCAATTAAAGTTTACCAAACACTTATTCCTTTTTTTTTTTTTCTTAAGTTGATTGTTTATAAAGCTAATTTACCTAATATCTATCGACTTATCTTTAAAAATGATTATTTCTTAAAGAGTATATATATTGACACCCATAAAACTTATTAGTACACCCATTTTTATAAGTACACTCATGTCTAAAATTTAAAATTTAAATATTACTATAAACACCCATCATAATGCCAATAGTACCCTAATTGAAATATTTATATTCATTTTAATACATATTATTTATAAACACTCTTAAATTATTACCACACCCAATTTATAAAAAAAATCATATTATTTTTGGAATCAAATCATTTTTTAATGATGGTCCAATTTACTTTTAGAAATATCTCGAATGTATGAGCCTTATAAAAAGGAATATGTATATGGGATCAAAAGATTTTCAATTTGGAATTCTCTTATTTATACAACTATCTTAAAATAAATAAATAAATAAATTCTTATTGACATCTATGGCTATCTAAAAATTAATAAATAAATAAATAAATAAATAAAAACTTGTTGATATTTACAGCTATAGTTAAAAAAAAAATGTTATTTTTTGATAGAGTTTATAACTATACATAAAAGAAAGACAAAAACAATATGATAATATATCATGTGATGATGAGAAAATTTGATACTTGAAATAAAATTAGAGTTTAATTAGGATTTATCATAAAAATTAGGGTTTATCATAAGTTTTTTTTTTTTTTTTTTTTGAAAGGTAAGTTTTTTTTTAATAAAGAAATATAGTTGAAGAGATGGGTGTAATTAATGAGTATATATTAGTATTTTGTTTATTTTTAATTAAAGTAACTTGTCCTTATTGGTAAATTTCTATTATGATATTTTTATAATTAAATTTTTTAATAAAATATGGATATACTAATAAGTTTTATGGGTGTCAATATCGACTCCATTTCTTAAATTAAGCTAAAAGCGGATTATTTCTTAAAAAACAATCCCTACATATCCTTAGTATAAGTCATTCCGTCGAATATCTTTCTATTTTGATCAAAGACCTTACGTTTTACACTTGCAGTGAAGTTCTACTTTCCTAACTAAATTAACGAAGCAAAAGGTATATCCGACTTTCCGTCAACAAATTATGTATCATCAAAATTTTAGAAAAGGATGGCATTCAAAAAACTATATTAGCTTGTGACATATTATATAGTATCATCATTTAGTTGAATCAGTTTATCCAGACCATATATTTTAATCTATCATAATTTCTGCATCACACACACTTTATATAAACTAGGTATTGGGGCACATGCAAGGCATGTGCTTAAAGTAGTATTTGAGTTTTATATTTGTAAATATACATATCTTGAAAAATAAGAGATGTTAATATAACACAGTGTAGTTTTAATTCATGTAAATGTTATTACATTGATCTAACACCTTGAAGAAGTCTTAAATTTATGGGTTTGACAAGAAGCTTTTTTACACTTGCCTCAAAAGAGACTCTTCTCACGATGATTTAACAATGGTAATCTATATACAATTGTTTGCAACTTTTATTGAACATCTCAACAATTTAAATTCAACAACTAAATTATATTTTTTTACATCTAAAAGTACTTTTCGACTAAATTACATAAATTGTGATGAAATGATTATTTAAATCTTTAATAACCGATATCCATATCTTCCTTATCAGATGAATCCACCGCTTGCAGTCAAATCCATTTTATTTTATTTTTTCACTTTACAAATTTCCCTTGTATATATATTTATATTTAAGTCATCAAGTTGCATGTCAAATTAAATTTATACCAATATAATATTTCTTGTTCCTTTTCAAGTCATTAAATATAAAATTATATTTTCATCCCCTATCTCATTTTACAATATAAAATAATCATCAATCCGAATGCCTATTAATTTGGGTCTAGTCCATATCATTATGTGTCACTATTACTAAGACATTTCTATTAAGTAATTCTACAAACTCAAATAAATTCCATCTAAATTCATAATAATTTGGGTAAACTATTTAACAATGATTTAACCTATTTAAAATTGTAAATTAAGATAAATCTTGGAAATTACTATACAATCCCTGTTGTGTTACTATTACTAAGACATGTCTATTAAGTAATTCTACAAACTCGAATACTTGTGTTTGTCATTTGACTTTCAAAGAAAATTTAAGGGATGCTATAATCAAAATCTTACTAAAACCTATCTATTAAGTAATTATATAAACTTTAAGGTTAGTATTTGTAATTTTCTAAGTGTAATTATATAAATTTAAAGGGTTGTATCTGTAATTTTACATTCAAACAAAAAAGGGATGCTAGAATCCCACCGACTAACTCATCCTTTTTATATAGTAAGGATATATATAACTCATAGCAAATGATTCCGAAAACAAGTTATAAGATATATAGTATGGCTTGTAACCAGTGTTCTAGTAATTGTGCTAGGCGGCTCCGGCTATTGCAAGGTAAGCATAATCGGCCCTCCTAGGCGGATGGGCTACTAGTCGACGGCTAGCGCCGACTAGTCGATCGCCTAGCCCGATTTCTTATGCCAATTAATCGACCAATGCGTTAAAAAAAATCGGATTGCCGAGGTGGATGGACCAGACAAACCAGATTGCCGCCGGTGAGGGAGATGATCCAGTAAGAGAGCACCAAAGAGGATGAATCCAATAAGGGAGACGAACCAGATGGCCAGTGATTGGTGGATGAGATCGGTTAGGCCACCGGAGAAGTTTCCGCTACGTTGAAAGTATCATAACTCATACGGCATTTCCTATCTTAAAATGAAAAGATGGAGTTTGAAGAGAGATGGAGAGAAAGAGAGAGATTGCGATGAGTGTTGGAGATGTAATGGAGAAGAAGACGAGTGCAGAGTGATATAGAGAGAATGATAAGAATGAATAAAAAGAAAAAGAAAAAAAGTTAGAGAAATCATGATGAGGGCTCTGTTGTAAGTGGTGAAGAATCATAGAAGCAAGTGGTGGTGGAAGGATTGATAATAAAAAGAAAAAGAAAAAAAAGAAGTCAGATGGTGGGCCTAGAAATTATAGTTGTGCCCCACCAAAAGTCAGTGAAAAAGTAGAAATTAAATTTTTATAAATAATAATAATAGAAAAGTATAGAATAAACAGTTGGGAAAAAAACTCTCTGTCTAGTCGGTACCTAGGTGCCGTTTATACGGTTTAAGCGATAATCTACTGTACAACTAGTGTTTAGCGTCTATTAGAACACTGCTCGTAACACTATTAATTAATGTCATTAGGTAATTACTTTGAGCTTAACCCAAGCTAGTATAATGGACTAATTTATTTATATGTTTATAATTGCACCCAATTCTCATTATATCTTAATAGTTATAAAATGGGTATTGAGAGAGAGAGAGACCAAATCTCATCATATCTTAATAGTTATAAAATGGGTATTGTAAAATGGGTAGAGAGACGTCAATGCAGTAGTCACCATCCATATAACAAGGCATGCCATGTGATTTGGTGCCTGAGGTAGCCCATTAATCCATATCAAATCCAACCCAGTTGCAGGATTTGCATAATATAAAACATTTATCGAATAGTTTATTATAGGATATATTATATCTAGACTAATATAAGTCCATACTATGGATTATTTAATTTTTATGTATAATATAAGGTTAGTGTATGTTACTGTGCTCGTGCGTAGTATACATTTTATATATTTATAGAATCAACGAAAAGCTTTTCAAAGATTAGGTTAGATACTATTCCAAAGTCATATAGTATTTTTAATGATATCCATTACACGACACAATTACAGACGGGACCATTCAAATTTTTGTTGTTAATAATTCGGCATTTGCACCAACTTGTGCCGGCGTAGTTTGATATCTAATCTAAGCCGATCCAAAAAAAAAAAAAGAGCAAGATAGCCGGAACCAAAATTATTCTTTTTACATAATACACGTTTAAGAATTAAGATGCAACAATTTTAATTTAGATTCATTGATTGTTGAAACATATATGAATAATAATATCTTTGATAATTATCTATAATAATTGTTATGGTTAGCACTTAGCAGCCATTAACTGAGTTTTATATTTTGTAACAATCACATCTTTAATTTGGTCAAAGGCCCAAAAAGATTAAAATATGAAAATATGTGACTAATTAAAGCTCATGAATTTAGTCAAGTAGGACCAAAACCGAAAAAATCGGAACGGAACTGAACCGGTCCAATTCGGTTGGTTTTTTATCGGTTGACATTTGTACATTTTATTGGATCGATTCATATTTTTAGAAACCAAACTTTATCGGTTTTATTAAAAAATAAACCAATCCATTAAACATCCACCCATACTTAGCAGCCATTAATTGAGTTTTATATTTTGTAACAATCACATCTTTGATAAGTAGTAGTTGACCGTCCATAGCAACTTGTTTCCTGAATTCATCCCGTGAAATAGATTACATGTAGATCATGTCAACATGAGACCCTTACAATATAACTCCGTATTTGAATGAACAACAAAAAGAAAAATGCTACTCTATAGACTATACACACGTTTAAGATGCAAGAAATTTTAGATTGATTGTTGAGAAAATCACTTTAATTACATATTTATTAGGAGCCACTGTATTTTAAACGTTGTAACTTGTAACGTACAATATTTCAACAACAACAACCAAAACAAAAAACAAAAACAAAAACGTTGTAACGTACAATCAAATCTTTTAATCAGATAGTTGACGTACTATATCCACAGTACTTGTAATTCCTGAAGTTATCTTAATCCGGAAGTAGATTACGATTACAAGTTTGAATTAGATCAAGTCAGCGGGGGCATAGTACAACCTGACTCGGTATTTTAATGAACAATATAATTAGGAAAGATACGCTCATAAAACTATTATTTAGGTTGAATTATTAGATCTTATATACCAGGGCCCGACTCTCACGGGCCAATCATAGTTGATAATTGAAAGTAGAAAAAAAAAAAAAAAAAAACATAGTTGAAAGTTGAAACAAAGCAGAGGGGTCGATTAGATAATAGAAAAGAAGAGCCAAATTATAAGGGTCATGATGGCGAAGGGTTCAAATCTAACATTTGTCAATAAAATCACAGCATTTAAGGAGATTCCTCCCCTATAGTGGGACAATATTTGTGTTAGGTTTTGATTTGTATTCCTAAATGAATCAAACAATTTCAACTGATATGAAAGTGGTGCAAACGGATATGGATGGATGCGATTCAGGTACCGTTAGAAAGAAGAGTCCAAGACGAAGCCAACGACGAAAACAATGCTAGAATCAGAGTCTGGACGAGCCATTAGTCCGTCACGCTCCACCAGAAATTGATGCGCTGTAGAAGTGCGTGGGGCACTTTTTCAAGGCTCAGTTGGGCGCGTGGAACTTTCGAAAGACCTAGGAAAATGTCTAGCAATCGGTTTTCTTGTTTAGGGAATGTTCTTTTTCGGGATTCTTTATTTAGTTGGTTTTCTTGTTTAAGGAAGGTTCATTTTTTGGGATTCCTTATTTAGGAAGGGATTTCCAATTTCTTTTGGGAGTCTGAATACTTAGGGTGCGTTTGGTATGCGGAACGGGACGGGACGGGACTGGACAAGGTGGGACAACTTTCTCTTGTCCTGCGTTTGACGCGTCCTTAACATGGGACAGGACGGGACATGGTGGGACAAAAAACACAAAAAATTGTCCCACCCAAATAGGTCGGCCAAACTTGTCCCATGCATGGGACAAGTTTTAGAAAGACGTTTTTATCCTTAATATTTCCAAAAAATACAATTCTCTCCCTCATCTTCTCGAATCCCTCTCTCTCTCTCTCTCTCTCTCTCTCTCTCTCTCTCGCTTTCGTGCATGCTCTGCAACTACTCATATAATGTATCAAAGATTCAAAGCATTCCCCAAAAAATAAATTAAATTAAATATATTTACTCATTACATCCCGCGAGATATTCTCATATGTTTCTGCATCGAAATCCAAGTATTTCCACACAAATTTCACAAACTTGACAAGACAAATCTCATTGTCCCAGAACATTGAAACTGCAGTTGTGAGTCATCTGGGATTGATTCAGATGGGTCTTTGATTCAACAAGGTTGACAAGTCCATGCACAGTTCATTTTAAACGAACTCAACAACAAAATCAATGCCACATTTAATGCAAGTATTCTGGGTATGTATTTGTTTTGTGGGAGCTTCAAAGATGCTATGAACTAGTGAAAGAAAACCAAATTCAGAGAAGGGGTGGCCGCCATCGAGAAGATCAGCGCTGATCAAGGTGGGTATTGTTTTCTTGTGTTGATCCATAACACTATCGAATTTTTGGTGTGGTTTTCTGGTGTGATTTTCAGAGATTTAGGACAAGAAGATGAATAGTTCTTTGAAATTAATTAATTTATTTTGTGTTTGGTAGCCAAGAAAGGGAAAGAAAGTATAGAAGAAAATGAAAAAAAAAAAAAAAGAGATCAAGTGCGAGAGAGAGAGAGAGAGAGAGAGAGAGAGAGAGAGAGAGATGCACGAGTAAACATCTTTGGAAATGCCCAAAAGAAAATACCGATGAACGAAGGGCATTTTTTAGGGAAGATTTGTACTTTCATCGGTCCAATTCCATTTAGCATTTCCAAAAATTACAAATCCCATTTAATTTTGGGCATTTTTTTTCTAGATCTTTTGGTCATTTTTTTTTCTAGATCTTTCTGTTTTTTTTTTTTCTAGATCTTTTGATATATATTTTTTCTAGATCTTTTGACTTTTGAACAATTTTTTTCTACATCTTTTTAACAATTTTTTTCCAGATCTTAGAGCATTTTGTTTCCATATCTTTTGACTTTTGAGTATTTTTGTTCTAGATTTTCTTCAAACTTAATAAAATTGTTATAAACATTAGATAGGATAATGGGTACTTTGGTCATTTGAACCTCTTGTCCCGTCCTGTCCCAGCCATACCAAACGCATAACAACACAGTTACCAGTTTTGTCTTAGACATTCCAAACACATTATGGAACAACGGTCATGTCCCGTCCCGTCCCCGTAGCAAACACACCCTTAGAGACCAAGGATATTCACCTTAAAAATAATGAGGCTAATTCTTTGATTGAATATACCTAGAGAGATCTCAAGATACAACAGAAAGAGTAGGGCATTGGTTGTAATTGGGGTTTGGGATTATAGAGAATATTAAGTGTGTAGTTGTAACAATTTTCTACATGGTAGTGCTATTTTTTCTCTTGTCATCCTGACGGTCATGGTTTTTCTCTGTTTTTGGTTTTTCACGTAAATCTTGTGTTTGTGTTGTTGATCATTCTTTCATTTTATATTTCTGCTCAGACGTTATATGTGTTTGTGGTGTTTATTAGGTAATGCTTCCGCGATACTATTCCTAACAATTTGTGGTGATTAATTGGTCCAGCAAGCTTCAGACAAATCCTTGACTCGACAAGTTAAAAACGAATTTGAGAAGCTGCAGTTGGTTGGAATGCGATCCAGGTGACATGGCATGAGACAATTGGAAGTGAATGAATATTATTATGAAGTGATTAAGTCAGTGCCACATCAGGAGAAGCACGGTTTCCTGTTAACGGGCAATGCACAGCAATTCGTCTCTTTTAAAAAGTAATATTTTCCTACTAATATATGCATGGCATGGACCCTCCCCACTTGCAAGTCTTACACCAACTCAAACATAATAAGATCTCTTTCTAATCCTGCAAGTTTTCTCTTTTCTCTCTTTCTCTTTCTCATGTTGATAATAATAAAATTGGAATATTAATTGAATGTAAATAAATAAATTAGGGACATTATCATCCACGTCACTGTTAAATAGCTTGTTTTGTTTTCCTTCCCAACTTGCAGAGGTCTCTCTCCCCTATTCCTCAGCATGATCCCTCAGCTCTCCATTATTATTCTTTTTTATCTCTTTTCCATTTCTCAATCTCTGTCTCTCTCTCTTTATGCCTGTAAACCAAGCACAAGTATGCATTACCTACACTTTGTCTCCCTCTTCAATCTCTTCAGGTTTTCTTACTACTATGTGCTTATGTTTGTGATGTTTTCAGGTCATGTGGCCTAGATTGGTAGCCAATAAGTTCCTCAGAAAGGGATTGGGAAGCAACAACTTTGTCACAGATTTTCCAAGCACTGACGAATCCATCCTCGAAATTCCAAGCTTGGATGAAGAGCCATCCTTGAGCCATGACACTGCTATCTTCGATCATGATCGTAAAGAAACACAAAACTACAAGTGAGAAACAACTAAATGCTACCTGCTCATCTTTCTCAAATTCATTTCTTTTCTGTCTTTCTTTGATTCTTATTTTTTACTTTGTTTTTCTTTGTAAAGGGTTTTTGTTAGTACGTGGAACGCTGGTGGGGTTGCACCAAACAAAGAATTAGATATAGAGGATTGGTTAGACACACGCAATATCTCCTGTGACATCTATGTTTTAGGGTAATTGATCACACACATTTAACATTAATAGTAATGAAAATCTGTCACAAAAAACACAGACAAGACTAATGATATTTATCTGTCTATGCATATCTTTTGTACAACAGGTTTCAGGAAATTGTGCCTCTACGTGCTTCGAATATTCTAGGATCGGAAAATAATAAGGTATCTATGAAATGGAATTCCTTGATTAGAGAAACTCTGAACAAAAAATTAGAAAATGAAATAATCAAAAAGGGAAAAAAGTCAACAGATCAAAGCAGCAACAATGTTCCTCAGGATTTTCGGTGTATAATAAGCAAGCAGATGGTTGGGATATTCATATCCGTTTGGGTTCGAAGCAATCTTCGTCCGTACATCCGCCATCCCAGCGTCTCTTGTGTTGGTTGTGGCATCATGGGCTGCTTAGGAAATAAGGTAGGTTTTTCTTTTCTTTTCTTTTCTGTTTTTTCCTTTTTTAGAAACATAAGACGAAATCTTGTATCAATAAAACATTTAGCTAGTTTTTTTTTTTTTTTTTTTTTTTTTTTGTTTATATTATATTCCTCATCATGAACACATAACAATATATATTCATAATTAAAGTTTGCCCTAACCTATCATATGTTAAGCAAGAGTAGTCAGAATCAATCTAATTCAGTCATATTTCTATTCTATCTTTTTTATGGATTTAGATCTTCTATTGATCTTATCTGTTTTCTGGCATTTTTAAAGCATATGATTGGTTGTTAATAAAGTGGTTGTGAAAACCAATCACATCTTAACCAAACATTTATTGCAATGTTTATGTGTCATGAGATTAAGTGAGATCAGAAAAAATATCAGATTCGTAGAGGATCCAAATTCCATTTTTATTGGTTAATTAGTAAAGATCTTCTTGTGACGCATATTCTTACTCAAAAATAATAGTTGTAACTTGTAATGATATCAAAAAAAAAAAAACATGTTTATATTAATACATGGTTTGTCTATTTAATTTAATTTATTTTGAAAATTGTTGGTGTGCAGGGTTCTGTGTCGGTTAGATTTCAGTTACATGAAACGAGCTTCTGCTTTATCTGCAGTCATTTAGCTTCAGGGGATAGAGAAGGAGATGAGAAACATAGAAATTCTGATGTTGCAGAAATATTTTCTCGAACAAGTTTTCCTGGGGGAGGTCCTTCACTTAATTTGCCATCAAACATTCTTGATCATGAGTACGTAATTAATTCGTTGAAACTGTCCAAACCCCATTTCCTGTTTACTTAATTAATTAACATTACTTAATCAATCCACTTCTTAATTAATGTTTTTTTCGTTAAATGTCCAGAATATAAGACACCAATCAATAATAATAATTAACACATCAATGTTGCTAATATTTGGAATTGGAACTTGTCGTTGTCGTTTGAGGCCGCCAATTATAGAAAAAAAAATTTAATTTTTTTTTATTTTAAAGATTTGATTGGATCTGTGATTGGTAGATAAAAGAACTGACCACTTTCTATACTAGTAAATATATATGTTAAGCAAGTTGACCTTATAATATAAGTTAAAAAGTTACTTTAATCATGTTAATTAAGAATCATTAAATTAAATATCTTGGTGATATAAGCTAATCAAGTTTTATGCTTTTGGAAATATATATATACAGTCGGGTAATCTTGCTTGGGGATTTAAATTACAGAATATCCCTTCCAGAAGCAACTACTCGTTTCTTGGTTGATACAGGAGAATGGAAAACACTTCAAGAAAATGACCAGGTAACCTAAAAAAACCAACTTGCATATTACTTTATTTTATTCTTTATCTTTTTTAAGAACCTTTTATTAACGGTGGTAATTTTACAAAATGGGTTTATCAGCAAATCTCAGCCGTTAAATGCTTTTAACATGATAATAGTACTAACATATTTAGAAAATATTGAAGCTAAGGGCGGAGGTGATGAATGGTACTCAAGTATTGAAAGGTTGGCACGAAGGAGCAATTAAATTTGCTCCCACTTACAAATATTGTCCGAATTCTGATGAATACTATGCATGTGTTCAAGGCAAAAAAGGCAAAAAGGGGCGTGCACCTGCATGGTAATTCATTTTAAAATTTACTAAGGCTTCTTCAAATGAATATTTCTGATATTAATTAATTAATTAATTATTGATTTGGTGATCTCATGAAGGTGTGATCGGATAATTTGGTACGGCAAAGGATTAAAGCAACATATATACAGTAGAGGCGAATCAAAGTTGTCAGATCACAGACCAGTCAAGGCAATATTTACTGCACAAGTTGACATTTTACGTACATTGAAGAGTATTCAAGGCTTCTTCCTATCTGACAGGTTTGACAGAATTACAAGCCAATTCCAGATGTCGTTACAAGATGATATTATATGTAGTAAACCCAGATCCTCAAGCTTCAATAATTAGTAGTAATTAATTTAGACAATAATAAAACTAACCTTGCATGTAAAAAAAAACTGGTGTCTTGTTTAATAATTATATTATTTTATATATATATATATATATATATATTGCTCATAATTCTTATTTTTATATGTTTTTTTTTTTTTTTTAATTACCAATCGGAGTCATCGTGTCTTTTTCAAAGGATTATAAAATTAGGGTTTATTCAGGTCCAACAACTATATGAGGTCGGAATTAATTGTAACTAGTTTATTAGGGGTGTGCATGCTAACCTCCATGCAGCCGTGTAAAATTAACCACAACTTAATTAATATATTAATCTAATCTTTCTAATGATTAGTGCAGCCTAAGAAACACAGTGATAGGTGGATCTCAATTAACTTTAAGAGTCGTTACCTGGTAGAATTTAATTATATTACAATAGTTGAGTACTTGAGTAGTAGCTGGTTTTGGGATATTCAATTATCCATGAATTGAATTTCAAACGATGGTTTTTTATATGAACAGTACTGAAAGCATCATCCCAAGTATTTTTAAATGCCTAGTCGATCTACTAATTTCTTTATTAAATATATATTTAAAGGAATTTTATATATTTTTATGCATTGAAGATATAATTTAATAAATGCAAGTGGTTCTAAGTATTGAGAGTGCTTTTCAATTGGTCCATACCAACTCCTAACAGTACTGTTATTGAAGAAAATACACAATATTATATTTGAAAAGGCTTTTGATGAGGGACACACATAATACTAACTCCATATGATCATTAGAAAAAGGAGTGATAATATTTGTCTTAAAGCCATATGCTAATATAAAAATATATATATGTAAGGGTTAGGCTATATTTTTTGAGTCAATTTTTTTAACTTTAATATCTCAACCACTCAGTTTTGGTCAAATGACTCCCATGCTAACGGTTCAAATCCTACCGGTTCAAATCCTACCAACAGCAAAAGTTTTCAAAAAAATACCTGGTCCCGAATTAATAGTTAATAGATATTGTAATATATATATATATGAGGCAGTATTCATGGCCCCATTTTTTTACACAATTTTTGACACAACTTCTTAGCCATTAGATCTTACTTCTTTTAATGGTTATGATTTATTCTCTTTTTCTTTCATTATTTATTACAGACATTAGCTCTCGCCTAATTAATTCTTTATCTCTCTATAATATTATTATTTTATTAAATTCTCCCACCTTAATTAATTTTATGTCTTTAATTTATTTTATTTTCTTTTCTTTTTTCCTTTACACGTTTTCTTTTTCTTTTTCTTTTTTTACTTAACCTAAAACCAGAACATATCACTCTCACTTTTCAGTCTTTAAAATCCCTTTATTTTTATTTTTATTTATTTATTTTATTATTCTTATTTCTCAATTTACCTCACCTAAAATAAAAAATTTTATACATGTAATCACTCTCCTCTTTTATTTTCTTTCTTTTAATTTTTTTTATTTTCCTCTTTAATCATTTCTTATTTCATTAGCTTATGAGCTGTACTTTTGCAATGTTGTACAATTGTATTGGTCTTGTTAATATATTTGCAAAGTTGAACATAAACATCATACATGACTTCATTTATACTGATATTTGCATAATTCAAGGTAATTTTTTTAAAATTTTAAAATTACCATGAATTTTTAACATAGTAGTAATTTCTAGCTTCATCCATTGTTTAAAAAAAAAATCCCTACATCTGGTGCTTTTAAGTCTCCTGCATTCTTTTTTGCATTACTTGTTTCACCAATATTTTCTTGAGTTGTGTCAACAGCCTAAATAAAATTCAACATATAAAATAAATCATGGTAATACAATAATACAATAATTTAAATGAAAAAAAAAAAAAAAAACTTTTTTTACTACTTATTTGGATTTGGATTTTATTATTATTATTATTATTGTCAATAATTTATCCAAACAGATGAAAAACAATTCTTAAAAATTACTTTGGTATGATTACTGTATATATATTTAACTATCATAAATTCTATTTACAAAAATAGATATCATTACATCTATTCGAAAAGAAGAAAAATAAACTAAATCAATTTTTTTCCAAAGCAAAAAAATAAAAAGAAATCTAACATGTCAAATCTTACAACGAAAATTTTAACAAGATTGTAACAGCCTTATATAAACAATTCCTAAAAAACCAAAATTTTTGTTCTTTCAATATATATATATATATATATATATTTATCATTATTAACCAGAAAACAAGAAGATACAAGATAACAAAAATAATTAAATAAATATAAAAATTCGAAGAATAGAAAAAATATTGTAGATAAACCATGAGCATCTGTTGATAAGTCTTCCAATTCCAAATTTTTTAACATTTTTGAATATGATAAAAATCAGTTGAAGCTAATCCAATGAAATAGAAAGAAAATAAAGATAGGAAAATGAAAGATTTTAAAGATTGAAGAGTGAAAGTCTGATAATATTCTGATTTCAGGTAAAATAAAAAAAAGCATGTAAAGGAAAAAAAATAAAAGAATAGAAAAATAAATTAAAGACATAAAATTAAGAATAATGCTACATTGCCCAAATTTGGTGCCCAAATGATGTGGCAACACTCTGGACCATTCATTTAAAACATACAAATCTAATACAATTTAAATGAATGACCCACGGTGTTGCCACATCATTTGGGCACCAGATTTGGGCACCAGATTTGGGCAATGTAGTATTATTGTAAAATTAATTAAGGTGAGAGAATTTAATAAAATAATAATATTTTGGAGAGATAAATAATTAATTAGGTGAGAGACAATGTCAGTAATAACTAATAAATAAGGAAAGAAAAAGAGAATAAATCTTATCCATTAAAAAAAGCAAAATCCAATGGCTAAGAAGTTGTGTCAAAAATTGTGTAAAACAATGGGGTCATGGATCCTACCTCTATATATATATATATATATATATACAGATTTTCTATTATCAGTTCGAACTGACAATAAATATATCAGGACGAAGGATATGGACCACTAGATTTACATTCTTTGACTCAAAGTGTATGCACTTGTCAAAACCTCTCCATAATCTGTGGTCCACATTCTTCGTCTTGATATATTTATTGTCAGTTCGAACTGATATATATACAGTCTTTCTATTATCAGTTCGAACTGACAATAAATATATCAGGACGAAGAATGTGGACCACAGATTATGGAGAGGTTTTGACAAGTGCATACACTTTGAGTCAAAGAATGTAAATCTAGTGGTCCATATCCTTCGTCCTGATATATTTATTGTCAGTTCGAACTGATAATAGAAAATCCGTATATATATATATAGTCTTTCTATTATCAGCTCGAACGTACAAAAGTTATATCAGTTATTTGTATGTGAGCCACTGGATTTAAATACTTTGACTGACAAGTGCATACAACCAAGTCAAAGTATTTAAATCCAGTGACCCACATACAAGGAACTGATATAACTTTTGTCAGTTCGAACTGATAATAGAATTTATGTATATATATATATATATATATATATTTCTCAATCACCTATTTGCTCATGTGCTCTTTAATCCAATGATTGAGATATTGAAGTCAAACAATTAAATCAGAAATTTGAGTTGATATAGTCTAACCCAATATATAATACATCATTATATTTTAAGTTGAGAAAATTGCAATTAGGTATCCTGAAATCTATACGAAATTACGAATAATATCAGTTTTGTTTTGTTTTGTTTTGTTTTTTTTTTTTTTTTTTGAGTTTTAATATCAGTTTTGTTGAAATGACATATACATAAAATAAGTTCTTTGGACCGAAATTTTAGCAGTAAAAGTGACAATTTTATCATAATAAACTTGAAGTAATTAATGTGCACCAAGATTTGCATGTAGCTTTCCACATATATATATATATATATATATATATATCAATGTCTCTAATTTGTAATTCAGTGCTCCAAAATTGAATGGTGATTTTGTTTATACATAGGATAAATAATTTAATTTGGCTTTTGTGTTGGATTTGTGACTTTATAACTTTGTTTGAAATTTCATTTATATGGGAGAAAAGCCAATGATACAAAGGTAAAACCAACAAATTTTGTTCGCTGGGACGTGATTAAATTTTTCCTTTCTTTTTAATTGATATGTGGTGACTTGTGACTTGTGAGTGGTGCATCCACCCACCTAATAATCTATCAAATTGTGAGAGAAATCTTTGTAATTTATATAATAATAAAATTAAACGTACTTTAACTCATTAAATGTACTAATTTTAATTGGCATTGTAACGGAAAAAAATGTATTCTAGTTTTTTTTTTTTTTTTTTTTTTTTTTTTTTTTTTTTTTTTTGGGGATATTTTGAAGCTAAAATTACTGTAATTTAAATATTTTGACTTATAAAGATAAGTCAAAAAGTATGGACGGTGAGGGTGGGTGCATCAAGATTAGTGCATAACCCATTAAATAACCATGAGATTCAACACAATTAATATATAATTAAAATAAAAACGAATTGTCCAGTACTTACAGTCAGGCAAATTGTTCTAAATCATTAATAGTTCACGAAAAGATAGTCTTATACACTACTTAATTTCCTAATCCAATGTTTGATTGTTTGTATTTTATTATTATTATTATTATTTTTTAAAGATTTACACACACTTATAAAATAGCCGGAAATCAAATATTATTGGTCTATTTTACCACTTGTAATCTCCTGACGTCCCACTTTGCTTTCCGAAACCTTTAGATGGATTCATTTAGGGCACGTTTGGTGCATATGATAGGATATGATTATTTTCATTCAGGACAATCGTAGACATCCAACCATTTTTGTCCAACTTTTTGTCCAACCCCTGATATGTCAGTTGGTGAGTGGATATATGGATAAATCATTATTAATGTGCATCCACTCACCAATTGACACATCAAGGGTTGGACAAAAAGGTTGAACAAAAAAGTTGGATGTGTAACATTATCCTTTCATGAGATATGATAGGATTTGATTGGATTGATTAGAATGTTTCTCGTATTTTGTGCAATATGAGATTAGACTAAAAATAGTGCTACATTGCGTTTGGTATGTCATGGGATTGGAGAAAAATAATGTAATAATAAATTTTTTAAATAAAAAGTTGTTTTGAAAAAAAAAAAAAAAACCCAATTGAGAATAATATATTTCCCATTCTCTCTCCTGATAAGAAAAAACGATCTCTCCTCTCATCTCTTTCTCTCACCAAAAGTAATCATAGATTCATTCACAAAAAAATCTGTCGAATCAAAGCTCATCCATCTATCTTTCATCCAAATTCAATAGCAATCACCAAACCAAACAAAAAAACCCACGGTCAAACCTAGACTCAAATCCAAACAAAATCAAAACCAAACACCCACTTCAGATCTCCTCATATCGATGCTCGATCTCACCGCCGGATGTTTTACCAGAGAGAGAGAGAGAGAAATTCCAGATTTGCTTTGTGGTCTTTGTTCATCTCATATTTCTCTTTTCTTTATTTATTGTTATAATTGTTTTGTTAATATGACCAATAAAAAAATCGATTGTGTTTTTTTTTTTTTGAACAGATTGAAGATTGATGAATGTGTCTGGATCTTGATTGTTTTTTATGGGTTCTTTAATTGATTAAAGAAGTTTTTTTTGGTTTTTTTTTTAATTGATTGAAAAATTGGATGGGATTCATTTGAATCCCACCATTTTAGTTGGGAATCATTTACCCCACGATGGTGGGATACAAAATTTTAGTGGGACTAATTTATCCCATCCGATCGGCCAGCCAAACATGGGAATGGGACTAAAAACAAGTTGATTCCCATCCCATCCCATGTGCCAAAAGGGCCCTTAGGTCATGTTTAATACACCATATAGTTTATTAACCTTTCCTTTGGAACACCCTTCGAATAGTCTCTTATAGTCCAAGGTATTATGGTAAAATATTCTCTCAATGATAGCCCACATTCAGGGACAGATCCAGGATTATGTTTTAGAGGGGGCGTCGTAAAATAATGAGTTAAATCGACATATATTTTAAAGATTAATTAAAAAAAATGTTGTTTATATTTTAAAACATTACTTTTCATTAATTATTTTAAATGAATAATAATATTTTATTGAGATAAATTATCTTAATTTATGCATTTATGAAAAATAAGATGATGAAATTTCATTGTTAAAACTTATCCTAGTATTTTTCTAATATCTAAAAACTATTTTAATTGTTAAAAATTATAAAAGTTTGCTCAATTAAATTTCTTAATAACTAAACATAAATATACGACTATGTTTACTTGACATGTTTTAATTATATAAATCAACAACAACAACAACAACAAAAGCAAAATCTATATAAATAACTTATCAAAAGTATGACATTGTATTATAGTACTAGGGTGAGATAAGTAAGATTTGGAGAGAGAAAATATTTTAAGGATATAATAAAATTAGTTAAGATAGAATTAAGTAAGTGTATTTTTGATAAGAAAAAATTACAATTGACATAAAAATATATATGTTGTGATTTGATTTATATTTAAGATATAAAGAAATAATAATAATATGTTTAGAATCAAATATATTTTCTACGTGATTACGAGAAAATTATTAACACTTAATTTATTAAAGAATTAGAAAGTCTAAATATCAAATAAGGGTAAGAACATAAAATCTAAAAGTTTAGTGGATTAATTTATAAAACTGTAAAACTTCAAGGAATATGAAACAAGGGTAAAAACATAAAACTCTGAAAACTTAGGGGATAAATTTAAAATTTTGTAAAACTTCAAGGGGGGCAGTGGCCACCTCTCGTCCTCACATGCCTCCGTCCCTGCCCACATTTGCATTTTCCCTCCCCATATCCATGTGCATTTGAAGAAGAGAAAGATGACATTAACAAAACCAACTACAACTGTTTTTTAATAAAAAAGAAATCTAAATATCCAGATTTATCAAATTTAGAAAAATAACAATGTAAAAGTCAAAATAATTACATGCAAATACTTAAGCAAGTATATAATTTCTTGAAATTATATATAAAATTTAAACAAGTTCAAACTTAAGCTATAGTTATAAAATTTAGAGAATTTTATTTTATTTTAAAAAAAATACGACAGTGATGATGAACTTTAAACAAACTCAAAAATCATAAAAACGTGACTACACAATCTGGGTATGAATACGATAAACTATCACACCATTATCAGACCCGATCAAGCATAACAATTCTTTTTTTCGACTTATAACTACATATGACAACCAATAATCATCACAAAAAATTGAAATATATTAAATCAAAATTGTTAAATTACAAAAACAGTAATCGGAAGTTATGAAATTACAGAAATTAAAAAAAAAAAAAAAAAAAGGTAAGCAACCTCGCATGGTGTAGATTTTTCCGAGTTTGATGGATGTACACAGCAAACCGTGAGAGAGAGAGAGAGAGAGTTTCTGAATGTTATGTATAGTGTTAAAGTGTGTTTTAGGGTTTTTTTTTTTTTTAATTATATATAGATCATATCTATAAAATTACTCAAATAGCCTTAACACACCATAAAATATTATTTTAAACGATGCATTTATTGCACAGATTTCAAAAAATATATATATATATATTTAATATCCCGAATCCATTAAGAATATAGGTTTTCTAGAAGCAATTAATGTTTCATCTTCCCTTTTCATATTACTATTTTACATATACTTTTATTAAATTAGATTCATTACATTTAGAAAATAAAAAGAAAGGTTTGAATTTTTTAATTAAGCATTCATAGTATAATGTTAATGTAAATGGATGTTAATAGATATTAATATGTCAAACATGTAACAACACAATTCATGTTCCAACATGTTCTTAAAATTTAAAATTTAGAACTTATAATGTTTTACAAAATGTTTATAACAACACAATTCATATCCCCATATGCACATAAAGTAATTTAAGCATAATAGTATAATGTTGATATCAATTATATCATATGACTACCCAATTCATGTCCCCATATGTACATAAAGTGATTTAAGCATTCATAGTGTAATGTTAGTATCTAGGATATCAATGTTATACATATATCATATGATGCCAAATTCATGTTCCCATATGCACATATTATTTTTCGAATAATTAACATATAGTATTTATAATGTTATTACTAAATGTATACAATTGCACAATTCACGTTCTCGTAGTCATTTTTATTAATAAAAATTAATTAGTTATAACAATATTACAAAATGTCTTATAACTATACAATTGATATCCCCATATGCACATAAAGTGATTTAAGCATTAATAGTGTAATATTGATATCAAGGGATATCAAAGTTATACATATATCATATGATTACTCAATTCATGTTCCCATATGCACATAATATATTTCGAATAATCAACATATATTAGTTATAATATTATTACTAAATGTGTATAATTGCTCAATTCATTTGCCCATATTCATTTTTATTAATTGAAATTTACATATTAGTTATAACGGTATTACAAATTGTTGTATAACTATAAAATTCATATTCTCATATGCACATAAAGTGATTTAAGCATTCACAGTGTAATATTTCGAATCCATTAAGAATATAGGTTTTCTAGAAGCAATTAATGTTTCATCTTCCCTTTTCATATTACTATTTTACATATACTTTTATTAAATTAGATTAATTACAATTAGGAAATAAAAAGAAATGTTTGAATTTTTTAATTAAGCATTCATAGTGTAATGTTAATGTAAATGGATGTTAATAGATATTAATATGACAAACATGTAACAACACAATTCATGTTCCAACATGTTCTTAAAATTTAAAATTTAGAACTTATAATGTTATTATAAAATGTTTATAACAACACAATTCATGTCCCCATATGCACATAAAGTAATTTAAGCATCATAATATAATGTTGATATCAATTATATCATATGACTACCCAATTCATGTCCTCATATGTACATAAAATGATTTAAGCATTAATAGTGTAATATTATTATCTAGGATATCAATGTTATACATATATCATATGATGCCCAATTCATGTTCCCATATGCACATATTATTTTTCGAATAATTAACATATAGTATTTATAATGTTATTACTAAATGTGTACAATTGCACAATTCACGTTCTCGTAGTCATTTTTATTAATTAAAATTAATTAGTTATAACAATATTACAAAATGTCTTATAACTATACAATTGATATCCCCATATGCACATAAAGTGATTTAAGCATTAATAGTGTAATGTTGATATCAAGGGATATCAAAGGTATACATATATGAGAATAAATTTGAGAATAAATGGTACCATAAACTTGAGAATAAATTTGGGAAGGTGAAGGATCACAAGTTACATTGTGAGATTGGATGGACATTCACTTATATTATATTTTCATAACATTTATATTATTTTAATAAAAACACTTAAATTCCTCCCCTAATAAATCTAATTACCCTCCTTTTTTTCAAGTTAGAAATGATAATATGTTATTATTAAATATTCAATATTAGTCTCATTTTAAATATCTAGATGATGAGACATTTATAATGGCATAATTGTTATCATGATAAAATTTATAAATTAAAACTTATTATATATTAATTGAATTTAATTATAAATAAATAAATAAAAGATTTAAATGTAAAATATTAATGATGATGCTGATCGGACTTTTGCAAGTACCAAAATTCCACACTTGAAATACACAAATCGAATGAGATGTATAATGGCAAGCTATAACTAAAATATGTACACTAATCTAAACTACGTGCGGAAAAGTAAAATTCATTTTTAGTTTTAGAATTTGTTTTAACAATTAAACTAAATGAAATTAATCAATCTAAAACAAGTAATTGAAATGAAAGGTGTGATATATGATGATGGATATTGGGGAATTGAGTTGACAACTAAAAGATTCCCTAATGTAATGAACTAATCCAATTAAGCTCTTTCATCCTACTCAAGGGTTGTTCTTTAATTGATTTTACTCATTAATGTGCAAATTCAAACCTTAAATCAAGTAAGCCCTACTATGAGTCTTGGTTTGAATAGATTCAAGCTCTTACCCAAGTGAACCCCACTATGAGTAATTGCCCAAATAATATTCTTAAGAACAAATTAAAGGTCGTGTACCAAATAACACATGCATGCATCAATTTTCAATTTCATATATGCTCAAGATTGGAGAATGAGTTGAAAGCCATTCAAACCCTAAACCACAACCTTCATATGTGAACCATTTTTATCACAAGCTAAATTGAACCCCAATATTAACAAGTAAGTAAAAATGGCAACTTCAAGGCAATGAAATGAAAATGTACCAAGAGAGGATTTGTATAAATAGATGACTAGTTCAAATACATGGGATTATCACATAAGTTGTCTCATCAATTCCCCAATAAAAGGGTTTAGTTACACATAATGGAAATAGAAATGAAAATAGAATAGTTGTAGAGAAAACCCACAAAAATCTTCATGAGTCTTCTTGTTCCTTGATGAGCTTGAAATCTCCTTGACCTTGGTGATTCCCTTCTTCTATCTTCAATTAATTTCCAAAATGAGATGGAAAGAATGTAGTTGAAATGAATAAATGAAGCTTTGGAGTGATGGAAGTTAGAGAGAGGTTAAAGAGTTTTAGAGAGAGGATAGGGTTTCATGGAAATGGTGGAGAGTCATGAGAGAAGGAGAAAATAGGGATATTTATATGTGGTCCCATGAGGTAGGGTTGAAATCCCGGTGCTGCTGACGTGGCACGTGATCGGCGGTTTCAAAAGGTGGCCAGGCCGCCGAATTGAAAATGGACATACTGGAATTGATCAGCGGTTGGAACGGCGGTTGCACTGTGGCCGCCGAATGCACCTGACACTTCTGGAATGAAATGGCGGCCAGACCGCCGAATGGAACCGCCGAATTCTTCTTTTCTTGCCAAATTACCGTTTTGCCCCAAAATGCTCTCCTTTCGCCGCTTTAAGCCCAAAACCACCGAATTTCTTCATTCCTCAACTCATAATACAAAAAGTACGTGTACAATCAACATCGAGCCATAAATTTCATGAATTTACTCGAAAGTCAATCAAAAGTATCGGAAATAGGGGGTGTATTTCTTTATATGTAATGGCTCGATCAGATGCGATATAAAAAATAATATAATAATACTGAAGAGGGAGAAGTTGAAGAATCTCATTTGAAGAGTCTGTTGAAGCCAAATATACTGATGTGACTTGTTTTATTTTAACAAATATCTTATTTGATCGTTTTACTTTAACAAATATCTTATTTGAAGAGTCTTTTAGTGATGCTCTTAACCTGTACGACTGTACCCTTATAAAACAGTATAAAATGAAAGTCAAAGTACATTTATTGTCTTGTTTATGTATTTATTGTGATTAAGACAATAAATGTGTATCTTTCCTTTTATAAATGTGTATCTTTCCTTTTATAGTGTTTAGGGCCGAGGTTAACACTACCATATCATTTATGTACACTTAAAAGTTAAAATAAAGTGTGATTACGAGGATATGTAATTTAATATAATGGAGCTCTCACCATTTATCTCTCTTCTTTCTTTAAGTTTATGTTATTATTATTATATTCTTATTTATTATTATTTATTGGGCAGTGTTAACTTGTGTCTAACAACCAATTTATTTTTATAAATAGAAATAAACACATATATCAATGACGGTATTTATTATCTTATTACAATAAATACAGTGACTATTTTCCATTTATAGTAATAAAATTGTTGTTAATCTGTGCCATTAACACTAACCTTATTTATTTTATAATATGTAGAAAAAAACTTCAAGAATTATTATTATTATAGTTAGACGGTCCCGTTCTGGTCAGTGCACACTGATGTAACTATATTCAGGGACAGAGCTACCTTATGACGAGAGGGGGCCACTGCCCCCCTTAAGTTTAGCAATTTTATAAAATTTTCCCCTAAGTTTTAGAATTTTTATATTTTTACCCTTATTTCATATATAAATTTCTTAAAAAGAATTTTATAAATTACACTATTAATAATTTTCTCTTAATCATGTGGATAATATATTTGATTCTAAATATACTATTAGAATAGTTTTTGGATATTACAATAATATTAGGAGTACAATTTAAATTTCAATTTGTTTTCTAACTCTTAAACACTATTATTGAATCTTGAATTAATAGCTATAAATTTTGGTCTATATTATTTTTAGAGTAATGTTAGACATACCTCCAACTAGTTGTGTATCGATTGACAAATAGATATACACATATTAATTATGATTTATTTCACTCGTCACATTTATATGAATTAAATTGTCTAAATTACAAGTTGAGATACGAGTTGAAATATCTAGCAGTTTTCTTATTTTTATTATGTTTTCATCATATTCAATGATCATTTTAAATGTACAAGATGAACTTGATCTGATGGTATACCACTCACACCTACGTTATGAGGTCGTAGGTGTGGTATATCTCTCACGCCTATGCTATGAGGTTGTGGGGTATATCTCTCCCCCAAAAAATACCGAATTTATATAAAATAAAATAAAAAATCACTTTAAATGTTTTTCATAAATACACAAATTAAAATAATTTATCTCAATAAAAAACTATTATTCATTTTAAATAATTAATAAAAAATTAATGTTTTAAAATATAAACAACAATATTTTTTAATTAATGTTTTGTTTAACACAACTTATAAGATATATGTCGATTTAACTCATTATTTTACAGTGTCCCCCTTGGAACATAATCTTGCCTCTATCCCTGACTACATCAGTACCAATGCATGTGGACCGCTGATTATAGAGAAGTTTTGATAAATATATACACTTTAACTCAAAGTATGTAAATCTAATAGTCCACATCCAACGCACCGTTATATCGGTGCGCACTGACTTGAACATTTCTGTATAGTTAGAATTTTAGAAGTTAGAGAATGTTGTATGCATAAATTCGCCAACCTGACACGTCATCAAAAAGAGTCAATAAAGATTGCCACGTCACTCATTGACCGGGTCAATGAAGGAAATGTGACAAGTCAATGTCAAAGTACCTCGAAACCAAAAAGGACAAAAACATGCTCGTCGAAACTGGATATATACTCGCCAAATCTAGATATATGGTCGCCGAAGAAACGAAACCCAGAAATAAATGTACTCGCTACACCAGTATACTGGGCCTGAACCGACTCGGCAGAAACACGGAAATAAACCCTACACTTTAGAAAACCCATAACAGCAAGGAATCAAGGGGGGAAAAGGAGAAGACCTATCTGTATCCGCAGCAACGTGGGATTCCCAGTACAAATCTGAAAGGAAATCCTACTATGAGCAGGACTAAAATCAAGGGAAAACCCTAAATATCATGTATAAATAGAACCACCTATCCCACGAGGAAGGGGTTCAAAAGAATGGAGAGAGAAGAGAGCAATTGTAAGAGAGATCTAAGCATGTAACAAGGCAACGAAAACCTAGTATTACTTTTCTGCCCTCAGGGGCGCTGTGGTTTTTTCCCATTCAAGGGTTTTCCACGTAAAATCTATCTTTTGCATGCGTTCTTAATTTTCTTGTTTTATATTAAATTGATATAATTGTTGAGTGCGTGGCAATCCAAATTTCACCGTCAACAATTGGCGCTAGAAGGAGGGGGGTCTTTGAACAAAAACTTCGAGGGACCCTTGCGAATCAAACAACATGAACAATGACAGCGACAGAGATGGTAACTCCAGCGGAGATCTAGTTGTTGAACCAACCACGCAGACGGGAGACAGGGCAGCGACAATCGGGGAACAATCAGCGGTAACACCAGGAACTAGGGCAGCTGATCCCAGGATTCTGCAGCACTTCCAAGCTGCATTGGTAAACTTAATCAGCGAAGCCAGCAAAATAGGACTTTCGCTCCCCATAGGGTTGGGGGTTTCATCTCCTTATGAGTTAACCACTCTTGGAATCCATCCACCCGGAAGGCTACGGTCAGAAGTTCACATTGCAATTCCCGATACTCAAGCAAGACAATACACTGAGGACTTCGAGGGGAGAAAACAAAGGAAGGGAAAAGGTGTGATGAATGAAGAATCCAGGGAGGAACGAGACCAGGTGCGAACACATGGGGTCAATTCCAGCGATACGTACCAACGGAACCGGTGGGGACACCGTTCCATCTCATCTGAAGATAAGAGTCCTCATCCACGAAGGGAATTACGATCCAAAAGAGCAAAGCGAAGAAGATCCGAGAGCACTGAAGATCGAAGAAGCCCGGACGAGAGAGGCAATCATGGTAGAATGACAATCAAAAGTAGACTCGATCCAGCAGGAGAACCAACTGGTCAGCGAGATGTCACTCTGCAAGAGCTATCAAGAAAGGTTTCAGCAATGGCGCGAAGGTATGGTCGCAATGTATCTTCGGATGATGAGTCAGATAGCCCATTCATCGAAACCATTGCTCGCACCCAATTTCCAGACAGATTTAGAATGCCAACTATCGAGCAGTACAAGGAGAATAGGGATCCGAAGGAGCACGTTCACCGATTCCGTAACATTATGGCCCAGTACTCATCCAACGATGGGTTGTTATGCCTCACCTTCCCGCAAACATTCGGCGACCTTGCATCTAGATGGTTTGGAAGACTTCCTCCCGGAAGTGTAAGCAGCTTCTCAAATCTCAGCAAAGCGTTCATAAGGCAATTTATGGGGAGTGTCCAGAGAAGAAAGTCACTCGCTCATCTGTCCAATTTGAAACAGGAACATAACGAGTCAATCAAGAAGTATCTAGCGAGATTTGGGAAGGAGGTTGCTCAAATTGAAGACGCCAGTGATGTAGCTGTAATCGCCGCATTCACCAATGGGTTACAAAGTGGGCGATTATCCTTTGACCTACAAAGGGAGAGACCAAAAACTTATGAGGAGATGATGGAAATAGCTGGCGACTACGCACTGGCATAAGAAGAAGAAGTAGCGCAAGGGGGTAGCTATGTGCATGGACACAAGCCTGGCTCAAAACCGGACCATAAGGATGACAAAAAGACGCAGTCACGTGATCGCCAAAGAGATGAGAAGGGCCAAAAGGGACATTCGAGAGAAAGCAAAGGAAATCCTCGAGCCAGTAGGTTTCGAGGAAGGTACAACCATTACACCCCTTTGACCGGCGATCAAGAGGAGATACTTTCTATGGTGGAAGACAAAGGGCTCGCTAAATACCCTCGGCAGCAATCAGTAAATGCTAGGAGAGATACAACAAAGTACTGCCGATTCCACAAAGACCATGGGCATGAAACCTCAAAGTGTTTTCAGCTGCGCGATCACATTGAAAGTTTGATCAGAGATGGGCACCTGAAGGACTTTGCTCTGAAGGGAGACAAATATAGTGGTCGCCAAGATAGCCGCCAAGGAAACGTGCAGGAAAGAAAGAGTCCAAGGAGAAACAGCCCTAGCGCCGCCATAAACACCATCTTTGGCGGACCTTATACTGGGAGAAGCAATCGAGAAAGGATGTAGGAAGTCCGGGAAGTAATGTATGAAAGCAAAAGCATGGATGTCAATTCTATGCAAAGAAACCCCAAGAAGGGAAGAGAGGGACACGATCCTATAGTATTTACAGCAGAAGACTCAGATGGAATTGATGCAAAACCTAACGATGCAATCGTCGTGGGGGTTCAAATAGCTCATAGGGATGTCCTTCGGGTGATGATTGACAACGGAAGTTCAGCTGATATTTTAAGTGCCAGAGTATACGATGAGTTACAACTGGATAGGAAAGATCTTGAGCCTTTCCATGTACCGTTGAAAGGTTTCGGTGGTGCAGAAGTAAGATCGTTAGGGACTGTGAAACTGCCAGTAAGGTTTGGTACAGCACCATGCCGGCGAACAATCCTGCTGGACTTTGTTGTAGTCGATATCCATAATTGGCCGTATAATGCTTTACTTGGCCGACCATTCCTTAACAAAGCACGAGCTGTAACTTCAACTCATGCGCTGAAAATAAAGTTCCCTACAGAATTTGGTGTCGGAGAATTGAGAGGGTCACAGGAGATGGCTCGTCGTGCCAACTTATCAATCTTCAAAGATAAAACAGGGGTGGAAACCATGAACATATTCGAGATAGACAGTGAAGTACAGGAAGAATATCCGGAAAACTTCGAACTAGACCCAAGGGACAAAACGAGCAGAGAAAAAGAAGAGCCGATTGAGTCAGTTGTTCTAGATGAAGCGGAGCCAGATAAAACGGTAAAGATCGGGGTAAGACTAACTGAACGAATCAAGAAAGATGTGACAAGTTTATTGAAAGAATATAAAGAGATTTTCGCTTGGTGCCATGAAGACATGCCAGGGATTGACAGAAGCGTAATTTCACACAATTTGGCTGTGAATGAAACCTGCAAACCAGTCGTGCAGAAAAGGAGAAGTTTTAACCCAGAAAGAAGTGCAGCCATAAAAGAGGAGGTATCAAAGCTACTCGCCGCAAGGTCAATTAGAGAAGTTAAGTCCCCGGAATGGGTGGCGAATGTGGTCCTGGTGAAAAAGAAGAACAATCAATGGAGGATGTGTGTTGACTTCACCGATCTGAACAAAGCCTGCCTCAAGGATAGCTTCCCGCTACCAAGGATTGACCAGTTAGTCGATGCAACTGCCGGACATGAGACATTGAGCTTCATGGATGCATATTCAGGATACAACCAGATAAAGATGCACAAGCCAGACGAGGAGAAGACAACATTCACCACAGACCAGAGGTTGTATTGTTACACAGTCATGCCATTCGGCCTGAAGAACGCTGGAGCAACTTACCAGCGCCTAGTCAACAAAATGTTCGCCAGGCAAATAGGGAGAAATATGGAGGTTTACGTTGACGATATGCTGACAAAAAGCATCACAGCAGATAGACATGCAGATGACCTGAGGGAAACATTCGATGTGCTGGTCAAGTATGGAATGAAGTTGAACCCAGCAAAATGTGTATTTGGCGTACCATCTGGGAGGTTCCTCGGGTATCAAGTACACCAAAGAGGAATAGAAGTGAACCCTGAAAAAATCCAAGAATTAGCAAGAATGGTCTCGCCGAGAACTTTGAAGGACGTCCAAAAACTTACAGGGTGCCTAGCGTCACTGAACAGGTTCATAGCCAAGTCAACAGACCGATGCCTACCATTTTTCAAAGCTCTAAAGAAAGGAAAGGGAGTCGAATGGAATGAGGATTGTGAAAAAGCTTTCCAGGCCTTGAAAGACTACCTTGGACAGGCACCGCTGCTATCAAAACCAGAAACAGGAGAAACATTATACATATACTTGTCCATCTCTGAAGCAGCCATAAGTTCTGTGCTAGTAAGACAGGAAGATGGGATCCAGAAACCAGTATACTACACCAGCAAAGCACTGTTACCAGTCGAAACAAGGTATTCACCGGCTGAAAAAATGGCACTCGCTCTAATAACAGCAGCAAGGAAGCTAAGGCCATATTTTCAGGCTCATAAAATCGGAGTGTACACCAACTGCCCACTGAAATTAATCCTGCAAAAACCAGAAGTATCCGGGCGATTAACAAAATGGGCGATCGAATTAAGTGAATTCGATGTAGAGTATCTCCCAAGAACAGCAATTAAAGCCCAGGCAGTAGCAGACTTTGTAGCAGAATTCACCGAGCCAAGTATAGAGGTGGCGAGAATGATGGTGGAGCAAAATAAGAAAACATTCAAATGGCAACTTCGTGTTGATGGCTCGTCAAACACGCACGGCAACGGGGCAGGGGTAGTGGTGTCAACCCCAGAAGGAGATTCAGTCGAATGTGCCTTGCGTTTTGACTTTAAAGCTACTAACAATCAAGCTGAATACGAGGCACTCATAGCAGGATTAAAAGTTTGCACAATCCTAGGAGCAGATGAGGTAGAAATATTCAGCGACTCTCAAGTCGTGGTCAATCAGGTGTTATATGAGTACCAGGCGAGAGATGAAAGCATGATCACCTACCTGGAATTAGCAAAGGAACTTTTAGAAATATTTAAAGAATACAGGATTGTTCACATCCCCCGAGAAGAAAATGAAAAGGCTGATGCCTTAGCCAAGTTGGCATCTGCCACAATCAACACCTGGCCCAAAAATATCTCTATGATCCACCTATCGCAGCCGAGTATAGTTAAAACAAAGGAAGTTGGGGCAGTCTTTGGCGAAAGGGACAGCTGGATCACACCAATCAAAGAATATCTCGTTAATGATGTACTTCCAAGTGACCCATTAGAAGCAAAGCAGCTGAAGTACAAAGCTACAAGATACTCAGTACTCAATGGAGAACTGTACAAAAGGGGGTACTCGAGGGCGCTGCAGAGATGTGTCGGACCTGAAGAAGCAGAAGGTATTCTGAGAAGCATACACAGCGGAAATTGTGGGAACCACGCAGGGGGTGCCAGCCTAGCCCACAAAACATTAAGGCAGGGTTTTTACTGGCCAACACTGTTCGCCGACTCCAAAAGGGTGGCAGCGAGATGTGAGGCGTGTCAAAAGATTGCCAATAACATCCGACAGCCACCTGAACTCTTGCAAAGTATTACCTCGCCTTGGCCATTCGCCATGTGGGGAATTGACTTGATCGGCCCAATGCTAACAGCAACTGGAGGAGCGAAGCATGCCATAGTAGCAGTGGATTATTTTACAAAATAGGTAGAGGCTGAGCCGTTGGTACACATAACAGAAACAAACACCATAAGCTTTGTGAAGAAAAACATCCTGTACAGATTCGGGATACCAAATACCATCATCACAGACAATGGGACCCAATTCGATGGCAAGAAATTCAGGGAGCTATGTGATAAGTATGGCATCAACAACTACTACGCCTCTCCAGCACATCCACAGACAAATGGCCAGACTGAGGCAGTGAACAAAATCATAAAACATAACTTAAAGGCTAAATTGGCAGCAAAAAAGGGTAGCTGGGGAGATGAATTACCACAGGTACTTTGGGCATACCGAACCACGGAAAGGAGTTCGACAGGCGAGACCCCATATTCCATGGCGTATGGAGCTGAGGCTGTCATCCCCGTGGAAACATCTTTTTCTTCACCTAGGGTACAACTTTTTCAGCCAGAAATCAACATTGATATGCTAAAATGCGGCCTAGATGAGTTAGAAGAAAGAAGAGAGCGCGCACAAATAAGGAATGTTGCATACCAACAGAGGGTAGCTAGATATTACAACTCACATGTGCGTGAAAGAAGGTTCTCGCTGGGTGACTTAGTGCTGAAAAGGGTGAACCCAGGAACAAGAGACAAAGCTGCAGGGTCACTCGCGGACAAATGGGAAGGGCCTTATCAGATTACAGGCATAGCTGGCCACGGGGCATATCGCATCACTTGAGAAGGTTTTGGCGAACTACCCCGTCCATGCAATGCGCAGTACTTGAAGACATATTATCCTTAACTTGGGGGTCAAGTTAAGGATTTTTTGTGAGCCTTTTATTTTTTACTTAGAATAGTTTTCGTTTTAGCATTTTCTTTATGACAGTATTAACAAAGTTGCAGGAAGTATTCAATAAAGAGTAATTTATTACTGAGAAATTATCGATTTCACTCGCCAAATACAAAAGGGCATTCGCCATCACACATTGCTATCATCACATAAAGATGAGTTTTATGCTCGCTGCAGCAAGAGCTAGTGAAGAATGAAATCTGAAGTTATAGAAATTGGCAATCGCCATCACGGGAAAACAGAATCCCTATGAACGAGTGAGCCAACTAAAAACAACAAGGGGAGACGTCCCAATAAAAAGCCAAAACTCAGCAATGGCAGCTGAACAAACAAAAAGTATATTAAAAACTCGGTGCATGGTCGGATAAATCCTGACAAACACTGAGTACGCCAAAATACAGCAATGGCAGCTGAATAAAAAATATAAGATATGCTAAAAAACTTGGTGCATGGTCGGATACGTCCTGACAAGCACTGAGTATGCCAAAAATACAGCAAAGGCAGCTGAATAGAGATATAAAATATGCTGAAAAAACTTGGCGAAAAACTAAAGCAAAGGCAGCTGAACAAAAAATAAAAGAATTTTATAACTTCTGTCATTTACAGTTGGAGGAACAAGAGAAATAAAAACCTACAGTCCTAGACAGTAAAGAAAGACCTAAAGCTCAACTAGCTGCAGGAGGACCCTCGCTGTCTTCCTCATCCTCCATTTCTTCTTCTGAAGGCCAGGTGACTTCCTCATCCCCTTCTGGCATAAACGGTTCATAGTTCCTTCCGACAACAGGACCCAAGTCAGGTTCAGCGCCAGAACCAGAAAAACTGCCTTTCTGACCCGAGTAGTAAGTATTGAAGGCACGCTTACTGGGAATCTCCAAATGCATGGGATGATGTTCAGTCCTATTATAACGGCAGTGGGCTCTCCATCATTTTATCTGCTCTTTAATCGAGTCCACACCGGTGGCCATGTGCTGTTGAAGAGACCTGTCGAAGCGCTTCAAAGCTTTTTCGTTCGAATGATCCTTCATGGCGAAGAACTTTTTCGCCTGCCTCATGCCTTTCTCAAACTCACGCAATAAAAGTGCATCATAGGCAGGGGATCTCTTGAAACGGTCAACCGCTTCAACCTCCAACACAGCCTTGAGGTCATTCAAAATAATTTCATGTGAGGCTAACTGGTTGCGCAAGTCCAAAGCCTCACGCTCAGCTTTTTCCTTCGCCTCCTCAACTAGTCGCTCAGTCTCGAAACGTGCTGCGAGTGATTCTTGATTAGCAGAGAGTTGCTCTCGCAGCAAACGGATTTCCTCCTCAGCAGCACCTAGTTTCTCTTCAGCAGCCAGTTGAGCCGAAAGGTGCCCATCTGCCGATTCTCTTAGCTGTGCAAGCTGCTGAACGTGGTTTTCCTCAGCCGAAAGCTTCTCAGCTTCAAAAAGAGAGGCTTGTTCTCGCAGGCGCTTCAAATCCCTCGACAAATAATTTCCTCGCCTGTACTTATCAGCCAACTCAGATAGCATCTGAAAAGAAGAGAAAAACAGAAGTCAGGAAACGCGCAAAACAAAAATACATAAGTACAGCGAGAGGCTCACCAGAGAATGGCAGTTGAAAAAGAACTCCATTTTCTTGTTGCAGGATCCCTTCTTCATCTGCTCCCAACTCTCACCAACATAAATATTGTTGTTCATTATATGAGAACAAATCTCAGCAGCCGTGAAATCCGAGAGGGAGACAGACTCAACTCCCTCACCAGCTTCAGTTGGATCAGTGGGAGGATCTCCGTGAGCAACACCAGAACCGGATGCAGAAGCCCCATCCTGTCTGGACGACCCCGGTCTATCAGTTGGCCCTTATCGACCAGATGACTCAGGCTGACCAACAAAAGAAATGTCCGGCTCATTCACGGCCGCCGAAAGAGGAGTCGTACCAGTTGGGGAAATGGTAGGAGCGCCAAAATTGTTTACCCCCTCCGGAAGGGGAGACTCAGCTAAGACTGGTTCCTCGACAGAAGCCCCGGGGGCAGCAGTTTCAGTAGGGGTCTCAGTGATCACAGACTTTTCAGCGACCTCCTCATCTGAAGAAACAACGTATTGCACGACCCTTGATGCCCGCTTTGAGGGCCGTGCAGCATGTTCAGGTGTACTCCCTGCTGGGCGTTTTCCTCTGCCAGTTCTAGGGATAAGATCGCTCGTTGGATCAAGAGGAACCTCAGGGACATCAGCGTCAAAAGTAGGAATAACACTGACTCCCCCTGAAGCACCAACCTTTTCTTTACCCTTACGACTGGGGGTAGCTGCAGCAGGAGTAGTCGCAGGAGTAGTCGCCGCAGTAGTCGCAGCAGCAGGTGCAGTGGGAGTATTCGCAGCAGCTTCTGCGCGCATTGATGGCCGCCCCGACTTGACGCCTCCCACTAAAATCTCCTCGGCATCCTCGGCGTCAGAGGGATCATCACCATCCGGGCTGGCAATCCCTTCCTTGGCCAAACCAGCAGCATGCCTTTTGCTGGCGGCCTCGGAATTCTTCACCGCCCTGGCTTGCAAGTCGCAAACGGTGTCAAAATCGTACACTGCAAGAAAAATAAACAAAGTGTCAACTAACAGAATAAAATGAAACAGTAAAACAAAGAAGGAATGGACAAAGACTTACAGCGAGGAAGCCTTGCATGTAGGCGTGTGAAAATCCCCTCGGAAATCATTTTTTCCTCATCCAAGAGGAAGGACCTATCCCTTTTTTTCTCAAAGGGAGGACAGCTGCTGCGGCGAGGTGAGAAATCTCTCTATCTAGTAAAACAGGGGCCGCCTTCAACCAAGCTTCAGGCGATGTGAAGTACCTGGGAACCTTCTTCGCCGAGAAATTGTGGCGACTACTGGCAGGCACATCACGACCCCACTCGCCACCAACGAAAAACCAGCTGTTCTTCCACCTCTTGTTCGAAGTGGGAAAGCCCCAGATGAACCCCTTTTTCTTCTCATCGCCGGAGATTTCTACTTGGCCGGGGTTCGCCACACCCTCAGAGATCCAGCTCTCCACGGGCGAAGAGATAAGGAAATACGTACCACCATAGCCCGCCTGCCTTAGCGTATAAAAATGGCAGATTTCACGAGGAGTAGGGGGCCCGTAACCCTTCAACTTCCACATAAGGCACAGGCACATCAATATTCTATAGCTATTTGGAGCGAGCTGTGCCGGCGTAATTTGAGCCTCCGTAAGAAATCTGGCGATGAAAGGCTGAAGAGGGAGAGTTACCCCACAGCTAAGCATGGCCCCGTAAATAGCGACTGCATTTTCGGGAGGATTCCACACAGCCCGGTCGCCAGGTAACATAAGATTCACTGAGTCTGGCAGGTCAAAAAGACTCTTGTATTTGCGAAGCTCAACCTCGCCGACCACATTTACCTCCGTATCAAAAGAACACGGACGGTTTGGCGAGAAGCGTAGCCTATCCCTCTGATGGTCTTCAACATCAGAGTCAACAATCGTCTGCGCATCCAGCAGAGATTCACGCGGAACCCTAGAAGCGCGTCGTCTACTGCTTGTTGGTCTAGAAGATTTCGGCATTGTTGGAGAACCGCTGTTAGAAGATGAAGGAGAGATGTTAGGGATAAAAACATCTTCAGAAGACGGAACATAAACATAAATTGGGACCAGAGAATCCGGACGAAAATTACGAATCAGGGATTCGATTTTGTCCGCAGTACTTTTATCACCAAGCTCCATGGCTTGCATCATCCGATTAAAAAGAGAAGAGCGTAAAGAATGGTCCATAAGAACTCACCAGAAAACCCTAGATTCGCGAAAGATTCGTAGAGAGGCAGGAATAATCGATTCCTGTGAACCGTCTGATAATAGAAAGCACAGGGAAAGGACTGTAGCAAGTACTCGAAGGAATAAGGTAGATAAAAACGAAGAATCAAACTGTTCTTTTCTGCTCTGAGAAAACCAGTGGAGAAATAAATGGAAAGAATGAAATGGAGAAAAGGAAACGATCGGACCTTAAAAAGAGGGAGTTTCAAAATTCAAAAAAGAAAATCAAGTAAAAGGATATGCAATTAATGAGAATGACAGCCACAGTGACCAGCCGCAATAGTCACCTTTAGAAAACAGACATGTGGCATCTCGGGGAAAGTCAAGCGATCAAAATGTCTCTTCGTCTGTCAGGTAAGTGGAAGCGTCAGCAATTATGTGGACCAAGTTGAAAGCTTACACCGGAAGAATCAATTAATCAATACAACGCGTGACAAAAAGGAAAGAGGGGGTTATTACAAAATGCGTCGAAATCTTGCAAGTATAAATATAAATACTACTCGCAGATACAAACGAAGCGAGAAGAACAAATCATTCGCCCAGCTCGGAGTATTTATGGGGGTATTGTTGTATGCATAAATTCGCCAACCTGACACGTCATCAAAAAGAGTCAATAAAGATTGCCACGTCACTCATTGACCGGGTCAATGAAGGAAATGTGACAAGTCAATGTCAAAGTACCTCGAAACCAAAAAGGACAAAAACATGCTCGCCGAAACTGGATATGTACTCGCCAAATCTAGATATATGGTCGCCGAAGAAACGAAACCCATAAATAAATGTACTCGCTGCACCAGTATACTGGGCCTGAACCGACTCGGCAGAAACACGGAAATAAACCCTACACTTTAGAAAACCCATAACAGCAAGGAATCAAGGGGGGAAAAGGAGAAGACCTATCTGTATCCGCAGCAACGTGGGATTCCCAGTACAAATCTGAAAGGAAATCCTACTATGAGCAGGACTAAAATCAAGGGAAAACCCTAAATATCATGTATAAATAGAACCACCTATCCCACGAGGAAGGGGTTCAAAAGAATGGAGAGAGAAGAGAGCAATTGTAAGAGAGATCTAAGCATGTAACAAGGCAACGAAAACCTAGTATTACTTTTCTGCCCTCAGGGGCGCCGTGGTTTTTTCCCATTCAAGGGTTTTCCACGTAAAATCTGTCTTTTGCATGCGTTCTTAATTTTCTTGTTTTATATTAAATTGATATAATTGTTGAGTGCGTGGCAATCCAAATTTCACCGTCAACAGAGAAGATTACAGTTATACGCTCCAATGTAGTTAGGTTTCCGTAAGAGCTTCTCCAACCCTACACCAAATCCCTCTCTATCTCTAAGTTGGTGCGAAATCCACACAAAAACGGCCTCCAACCCACCTGCAAAACCCTCGCTATCTGAGGAAGATGAACAGTGCCGCGCAATATATTGAGGGGCACTGTTCATCTAGCGCAAACACTGTGCAGTTATTGTTTTTTTTTTTTTTGGTCCCTCAATTTTTATACAATCACGTTTTGACCCTATTTTTTAAAATATATTCTGATTATATCCTTTATTAAAAGGTTTTGTATATTCACAGTTTTACCCTAATGAATTAAATTTATTTCAATTTGGTCCTTTTTATTATTTAATAATTTTTTTTATTTAATTATTATTGATATTAACATTTATAATAAACTAAAATGAAGTGTATAATTACAAAATTTAAATGCCTTTTTATATTTTAATAAATCACTTCATTCCTACATTAATTCATAAGTTTTAAATGCAATTTTTTTTTTAATAAATCACTTCATTCCTACATTAATTCACGAAGCAAAATACATTAATTGATAAGAACATTAAAAACGAAATACAAACTTCATAGTGATAAAATAAATTACCACTAATCGGAATACACTTAAATTAAGGAAAAATACAACATAAATTATAACAACGATTTAGTAGTCTGGAAGACCATTTCCAGATCCTCCGATATTATTGAAAAAATCACCCAAAGACCCAGATGAACTACCGGATCCATGGCCTTGTTGCCAAGCATGTTTTGCCATGATTTTTAATTGTTGTTGATTCACAAACTCGCGCTTCCTTGGATCAGTTATGGAATCCAAATCCATCCTTACAATTTTGGTTTCCCGCAGCTCCAATTTTCTCTCCAAAATATCGTTAGTTCTTTGCCTCTCCTGATTGTTTTTTACAAAAACTTCCACGAGTTTATCTTGTCCTTCTGTAAAAGTGGAAACAATTGTTGAATTTTCTTCCGTAGCCCTCTTTTTCAGTTTTGCTTTCTTCACCCCAATGGGCCTTTGAGATGAACTACCCCCGCCGTCATCACTACCTATATTCAAAGAAAATGAAGATAGCCCGGGAGACGCAGTTGTTGGAGACTCTGGAGTTAGAGAGTCTTCTTGTGATGACACATTATGAGCACGTGGCCTTCGTAATGTTGATGTTGCACTATCATTATCTAAAAATTTCTGCATATCCTTAAGAATGGGCCACACATGGTCAAACTTGAAACCCTTTTTGTATTTCTTATCTTGGGCAAATAAGTGCCCGGTTCATCTGCAAAATGATACAAATAAATTTATTGTTCAAATTTAATATTAAATATAATTTCTCTACAACTTTAATTTTTACAAATACTCACCATATCAACTTCAGAGGCACCACTAGGATTCAGAGTTTCGATCTGTCGTAGGCATGACCGCATTTTTCCAAATGCGGTAAGGATAGTCGACATCCGAGACTGCAAACTTCGCCCGATACGATTTTCTATCATATAATCTGGTCTGGTGTTGTTGTATTCAGCCTCAATTCGAGCCCAGAACATATTCATGGATTGGTAAATGCCTATGATCGGGTTTTGAGAAACATCAAGATATACATGACACAGTTCCATGTCTTCTGCATGTGTGTATGAAGAACTTCGGCGTGTAGACATTTTTTGGAAAAAGTGATTTGAAGGGAAAATTGATTTGAAGAGATAAGTGATTCGAAAGGGTAAGAGATTTGAAGGAATAATTTTCATTTAGTGTGGGTTGATATTTATAGAAACTAGGAGGCACTCTTTTCAGATTTAATCCTACGGTTGAAAAGGTGAGGAAATCCATCCATCGGTTCGATTTGATGATGAGTAGATTTCTTATCTTCGGACTTCGGGAAAGGTAAAGATAAGAATAATTTTTGAGATTTAATCCTCCGGTTTTGGTAGTGATGCAATCCATCCAATGGTTGGCATTAAAAGCCCAGATATCTTATCTTGATGTTTTGGGAAAAGTGAAGAACAGTTTTCTAGAAAGTTTAGAGTGGGCCCCACAACGAGTACTAGATGTCTAGGTTCAATGAATCTGGTTCACGAGTTGGATTTTTTGAATTAAAGCCTTTTTGTCCGTATCTACTTTTTCCACATGGGCTTGCAGCTATTGTCAACCACGTTCTGAGCTGTAACCAGCTGGATACAGATGTCATCCACTCAACCTTCTAGAAGCACGTGTATCGCAAGCCCTATTTTAATTAACAAAAATATAAAAATTACGGCCCTAATTAATGAAAATTTCCAAAAAAGGCAAATTTGAGATAAATGCGGAAACAAATGAAACTAGCAATTCTAAGCAAGCCATAATTGACGAAAGTCAATTCGGACTTGGAAAACTCAACTTATTGCGAAAATAAAACTTTCCTAAAACAGCAAAAACGGCAATTTCGGAGCCTAAACGATGGAATTTGGCCAAAAAAGGCCATGCCTCATCGCAAAGCAGTGACTATTAAATATCTTGACAATTCGTTTAAACCGTGAAAGTTTCACGCCATTCCGACTCCAACATTCTTAGCAAGGTTATTCTAACCGTTGGATTTTTTGAATTAAAATGTTTTTGTCTGTATCTACTTTTTCCACGTGGGCTTGCAGCTATTGTCAGCCACATACTTAGATGTTAACCCGCTAGATACAACTTTCATCCACTCCCACGTTTTGAGTTGTAACCAGCTGGATACAAAGATAAATAGCCTAGACCAAAGTCTGCAAAAACTCATTCAATTCAACACCAAGCGAAAATGAATTTCGATATCGGAGGTCCATCTAATTTCTCATCTTCATCTTCATCTTCATCTTCATCTTCCGACGATGAGGAAGAGCAACTCCTAGCAAATCTTGAACAAATTGATTCAGAACAAGATGCGATAATTGCCCAACATTGTAACATCCAACGGGCCATGGATCAGTATCTCAATCAACAAAACAACCCAGTGACCCGTGGAGGCTCAATTATTGGTCATAGAGTGATCAATCGAGACTGGGAAAGTGCTGATCGTCGTTTGTTCTACGACTATTTTGCTGAGAACCCATGATATAATGATCAAATGTTCCGTCGACGCTTTCGAATGAGTAGAAGTTTATTCCTTCGTATTGTTGAAAAAGTGGAAGCTTGTGACAACTATTTTGTGCAACGAAGAGATAGTGTGGGTAGATTGGGCTTGTCTGGTCTTCAAAAAATAACAGTAGTTTTTCGGATGTTGGCATATGGTGTACCAGCGGATGCTACTGACGAGTATATTAAAATAAGAGAGTCTACAACAATTGAAAGTTTGAAGAGATTTTGTCGTGCTGTTGTGGAGGAATTTAAAGATGAGTATCTAAGATCACCTAACGCTACTGACGTTGCCAGATTACTCCGTATTGGTGAAGACCATGGTTTTCCAGGAATGCTGGGTAGTCTAGATTGTATGCACTGGAAGTGGAAAAATTGTCCAACGGCTTGGGCAAGACAATATGCAGGTCGGAATGGATCCCCAACTAGTTGATTATGATCTGTGGATATGGCATGCCTATTTTGGTTTGCCGGGTACAAATAATGATATTAATGTGTGTTGATGGTGATTTTTCGTCAACACTCAATCGATGATTGGAGATCACGTTTGCGAGTGATAATAGTTTGAATCTTAATACTGTAAAAATAATAAGCAAGAAATACGTGGTAAAACTCCGATGATCGGAGAAACGTCCACGGGTTGTTGCTTAAGCAATGAAGCCAAAATCCACTATATAAAATTGATTACAAAATACGCTCGGGTCTCTCCTATGATAAAAAAAGATCGATCCCTCTCTTATGCCTTACAAAGGGTATTTATACATGTTGTTTCTAGGGTTTGGGGATGCCGCTAGGGTTTGGTGTAGTGGCGCCCAAGTCTTGAGCGGATTCCCAGTCCTAGTCGGATTCTGTTTCCTTCTTGGGCGTGATATATTTCTTGTTTTGGCTGAATCTGAGTTTGGGAAGGATTCATTCTCCTTTATTCACGGGAGGTCTGTTTGTTTCCTTGTTAAACTCTGAAGGGTTACACTGCTGCCTATCGTGGAGGTGCTTACTACTAATTCCTTCCATGTATTTGGGAAGTGAGTTTCCGCTGCCATCTCTTTCTATTGATTCCCAAGTATGCCCGAGTATGCCCGAGTAGGTGGTGTTGCCCGAGCCGGTTCTCTTTGTTTGTAATCGGGTTGCTTTGGTTTCAGCCGAGTGGGTTACTCGGGGGATTTTCCCCTTTCGAGTTGACTTTTCCTGGCTCCTGCTTACGTGGCTTCTTCATGGGGGGTGACGTGTCCTTTATGACGATTTTTACCTATAACAATACCCCCTTAAATGTTTGAGCCGAATACCGCTTCCTCGGGACAAATATTTAACCTCTGTTCACGACTTGTTTTCATTTGTCGTCTTTCATATTAATTTTGGTTTTCAGTATCCTCGTTTGATTCGAAGTATTGCTGACGTGTCTCAATTATGTCCACACATGCTTGATCCGCCTACTATCCAGAAATCTTTTGATGGTGACACACTGACTTCCTGACGGCGGCTCAAGGCTCTCTCTGCTTGCCACATGTCCCCTTTTACTTGGTCGTGGTAAGAGGCATTAATGGGACACGACCTTTCTGTTCATTCGTACGCAACCCACGTCACTCCCCTTGCCTCTGTGTTTTCCCGCTTCTTCACCTACCCTCTCTAGGGTTTCGATTTTTTTGAAACCGGTACTGCCTATATATACCAGCTTGACGCTTCGTGAGAAAAAATCCTTTTCTCTTCTCTGCAAAAAATCCCTTGCTATTTTTCTTTTCTCTTCCTGAAAGAAGTTCACTTGCCTCTGCTACTTTTCTTTGAGTTATCTAGGTTTAGCCGCTCATTTCTCAGCTTTTGCCAAGATCCTCGACCTCAAAACCCGGATCTTTTCTTGAAGATCATTCCTCTGCAGTTTGCGTTGCTTCAGTTTTCTGATATATCAAGGTTAGTTCTTATGGATCCTGCTGCTAGGAATCATCTTTTTACTGTTGGTATGATTGCTATTGAACAAGGTGATGTTTTTCTTGCCACGGTTGTCCACAGGTTGCTAGGAGACCTTCTTCCTGATCAACCTCAATTTTTAGACGCCGACGTTTCGGGGATTTTTTGTGAAGGACCTGCTACTTCTAAAGTTCCTCCTACTTCAGAGATTCCCTCCGTTTCTTCGAATTCATCACGGCCTGATTCTTATCAGCCTGAAGCTCAGCCAGATTCTTCTTTTTCCATTCGTGCTGATACTCGGTTGTGAAGACGAGTTGGGAAGAGGATGAGTACTCATAAAAAGGATCCCCTAGAGAGCCGAGTCGGGACCCAAAAGGTGATTGGGAGTGATATTGAAGAGGAGCATAGGGCCGCTCGCATCCCTTTCTCTGCCGAGCGGATATGTGCCTATGATGTCGAGCCGAACGTGGTCGGCCCCGAAGAGATAGAAAAGTATATGGGACGCTTCGACCTGGACAGCAACATGGTTTTGCTGGTTCCTTCTGACGGTCGAGCTGCATGGAACCCCTCACCTGGCCACGTTGCAATCTATGGGGCGATGCTTACTTGCGGTGTAACTCTTCCTCTTCAGCCATTCATCACCTGGTTTTTGGCTGAGGCTCGGCTTGCCCCTGCGCAGTTAACCCCAAACAGCTACCAGATTTTGATGTGCATGTGGCACATGTGGCATAAGATGAAGCGGCCACCTCCCACCCCTCGCGAAATCCGGCACTTTTACACACTGAGACCCGTGGGGAAGACGAGGGTTTATTTTCTTCAATCAAACCAGCCTGAGCTCTGGATCCCTAAAGATGTAGTGGTTAAGAGTGACATCGAACCGACCACTGACGAGAAGATGAAGGGGTTCGTTTGGGGCTTCCCTACTTCAAATAAATTTTGGAAGAACAGCTGGTTCTTCGTGGGAGGACAATGGGGCCAATCAATTAGTTTCGATCTTGATGGCACTCGGGTGACTTGCAGGGTTCCTCGATACTTTTGTTCGCCTCAATGGAACCATATGACTCCTGCCTTCACCGACGAGGAGCTGAAGACTTTGGCTCGGGCAGCCGTTCGCCCTTTGGAAAAAAGGGGCATGCCTTATCTCTTCAACGAGGCGAAAATGATTAAAGCTCGCCTTTTTCCCTAGATTTCTGCACGCCGCAAACGCCGTAAGTTTTTATAAGCTTTCCCTGGTTATTCTTGCATTCTGTCTTTTGAATCAGCTTACTGACTCGAGAAAACACCTTCCATTTCCTCTTTTTTTTTTTAAGTGTTCGACGTAGACATAGTCTGCGATGCTCAGGCACGCCGGATAAAAAGCATCGTGGAGGCGAGCTGAAGAGCGGCTCTTCGCCAGCGAGATACTAGGATAGCTCCTCCCGAGGGTGACTCTGACGAGAGTGTTCCTGAGAATCCTCTTAAGGGAGATGATGAAGAGGGAGTGCCCGATTATGTGCCCGAGGAGACCCATGGTCAAGAAATGACCGCATATTCAGCAGGGGCTATGGACGATCCAGAGGGCTTTGAAGTAAGTAGGACTGATGCTGGGCAGGACAATCAAGCGGGTCCTTCTTCTTCTAAGGGAAAAGAGAAGGCTGGGCACTCCCCTAAGCCTGCTTCTGAGCCCGAGCCAACGGCTTTCTCCCGTGGAGACAACTCCCCCCGCTCTGCTGTAAACACGCCAAGTGCTACATTCCAGGGTATTGAAGCAGTTGGGGAACACTTGGGCGTGATGGCTTCGGAGACTCCGACTCCTGCCGAGCCAATTCCTACTCCTCCCGGGGTCAGCGGTGTCGAAATGGGGCATCCCGATCCGGATTCTGAAGATCCTACGGCTGACTTGAATTCTCACCGGAGGCAATCTGGAAAGAGAAAAGCCTCGTTTTCTCCTGGTCGCCCTACCCCCAAGATTCCCCGAGTTGTTGCATATGTTGATTCATCTTCAAGTGATGAGGGGGTAGCAGAGGTTGGGAGAAAAACGGGTATGACCCCTCCCCGGGACCAGATCAAGGACAGTGTTGGCGGCTCCGCTAGCTCTCCTCGGGTGGCCTCGACTGCCGGGCTCCCTGAAACTTGCGTGGGTGGTTTGGGCCCCTCGACCCAGACAGATGATCCTACCCCCGAGACTATGCTGAGGGCCATGACTTCAGGCCGAGCCTATATTGGGGAGGATCATTGGAGTCACTTCAGGGCTGGAATCGTGTCCGATCGGCTATGCAACTTCTTCAACAGTGCTTCCTATGTGAGTAACGCCTTGTTTATATGAATAATTTTATATTTTTCTTCTTTTTTTGTTACTTCACCCCCATTTGCTGTTGATTTGCTGCAAATGGTGGCCAAAATGTCTGGGGCTTGCCAGACTGGTGAAGCCCAGGCAGAAAGAATAAGACAGCTAGAAGCCCAACTAAAGGAGAGTGAGGACCATCACTCTTGGGCTGAGTTAGCTTGTCAAAAGGGGGCTAGATCAAGTCAGGTGCTCCTAGATCAATGCCTGGCTCGTCAGATAGAGGCTGAACAGAAAGTGTCTTTTGCTGCTGAGAAGGCCACAACCGTGCAAGATCAGTTGTCATCCACCCAAGAAGCTTTGCTCCAGGCCGAGCAGGCCGCTGAGGACGCAAAAACCTCTTATGAATGCCAAATAGAAGACTTGGAGCGTCAGGCCTTGACAGTCAAATCTCTGTCAAATGAAGCTAGGCTGGAGTTGGAGATACAGGGGGTCGACCGCTTTAAACGATCTCCAGCCTATGATGCTTTGCTTCTTAGGGAGTTCCAACGAGGAATGGTCTCGGCTGGAGAATTCTTCAAGATGAAGAGCAGGGCGACCGACCGGGCCAGGGCCAACTAGAGCCTTTCGATCAAGAAGCAAGTGGATACGTCTCTGGAGTCTCATCGGATCTAGATGAAAGAGTGGCGAGCATATTGCCGAAGTAAAGGTAAAGTGCCACATCCCATGCATCTGGAGGTTCCCACCGCTGATTCCTTCTCTACTTTTCACGCTTGTCAGAAAGCGGGGATCGACGGTGAGAATCCTGATGTTGGTCCCCTCCCTGGGATGGACTATAGCGCCTAGATGAATAACGATGATGAAGAAGATGTGATTGTGTGGCCTTCTGAAGACAGCCTCCTCAGCGAGTACGTGATGGAGCCTGACCCGAGTGGGAGCAGCTCACAACCCCCAGCACCATCTTCTTGATTTTTCTTCTGCATTTTTGTAACGATTCTTTGTATTATCCTTACATATATGAATTTTCATTCTTACCATTCTGCTTTCTTATTTTCGAGTGCTTTCTTAACTGGTCGCTTAGCCAGTCTAACCAAGTATCTTATTTAACTGGCAATTAATTTGGCCAAGTATCTTATTTAACTGGCAACTAATTTGGCCAAGTATCTTATTTAACTGGCAACTAACCGATCTTAGCCGAGTGTCTTATTAAACTGGTAACTAATGTGGCCGAGTATCTTATTCAACATGCGTTTTTCTTTTTAACCTATTTAGGTTTTACCTAGACGTTACGTCGAGGCTCACCCCGACCATACGTTGAGGTCCTTACACAAGTCACCTAGGACGTCTCCCGGTTTTATCTGTGCAAGGTTTTGTCGAATCGTTGGGGTACTCTGTACCGGCCAACACAGTTGCGCATCTCACCAGTTTTTCTGGCGGTGCTCTGAGTAATTTTCCAATTACCCTGGTGCCTCGGTTTTGCCTTTTTGCTAAGAAGCGCGTTTGCACTATCTTAACTAGGCGGGCGTGCTACTTTAGCTTCTTTGCCCTTCAAGCACTACTCGTCCGCTCTCTCGCGGCTTTGTAGCGCCTAAATTCTTTTTTGCGTTTGTTTGGCCAACTATTAAGTGGCTGTTGTTTGTTCACCGGCCATGGAATACCTTTGATCATGAGACTCATCGACTTCAATGAATAACCTCTTTATTGGCAAATGAACTTTATTAGAAAATCAAATGAATCTGAAACAATTGATGTAAAGCTAAAATGGGACAAGAAACAAACTGAATTAGCATAAACATTGAGATGAGTTCCTTAGGGGTAGAAAATCTTGAGGTACTGGGCATTGCATGGTCGGGGCACTAGGCTCCCCCCTGGTCAGGCTATCATGTATGCCCCGTGCCCCGCGACTCCCTTGACGATGTAAGGTCCCTCCCATTTGTCGGCGAGGGATCCTGCCGACCTGTCCTTGGTGTTCGGGGATACTCTTCTTAACACTAAATCTCCAAGCTGGAATCTACGCACACGAACATGGGAATTATAGTACCTCGCAGCCCTTTGCTGGTATGCGGCGTTTCGCACTTGTGCTGCATCCCTGACTTCTTCAAGCTCGTCTAGGTTTTGCTGTAGCATGTTAACATTGTGCTCAGGGCTGTATAGCTGTACCCTGGGCGATGTAAAACTTATTTCTGCTGGGATAACGGCCTTTGTCCCGAATGCTAACGCAAAAGGAGTCTCCCCTGTGGATGACCTTACAGTTGTTCGATATGCCCATAGCACCTCTGGTAGCTTGTCCGCCCAGCTGCCTTTCTTGGCTTCCAACTTTGCCTTTAGCGTGTGCTTGATCACCTTGTTCACAGCTTCGGTCTGGCCATTGGTTTGAGAATGAGCATGTGACGCATAGTAGTTTGCGATCTTATACTCTTCGCACATTTTTCTGAACTTGCTATTGTCGAATTGGGTCCCATTGTCTGTTATGATGATGCTCGGGATCCCAAACCTATATATTATGTTCTTTCTGACAAAGCTGGTGGTGTTTGCCTCAGTGATGTGCACAAGAGCTTCTGCTTCCGCCCATTTAGTAAAGTAGTCGACTGCCATAATAGCATGCTTCGCGCCCCCCTTTGTTCCAGTGGGCATTGGTCCTATCAGGTCAAGGCCCCACATGGCAAAGGGCCAAGGTGAAGTTAAGCTTCTGAGCAATTCCGGAGGTTGCCGAATATCGTTTGCTATTCTCTGGCATGTCTCACAGCTCTCCATGAATCGCTGTGCCTCTGCAAAAAAAGTTGGCCAATAGAATCCTTGCCTAAGTACTTTATGCGCCAGACTCTTACCCACAGTATGGTTCCCGCATACTCCACTGTGAACATCTTCCAGGATCTTTTTTGTTTCTAAGCTAGTGATACACCTTTGTAGCACCTTTGAGAACCCTCTTCTGTACAATTCGCCTCTCAGAATTGTGTACCGGGTTGACCTATACTTGACACGTTTTGCTTCCACAGCATCCTCGGGTAGAATGTTTTCCTCAAATTACTTTCTGAGCTGTGTGGTCCAGTCGTCTTGAACTGGTCGAATCTCTGACACCATGCCTTCCTCAGATTCTACTGTACTCGGCCTAGTCAGGTGCGCCACCGGTATCGCTTTGGACCTGATACTCATGGTGGCTGAAGCTAATTTGGACAAAGCGTCTGCTTTCTCGTTTTCTTCTCGAGGAATCTGAAAAATCTTGTACATTTTGAATTTTCTGAGCAGTTTCTTTGCAATGTCCAGGTAAGCTATCATGTGTTCCTCCCTCGCCTGGTATTCATCCAATACCTGGTTAACCACAACTTGCGAATCACTGTAAATCTCCAACTTATCTGCTCCTAACGCTATACAGACCCTCAAGCTAGCCAACAAAGCTTCATATTCTGCTTGGTTGTTGGTTGCTTTGAAATCGAACCTCATGGCGCACTCTACAACGTCTCCCTCCGGGGTTGTTATGACTATCCCGGCCCCGCTGCCATGGGTGTTCAATAATCCATCTACATGCAACCTCCATCGGGAACTATTCTCCTGTTTTCCTTCCATCATTCTTCTTACTTCGGCATCTAGCTCAGTGAATTCCACTATAAAATCTGACACTGCCTGCCCCTTGACTGCGGCTTTTGGGGTGTATTTGATGTCAAATTCGCTCAAATCTACCGCCCATTTAATCAGCCTACCTGACAGTTCGGGCTTTTGCAAGATGAGCTTTAGCGGACAGTCGGTGTACACCTCTATTGTATGCGCTTGGAAATACGGCCTTAGCTTCCTGGCTACCGTGATCAAGGCTAGCGCTATATTTTCTGCCGGTGAATACCTTGTCTCTGCGGGCAGCAACGCCTTGCTGGTGTAATACACTGGTCTCTGTATTCCTTCCTCCATTCGGATCAACACCAAGCTTGTTGCCACTTCTGTGACCGAGAGGTATAGGTATAGGTATAATGTCTCTCCAGCTATTGGTTTTGAGAGGATGGGTGCTCGCCCTAAGTAATCTTTCAACTTTTGGAAGGCTGCTTCACATTCTTTGTTCCACTCGAGCCCTTTTCCTTTCTTTATTACTTTAAAGAATGGGGCACATCTGTCTGTTGATTTTGCTATAAATCGGTTAAGTGATGCGAGACATCCCGTCAGCCTATGTACGTCCTTCAGCGTTTTTGGCGAAGCCATCTCTTCTAATGCTTTGATCTTCTCGGGGTTCACTTCGATTCCCCTCTGATGTACCTGGAAGCCGAGAAACCTACCCGATGGTACCCCAAACACACATTTGTTCAGGTTAAGTTTCATCTCATACCTTCTTAGAACTTTAAAGGTTTCTTTTAGATCTTCCACGTGCCACTCTGCCGTAACACTCTTGGTCAGCATGTCATCTACATAGACCTCCATGTTCTTCCCAATCTGCCGGGCGAATATCCTATTCACTAACCTCTGGTACGTTGCCCCGACATTCTTCAATCCGAATGGCATCACCTTATAGCAATACAACCTCTGGTCAGTGGTGAATGCCGTTTTCTCTTCGTCGGCTTTACTCATTCGGATCTGATTGTACCCCGAGTAAGCATCCATAAAACTTAACAGTTCGTGCCCTGCTGTTGCGTCCACTAGTTGGTCGATCCTTGGTAGTGGGAAGCTGTCCTTCGTGCAGGCCTTGTTTAAATCCGTGAAATCCACACATATCCTCCATTGGTTGTTCTTTTTCTTTACCAGCACCACATTGGCCACCCATTCCGGGTACTTGACTTCCCTTATCGACCCTGCGGTAAGTAACTTTTTTACTTCATTTTTAATAGCTGTACTCCTTTCGGGGTTGAACAGCCGCATTTTCTGCTTCACCGGGCGGAACTCTGGGTTGATGGAGAGACCATGTGATATCACCTTCGGGTCTATCCCCAGCATATCTTCGTGGCTCCAAGCAAAAACATCCTTGTACTCTCTCAGTAGCGTGACAAGCTAGGTTTTGACATGTACATTTAAACTTGCCCCTACCTTGACTGTCCTACTTGGGTCTTCTGGATCTAGTGCCACTTCTTCGGTCGGCTCATCTTTCTTCGCCTCAGGTTCCTCTCTGGGATCCAACTCAAATTCTCTCGGCACCTCTACCTGCTCTTCAAGTTCACCAACCTCTTGCTCGGCTGTAACCGCGTACACCTAGTGTACTTCCCTATCTTTATAAACTGACAAATTTGCCATTCAGGCCATTTCCTGTGACCCCTTGATCACTCCTACCCCATACTCTGTCGGGAACTTCATCATGAGGGCGTAGGTTGCGGTCACTGCTTTAGTTTTATTCAAGAATGGTCAGCCCAATAAGGCGTTGTATGGCCAATTTTCTGTATCCACCACCACAAAGTCAAGTAGCACTGTTTTTTGGCAAGGAGCCTGCCGACCTTCACGGGTAACTTCACCGTGCCAAGTGACCTTACTTCGACTCCTCCAAATCCTCTAAGGGGTGTGGGAAATGGTTGTAGGTCTTTCCTATCTAACCTCAACTGGTCATACATTTCTGCACTTAAAATATCTGCTGAGCTTCCATTGTCAATCAAAATCCGATGAACATCTCTATGACCAATCCGTGCGCTGATCACCAGTGCGTCGTTCGGCCTAACATCAACTCCATGTGAATCGTCTTCTGTGAATATGATCGGGTCCCAGCCTTCCTTGATTCTCTTTGGGTCAGGTTCAACAGAATTGACGTCCAGGTCTCTCCGTGCTTCCACGGCCTCTCGGATTTCCTGGTTCCTTTCCCTATTACTCTTGCCAGTCGCTGGTCCCCCGAAGATAGTATTGATTGCTCCTTCATCCTCAGCTTTCTTGGGACTAGGCTTTCTTGCCCGTCCGTCCTGTCGGCTATCCTTCTGTCCGTCCGCCCTGTCAGCCTTTTTTAAGACGATGTCTTTCAAATGTCCTTCCCTGATGAGGGTTTCAATGTGGTCTCTTAGCTGGAAACACTTAGATGTCTCGTGCCCATTCTCCTTGTGGAACCTACAATACTTGGTGGTGTCCCTCCGAGCATACGTGGATTGCTTTGGCGGTTCTTTAGACATGTTCTTTTCTTCTAGGATTGCCAAAATTTCCTCTTGATCTTTTTTCAGCGGGGCATAGTTTGTATACCTGCCTTGGAACCTCTATCGCGGTTGATCGGATTTTGGGTCATAGGCTCGACGTCCATCCCGACCATCCCGCGCCTTATTCTTCTATTTGTCACCTTTGGTATCGGGCGCCTTTGCTTGGTCTTTGGTTTTAGATCCTTCTGGGCGACCGCCATGTACGAAATAACCTCTCGTGGCAACTTCATCCTCCTCAGCCAGGGCGTAGCCCCCGGCTATGTCCATCATATCGGCATAACTGGTTAGTCGGGCTCTTCGGAGGTCAAATGACAATTGGCCGTTCTGAAGGTTGTTGATAAATGCGGCAATTATGGCTTCGTCATTTGCACTCCCAATTTCGGACACTTCCTGACCGAACCTCCCCAAATATTTTTTCAGTGATTCGTCTTTTCCCTGTTTTTGCTGGGACAAGTGGGCCATTGACTTCTTCCTATGTACATTACCGAGGAATTGCCTTGAGAAGGCTTTACTCAGCTCGCTGAAATTGCCTATACTTGCTGCTGGTAACCTACCGAACCACCTGGAGCCTAAATCCCCGAGAGTTTAGGGGAAATTTAAACACAGCAAGGCGTCATTGTAGACATACTGGATCATGGCACTCTTATACCTTCTGACGTGTTCATTTGGATCAGTATCCTTTTTGAATTGCTCTATGTGAGGCATCCTGAATCTCTCCGGGAAGGGTGTCCTCAGGACTTCATTGGTGAAAGGGCTTCCGGTCTCGTCGTCCAACAATTCATTACGCCCATATCGCCTGACCAAAGCATCCATCTGTCAACGATTATTCTGAACCTCCCGGGTCAAACTCTGTATGAGTATGTCCCTGTCTCCTTGCGGTTCTCCCGTCGTATTGAAATTCTGACTTACGATCAGCTTTTGGCCCCTTTCGATTCAACTCTCTATGTTCTTGGTTTAGGCCATGCAGCCGAACTGTGCCCCTTTGGCGTTTGCGATGATAACTCTGCTCACTCTCTCCTGAGGATGATGACCTGGCTCTCCGATGAGTACGTCTCCTGGGGCGATCTCGATCCTTGGCCAACCGATCCCGATCATGCCCTCTGTCAGAATCATTCTCCTCTCTATGCTCCCTGCTATCCATGGCTAACCTTTCAGACAAAATTGTTGGCCTATCTGTAGGACCTCGGCTCGCCTTTATGGGCGCATCCGGGGTTGGTACCACCACTGTGGAACGCAATCTCGTTGCCTGCTGATTTGGGGCGGAAAGATTGTGAGGTGACATCAAACCCTTCGTGGTGGAAAGATTAACTCCCTGCCTCGCTGCGTCCGCCATGAGTTACTGTAGAGAAGTACGGAATCTTTGTACGATTTCTTCATTAGTTGGGGGGAAGCGCTGGATGCCAGTTAGGGCAATTGATTGATCTACAGTTGCTAAGGCTGCATCCGCAGTGTTGGGAGTGGCGTCATCCTCCAACTCATTAGTGGGTAGTCCGTGACTGTACCTTGAATCGCTACCATCTCCTTCGCCGGCCATTGTTTCACAAGTGCTTCGATGCCCTTTCTTCTAGTGCCAATTGTTGACGGTGATTTTTCATCAACACTCAATCGATGATTGGAGATCACGTTTGCGAGTGATAATAGTTTGAATCTTAATACTGTAAAAATAATGAGCAAGAAATACGTGGTAAAACTCCGATGATCGAAGAAACGTCCACGGGTTGTTGCCTAAGCAACGAAGCCAAAATCCACTATATAAAATTGATTACAAAATACGCTCGGGTCTCTCCTATGATAAAAAAGATCGATCCCTCGCTTATGCCTTACAAAGGGTATTTATACATGTTGTTTCTAGGGTTTGGGGATGCCGCTAGGGTTTGGTGTCGTGGCGTTCAAGTCTTGAGCGGATTCCCAGTCCTAGTCGGATTCTGTTTCCTTCTTGGGCGTGATATGTTTCCTGTTTTGGCTTAATCCGAGTTTGGGAAGGATTCATTCTCCTTTATTCGCGGGAGGCCTATTTGTTTCCTTGTTAAACTCTGAAGGGTTACACTGCTGCGTATCGTGGAGGTGCTTACTGCTGATTCCTTCCATGTATTTGGGAAGTGAGTTTCCGCTGCCATCTCTTCCTATTGATTCCCGAGTATGCCCGAGTATGCCCGAGTAGGTGGTGTTTCCCGAGCCGGTTCTCTTTGTTTGTAATCGGGTTGCTTTGGTTTCAGCCGAGTGGGTTACTCGGGGGATTTTCCCCTTTCGAGTTGACTTTTCCTGACTCTTGCTTACGTGGCTTCTTCATGGGGGTGACGTGTCCTTTATGACGATTTTTACCTATAACAATGTGTTGGAGGCATCCCATCTTTTTGCCAACCTCGCTCAAGGTATTGCTCATCCAGCTCATTATGTCATTCAAGGAAGAGAATTTAATATGGGTTATTATTTAGCTGATGGTATATACCCACCATGGTCTACGCTTGTACAAACTATTCACGATCCACGTGGTCCGAAAAATAAATTATTTGCAATGAAACAAGAAGGATGTAGAAAAGACGTTGAACGTGTATTTGGAGTTCTCCAATCACGGTTCGCAAGTGTGGCAGGACCGGCGCGTTTTTGGCATAAACATGTTTTACATGATATAATGACTGCGTGCATTATTATGCACAACATGATAATCGAGGATGATCGTGATGTTGGTGCAGCAATTCAAGATCATACGGAAGCACCAATTCCGGAAGTTGAGATGGTGTTAGATGAGAATACCCGATTTCGAGAATTTCTAGCTCGACATAGACAAATCATGAATAAAGATGCTCACGTTGCACTCCAAAATGCCTTAATAGATCATTTGTGGGAAGAATATGCTAATTCAGATGATTAGATGATGATCGATATGTACTTTTATTTTTATGTTTTTTCTTTTTTATCTTATGAAATGTAATGTTTAAGTTATTTTAATAATAAATGTAATATTTTACCGAATTAAATTTAATTTCTATTAATGTATTAATTTCATAATTTAGTATTGTATTGCAATATTATGTTAATTATGGGGTAAAATGTTAATTGTGGAGAAATATTTAAAAAGGGGAAAGAAATGGAATATTCCTAAGAATATTCCCTATAGAGATAAATTTGTTGCAGTGGGTTGGAGATGGAATAGTAAAATAGTGTGACCGTTTAGCTATTTTAGTGCAAAACTTGCACCAAATCTACTATTTGGGTTGGAGTTGCTCTAAGGGCAGTTAATTGGCCGGGCTTGACATTTGTAATCCCATTTGGCATTTGTTGATTTTGATTTAGAGCCAGGTCTCGTGTCCACTGGCCAACTTCTTAGACTCTTTGGGAGTATTTAAAATCGAAAATTCCCGCAAAAAAGAGAGAGAGAGAAAGAGAGAAAGAGAGATGTGGCGTGGATTAGCGGAGTTCCTCATTCAATCTGCTTCGGTCAGTATCAATTTCATTGTCTTTATGTATCGTCTTCTTTAATCTCTTTTTTATTTATTTATTTTTTGTTCTAATTATAGGAACTTCATGTCTCTCCGATTGTCAAATACACTGCATTCTCACTCTTCGCCGATCGATTTTACTCTTCTCTTACCAGGTTTCAACTTCCACTACTTTTTTTTTTTTTTATGTGAATTCATTATTTAGTGTTTGTTTGCTGTAATTTTTCAAATATGTTGTTTTAAAATTGGTTGAGGTAGAGTTTACATTAATTTCACAACCACGCCCTGTAAATGTCAAGTTAAATTTTAAGTTTTTAATTTACAAATTAAATTAAAGAACATAATTTCTAGTATAAGCATGACAGTGATTTTGCTCAAATGCGATTATAAATATATTTTGTGATATTCAATTGAAAATGGACAAAATTAATTTTTGAATTAAAAAATAAATAAATATGCAGTTCAACTGTTTTACAGAGAAACTCTTTAGCGCATACTATTTTTGAAAGATTATATGTGATAAAAGAACACTTGAGAAGTACTTTTTTTTAAAAGTTCTTTTACTTTAAAAGTGTTTTCGATTTGTTGTTTCGTGTCATTGGATTGCATTTTACGTGCTTAGGTACATACAAGGGGGTCATGACAAGGGAAACTGGCTCTTGAAACCCACTAGAGAGAGTAATTTGCAGCTATTTGCACTTATTTCATTATGGATCTCTAGCAAAGTGAGTTTTTCGTGTCTTTATTAGAATGAGATTTCTTTGTTATATGTGTGCATTGTCAACCACATTCATGTTTTGTAGATACATGATTCTCGCCCTCTGTCTGTGAAAAGTTTGAAGTGTTTGGGAGATAAAATCATTAAAGAACAACATTTTACTACTCGAGATTTCTCGGGAGCAGTAAGATAGTTCTGCTCAAGAATGGTTTAGAAATTTGTTTACTATGTCTTTCTGTTGTGTGCACAGTGGTTGATGAACATGTTTTGCAGGAGATTGTCTTCATGCAGGTCAGTCTCATATATATAAAGATGCTTCTTGCACTATTCAGGCTCAACTGAGATGAAGTTTTTGTTAAAGGTTTTGGATTTTAATATTGGTACATCAAATATTGCTTTCATTTTCCTTGAAGAGCTTCTAGTTCAGTTCAAGTAAGTTTCTTTCCTAACATAAACTGAACTTAAATGAGTAAAAATTATGGTTTCGTTTATTAATCGGTCAAGATCAAGCCATATAGTGCGTGAGATAAATTATTTTATTGGTATCAAGGACAAATAATCTCATTGTATTACACATATATAACTCTTACAGGGAAGTTGCAAGAGTTGGAGAATTTGTGAGCTTTGAAGCGTGTATGGACCTGATGGATCTTCTTTATGAAAAGGAGGAGACAACAATTCTTTATCGTTCTCCTCGCTCTCTTGCTGCATCAGTCTTGGCATGTTTTCTAATGCTATTAATTTTATTTAGCAAATCTTGTATTGTGTTTGTTTTTGTAAAGAGTTTTCAATCCTCTGCAGGTTGCTGCATATGTCATCACAGCACCGAAACAGAGGTGCGAGTTCCCAGTTCTTTCCTGGGGTAAGATTCTCTATCCTTTATTGATTACTTAATAGCCTTACAGTTCTATTAAGACCTTCTAAAATTAGTTTATATTTTACCCTATGATATATAATTATGACTCTCAATTTTCTACAATTTACTAGATTTGCAAATAAATAATTTTCTGCATTTAGTAGATTTGCAAATAGATTCTAAGAGCCTTTCAATTAATTGTGAAGCACTTGAAACTACATTTCATAAGCTTGAATGATAATTTATTACCAAAATTTAGCCAAACTGTAACATAAAGTTATTTCTTTTGCTTGCTTGTTTTTTTCCATTATAAGAACAACTTTCTCAAGTAGCGTGGATTAAGCCTAGAAGTAGTGTCCAGTTGATCTTAATCTATAAAAGATCTCCTATCACTGTATACTTCCCTTATGAGTTGGCTGCATGGTGCTATTGGAATGGTTTGCTTAGATTTTCTACGGTTGTCATATGCTCTTTGCCTCTTTGGCTTTTCAGATTTCTAGATGTGGGGAAAGATTTAGCGAAATTTTATTTATATGATTGCTTATAAGTGAATGAAAACTACAAATATACCCAGGAGAAGTCTTTCAGCAGATCCATTCAGTATGACAGCTCTTATACATGTAGAAGACCACCTTTAACCCAAAAACTGAAGCAGGTTCTGGAAATATTACTTATAAAAGTTTCTCACTCCATTTAGTAGGCTTTATACAGGTTGTGCTTGAATAGTATTTTCATAAGGTTATTCAGAAAATTGTAACATTTTGAGTCTTGTGCTTTTTGCCATTATTGACAAGGTTGAGCCCCTTGAAATGAATGAGAAATTGAGTAACAATTGGAAATAAATGGCCAGACACCACGTATTAGAGAAGCTGTTCATAGCTGAAAATGTGCCTTTGATAACTAACTGTGAAAAGAAATTGTATGAAATCATTACTTTACCGGATGAAGATGACGTCCTGTAGATGAATCTGTGAAACTCTGGCACCTGGAGAGTTGGTTTTTCCCTTAAAACTGGATCATTCATTTCACTGATTTGATATATATATATCTTAGGAATTCTCCTGAAATCGTGATTTTAGGAAACACTTATGATTCTTACTGCAGTAGGGTTATAGTATGAACCTGCTGAAAAATAAATTTGTCTTTTTTCATCTGATTGTGAAATATGAAAAGGTGAGACATACTTGAGCTTATGCTGTCATATTCTGACCTTAGGGGACCTCAAATTTACTGAGATTTCGTATTTTATTTAGAAAATTGATCTGCACCGATTGAATATCACTAAACTTGACATGTAATCTGTAGTGTAACCTCTGAAGTTCGTGCATATTCTTACTATTTTTATAAAGGGTGTTTAATCCAAATTCATTTTGAAGTTGTATGGCTTCTAAAAGAATATAGAAGACAGAAATAAGCACTGTACTCTGACATTCACAACTCTAAATGCAGCAATGTTCTGTAGGTGGTGGTGTTATTCTTATAGATATAAGAGATATTTCCCTTATATATCCAAAAAATTATGAGAAAATTCATTTATGTACGATCTCAATAAGTTGATCATCTCTGTCAAGTTTTGCCATGAGTTGTAAAAAATGTCTTTGTACTTTAATGTCAGCAGGTTTATTAGATTTTCTTTTCTTTCTTTCTCTCTCTCTCTCTCTCTCTCTCTCTCTCCACCCCCTTATTTTTCCATTTATATTTTCTCTCTCATCAATTTTAATAACTTGAATACCCATTGATGTTTCCATGCATGTTGTTGTGCTATCTTTTCGTGTAATATTGAGATTCCATGTGTTATATCTTCGTGTAAGGTTGAGGTTCCATTATGTAAAGAAGTTGTGTTATATTGGTGTGTAAGGTTGTTTGTTATATTTTCATGTAAGGTTTCTGGAATTTCATCGCGTAGTCTACAAATATAATTTCTCTCTCTAACTTTCAACTTCCTCTCTCTTTCTCTACCTTTCTCTCCCTGACACGTCAGATAAGCACTAAGGGCAGTTGTCTAAAAACATTTCTCTTGGATAAAAAAAAAAGAGAACTATTGGACACTTCTGAATGGTCAATTAATTTAAAGGCTATTTATAATTTTTGCCCTAGATATAATTGCAAAATAGTAAATAGGTGGCTTCTGAGAATTCTGTGTGTACATACGTGTTTTTTCTATGTATTCTTTTTTCCTTGTAGAAATAGACTCCAGAGAAGGATATAGTCAGAAATAGAGTAACTACTATAGCTTTCTGCCAAGGCCACTTAATTGGGCTTGAAATAGTAATACCATTTGTAGGATCTCACATATTTATTGGCCCATATTTTTCTTTAGAACGAGAAGTTTAGATTTCCAACATATTAAGGTGCTCTCCTGATCTACTTGATTTGTTTGATTGCTTAGTGTTTTTGTCCCAAGTCTTATATAACATTTAGATATTAAGGTAAAGCAACAGTAATCTTTATGCCGTGGTGGACAGGGTACTTGTCCGTCCATGTACCCAATCATCTTCCATTCCACACCCATCAAGATTGACTTCGGACCACCGGCCATATATGATCATCAATTTGTGGTCCTCCACAAGATGTGAAAAACGTGGTCCATGGTATTATTAGTGTATAAACATATAAAATCTGGGGTGGTGATACTACATAATCGACGTTGAAGGTAATTGTCATTACTCATTATTAGATGGTGAATGCAACAACAACCCCTATGTCATTCGTCATTCCCCTCTCTGCTGAATATTTAGAATCCCTCTTCTCCAGGCTCCAGCACAGAGTGAAATAGATAGTATGGAGTTTAGGTGATGAAGGTGGGTGAGATTAGGATGGATTCCCACAGCCTGTCTATTGCATTTTTTTTTTTGTGTTTATCCAAATAGAAGAGATCACTCATATGATGACTAGAGAATGGACCCACCAATGCCCTCTGTATATACTTAGTTATTTAATTATTTTGCCTTCAAGCACCCTACCTACTCGACCAATTTGTTTGGTTTTTGCTGTGTTATAATAATTCTCTTCTTGTACTTCATTTTATTATTAGATACAACTTCTTACATACACCAAACTCACACGTGCACATTCAACTGTAAGTATTTGAACATTAATTACAATCATATTCTGAGAACCATCTCTCAGCTGTATCAAATTCCATCGTATACTAGCTTGATTTTGTCATTGTGAATTCTGTTTATTATTATTATTATTATTATTGGTCATAATATTTCAGCATTATGTCGGAAATGGGTTTTCTGACAGACAGAAGATGTAAGCACTAAATGAGAATGTTGTCCTTGTTGGATGCAGTGAATTTTGTGACCTCAATCAAAGAAGATGATGTTGTAGAATCCGTTGGAGAGATTCTCAAGCATGTGTTTGAGCCTAGATGATAATACTAGGTTTCTCAACATTTATTTGTTTTAAATACTTTAACAAATGTGGAGATTGGGGCATTTTTTTTTTTTTTTTTCTTTTTTAATCAATATATTGCTTAACAATCCATACTTGATCTGATGATGGTATGTGGCCATGTGGGCTCTACCACACGGCCACTCGGGCAGTATAAATTTCTTTTGGGAAATTACGTCAACTTTACAACTTTTAGTGGCCATTTTGATTTGTAAAGTTTACACACAATATAGCTTTACTAGTACTATTGTTTTTATACTAATATTTGTAGTAAATCACTTTTACAATTTAAGTTGATTTATAGCTAGATTGATAGAATCAAAAACAAAAACCAATAGCCAAGCTCAGCCAGTAGATAGACGAGTTTGGGGTTTAAGCAAATGGCTCTCAAGTCGGCAGTTCAAATCTTACGAATGACAAAAACTTTTAAAAAACAAAATACCTGATCCCAGATTAATTCATATTGTTAAAAAAAAAAATTTAAATTAAATAAAAAACCTATAGCTATCATAATTCAAGTGGAGCAGATGGATACAATGATACCCACTTATTTTAGAATTGAAAGAGGTAAAACCATCAAGGCATTTATGTTTAGTCTTTTGATAATTTAAAATGTATGGTCCACCAATTTTTTTTTTAAATGTACCACATGTGTTGGCTTGACTTGAATATATGATATTGTTAGGTTGAATAAGCGTTCTTTTTCATCGAGTCACGTTAGATGGTGGTAGTTGTCACTTGTCACAAAATTCTGAAGAAAGAAATTCATGTCTTTAATATCCTATCATGCAAAAAAGAAACTTGGGTTTTCCTAAAATATAGTCCAATCCTAGGTAATAATTAAATCAGAAATGCAATATAAGTTACCATAAAAAAGAATGTTAACTTGCTGCCTCGTAGTATGTTTAATGAGCTTTGTTAGAGTGGAATAGTGGATAGCTATCACTTTGTACATTCAATAATTGAATTATATATTGGGTTCAATGCCCCTTGAATTATACGCGAGGTTACATGTTGCCTCCTGAACTTTTTTTTCTGACAGTAAACCCCTTGAACTTTCATTTATTTGTAACAGGTGACGGAAGTGAGACGAACGTCTAGGGAAAATTGCACTTACATACCTTGATTATATACATAATTGCATTAAAACTGAAAAAATATAATAATAACACCCACACACCCTTTGACCTGTTTATTAATGTCAAAAAAATAAAAAATATTAATATTAATAAATTTTAAAAATTATATTATAAAAAACTAATTATTAAAAAAATAAAAATAAATAAAAACTAAAATGAAATGAAAAATAAAAATAAAATACTCTAAAAAGTACAAGTGGAGATCAATTTTTTTTTTTGAAATACTCAAAGCCTAATTTTTATTCCTTTTTTATTTTAAAAACAAATTTAAAAGTTTTGATGAGATATGAAAATCTAGATCTCTTTTAAAAAAAAAAAAAATCAAATTCAATGGACTAATTTCTTCGATTAATTCTATAAAAAAAAAAAAAAAAAAAAAAAAAACCATCATCATTCAGATTCATCCTCATCAAACCCAAAATTTAAAAAAAATTTACCGATGATGATGTTCTGGGTTTGGTGTTATCTTCTGGGTTTGATGGTGTTGATGATGAATTTCGGTGTGGTGTTCTAGGTTTGGTGGTGTTGATGATAGAAAGAATTTGGAGATTCGTGAGAAAATGATTAAAAAAAACTTGTATTTTTAAAAATATTTAAGTAATTTTTTAAATAATTTAAATTTTGGGTTTGATAAGGATGAATCTGGAAGATGATGATGGTTATATATATATATAGAATTTAATCAAAGAAATTAGTCCATTGAATTTGAATTATTATTTTTTTAAAGAGATCTAGATTTCCATATCTCATCAAAACTTTTAAATTTGTTTTTTAAAATCAAAAATGAATAAAAATTAGTCTTTGAGTATTTCAAAAAAAAAAAAAGTTTTGATCTCCACTTGTATTTTTTAGAGTATTTTATTTTTATTTTTATTTTTCATTTTAGTTTTTTATAATATAATTTTTAAAATTTATTAATATTATTAATATTATTTTTAATTTTTTTGGACATTAATCAACGAGTCAAAGGGTGTGTGGGTGTTATTATTATATTTTTCCAGTTTTAATGCAATCATACATATAATCAAGGTATGTAAGTGCAATTTTCCCTAGACGTCTATCTCACTTCCATCACTTGTTGCCAATAAATAAAAGTTCAGGTGGTTTACTGCCAGGAAAAAGAATTCAAGGGGCAACATTTAACCTCACGTATAATTCAGGGAGCATTGGTGCTATTAATCCTTATATACTTACATAGTTACATGTAAATGATAAACTGTTATCATTAAAAGTTGGACTAATTACACAAACCTCCCTTGGGTTTAGGTTTAGTTACAGCTAGATGGACATTTTGCTTAAAATTACACAAATCTTCCCTACCATAAGTTGACTTCCGTTAAACTTAACCATTGACCAAACTTTTAGGGTTAAATGACTTGAATGCCCCCATTTGTATTATTTTATTACCTAAAATAAATAATTAAACAAATATTATCTAATATATAATAAAAATTAAAAATGTAATAAAAAAGAAGAGGATAATGTTGTTATTTTTTTCGATATTTATCACCCATTTTTCAGAGGAGAAAAAAAAATGGCAAACATTACTTTTTTGTCGACATCTATCACCACCCATTTTTAACTAAATAGAAAACCATCATCATCCGAGCTTTTTTTTTTTTTTTTCTAGGTTCAACAGCCATTTTCAACAAAAGAAAAAAAATCATTCACAGTTGAGCTTTTTTTTTTTTTTTTTTTTTTTCGAGATTCATCATCCATTCAAAAAAAAAAAAAAAAAGGTCCATGAAGGATTTTTATAAAAAGTGGGTGATAAATATCAAAAAAAAAAAAAATAACAACATTATCCTCCTCATTTTTATTAAATTTTTAAATTTTTATTATATATTAGATAATATTTGTTTAATTATTTATTTTAGATAATAAAATAATACAAATGGGGGCATTCAAGTCATTTAACCCTAAAAGTTTGGTCAATGGTTAAGTTTAATGGAAGTCAACTTATAGTAGGGGAGATTTATGTAAGTTTGAGTAAAAGGTCCATCTAACTGTAATTAGACCTACACTTAGGGGAGGTTTGTGCAATTAGTCCTTAAAAGTTTATAATGTTAAAGGGGTATTATCACTAAAGTCCCTACTTTTTATGAATTGTCATCTTTTTAAACATCTTTGCCATATTAGTCACTTTAACCCCTTGTTTTTTCAAAATACATCACTTTAGTCCATTTGACCAAAAAACTAATGGTCAACTATAACAAAATGTGTAAAAATACAATTCTAGCCCCTAAAAAAAATTAAAACGCCAACACATGAATCGAACCTTCAACCTTTTGTTTTTTATTTTCTTTTTGATTGTTAGGTTAATCTATATCTGAGCTTTGGTTGGAGATTTGATTTGGGTTTAGAATTAGATAGATCTTTAGCTAAATTGTTTTCATTTATATTTTATTATTATTATTATTATTATTATATATAATTGCTTTTGTTTTTCTCAAGAGAGATGAGATTGAATTTGGATTCTTTTGTTCATAGGTTTGGTCTTGAGATATATATTTTGTGATTTCCAGTAACTGGGTTCATTGAGAGGGTTGAAGATTGTAAAAATAAAAAGATCTTGAGAGAAAATAAAATTGTTATAGATTTCTGGGAATTTTTTTTATAAAAAAAAAAAAAAAAAAAAAGGAAAAGAGAGGTTTGAATTTGAATGGGGTTCAAAGAAGATGGAGGAATTATCATCCCAACAAATCACAAAGACCCATATGAGCTTCTGTATGTTCTACATAATTTTGAAATAATGGGTTGTATTCAAGCATTAATTTTATAAAAAAAAATGAGGAATATTGATTGACTTTTTAGCTTTGCAATTTATTTGAGTAGGCATTGGATCTTTCCAGTTTTTTCATTCTTTTTTTTTTTTTTTTTTTATCAAATGGATCTTTCAAAAAAAAAATCCGTTGATCCACCGGACGTGTTTTTACCGTTTTTATTTTCAAAATACAGCTTTCAACATATGCTATCAGACGAGTTTTCATATTTTGAAATTGAAACCAAAAACATTGTTTTTATTTTCATTTTCATTTTCATTTTTCTTTTCGAAAAACAGCAAATGAAAAACGTTTACAAGATGCGCTCTAATCATTGTTTTGTTTTTCTCCATCTCTGTCATTATCACCATTTTTTCATCTTAAAAGAAAAGAACAAACCAGATCTGACCATCATCTCACAAGCATGAAAATACTAAAAATCGAACACAATGCTTCATCATCTCACCAAATCACTCTCTCTCCACCACCAAATCATTCTCACTCAAATGGTTGGCTCCTATAAAGATGGAGAGATATGTTGGGATTGGAGGTGGCTGGTGGTGGATAGAGGAGGAGGGAGGGAAAGGGCTAGGTAGAAGTTGGGTCTATAGATTCAGTGAGATCGCGGTGCGATCTCCATCGTCTTTTTAATTTTATATGTTTTTAAATATTTTTTGTGTTTTAAATAACTTTTATGTTTAAATATTTTTTTTATCAAACGATGATTTTACCCATGTACTCTCAAGTCACCTATTTTTTTATTTTTATTTTTATGGATGTTGAAAGTCATGGGTTATTTTTACAATTAAAGGCATTAGTTGAATATTTTACCATAATGAAAAAAGGTAGGGTAAATTTATGCAATTTGTCTATAAATGTTTTAACTTTTGATCTTCGTTAGCAATATTTTGTTTATTTAATAAAGATTACTTCAACATATACATACGGCATGAACAAGATAAGATTGGTTTGGTAGTAAACCCCTCACATCTACACCATGAGGTTTTGGGTTCGAGTCCTCACTTTCTCCTCAAAACCTCAAATTTATGTAATATTTCAAAAAAAAAAAAAAAAAAAAAACATATATGTAAGGCACATTTATTAAAAATAAAAATAAATAAAAAAGATCATAAGAATCAAAAGACAATACGAAAATCTAATCGAGTTTTAATTAAAAAATTAATTACATATTTTTTTACATATTAATATAAATAGGATTATATACTTCAGAACTTATTAAAACATTTGGATGTGGTTGGTCGACGACCTAATAGGAGAACTATCATATATATATATATATATATATATATAGAGAGAGAGAGAGAGAGAGAGAGAGAGAGAGAGAGAGAGAGAGAGAGAGAGAGAGAGAGAGAGAGAGAGAGAGAGTCATAAGGGATTCTATATTCTGATTTCGGTAAAAATTATCATGAAATCACATTGATTTGAATGAATTTTAATCTAAATTTTTTTGTGAGGGATAAGTTCTTTGAAATCTACCTATAAATAAAATTTGAGAATTTTTCAAGTACTAGAACTATTTTTCTTGAATTTTCATATATTTCGCCCATTTTTTCGATGCCTTCATATTTAAAAAAATCGGGATAAATAGTTGTAGTGCTTGAAATTTTTTTAAATTTTATTCATATGTAGATTTCGATAAACTTATCATCTATAAAAAAATTCAAATCAAAATTCATTCAAATCGATGTGATTTCATGATGGTCCTTACCGAAATTAAAATAAAAGACCCCTTATGAAAGACTGATTTTATATTTATATATATATAAATACAAAGGATTTAAATATAGAAAAGGTTGGTGGGTTCTCGATAGTATCTTGTACCTTCAACGGGTAAATCTGATTTGATCAAAAAAAATTTAAATTGAAAATTATTATTCTAAGTTCTAACGAAAGATAATCATTGTTTCCTTCGTAAATCATTTTATTTATTTATTTTTCCGTGGTTTTTGGAGACACAACTGGCAAGGCAAGCAATTGAACTATTAAATATACGAGTCAAAAATGGTCACGTGAATTTTAGTTATTCCAATTTTTACAAATTAAATTAGCCTTTGGTACAAAATATTCTCTGTATTTAATATGAGTATACCAACTATCAAAATCATATATATAGTCTTTCTATTGTTAGTTCGAAAATATATAAATTCCTTGTATGTGGGTTATTGGATTTAAAATATGCTTTGACAAGAATCAAAGCATTTAAATACAATGGTCCATATATAAGGAAGTAAGGAACTAATATATTTTATATCAATTCGAACTTAAAATAGTATATATATATATATATATATACCAACTACAAAGTATAAGTCATTGTCGAAAATGTTACTATAAAACTCAATCAAGTTCGATGTTGACCATCTTTTGTAATTTTAAAGGCAAGTTTAATTCCAAAACCATGTAATTTAAATTTTATAGGAGTTTATGGATTCCTACCTATACCAACTACAAAGTATAAGTCATTGTCGAAAATGTTACTAAAAAACTCAATCAAGTTCGATGTTGGCCATCTTTTGTAATTTTAAAGGCAAGTTTAATTCCAAAATCATATAATTTAAATTTTATAGGAGTTTATGGATTCCTCCCTGAAACAGTTAACATAATATATCCTTCAAAATCATTAAAGCCTAATCTATTCTGATGAAGTTTTAAAGGAATATATATTAATGAGAGTTAGAATATGGAGTAATTAATAATTAGGGCAATTATCAATTAGGTCCTGGATTTTTTTTTTAAATTTCAAGTTGTTTGCGACTTTTACAAAAGTGACCGAATTGGTCCTCACATTTTTTCCAAGTGCCAAATTAATCCATCTCTTTTGAGAAATGGCCAAATTGGTCCATCTAACGGTTTAACGATGTTAAATATAACAGTTGACTTTAACAATTTTAGTTAAAGTACGTAAATACCTTTTATTTGTCATATTAGAGCAAAGTTGTTTTGTTTTTTATGCATTAAATTCACCATTATAATTACAACAAAATCCAAAAATATTATTAATGAAACACTATTTGTACCTTTTTTTATTTAAAATTGTCTAAAAAATCTAAAAATATTTTAATAAGACAATGTCAATTATACCATTATTTTATAAATAAAGTTACTATTCATTCCCAGTTTAGTCTTTTACTATTTTTATATAATTGTTTTTTTGTTTTGTTAATATTATACAAGCACTGTTGTCAAAATTATTTAAAAATCAAAACCCACAAATAAAATAAACAAAATATACATGTGTTAAAAAAAATTATGCATGTGTATATTGTTTAGGAGTAAAGTACAATTTTACCCCTATACAGTTAAAATTGACTGATGAAACTTAGTTAAAGGAACTAATTTAGCACTTGGAAAATATGTAAGGACCAATTTGTTCACTTTTGTAAAAACCATAAACAATTTAGAATTTTAAAAAAAAGTCCAAAACCTAATTGGTAATTGCCCTTAATAATTATGTTAGTTTAAAAAGTGGTAGTTGCAAAGTTCCATATCAATATATCCCTCAAAGCTGTTTTAATTAGGCCCTGTTTGGCTTTAATTGTGTCGGCTGATAATTCTTATTAACCAACCAGACCCCACTGCCCACTTCCTGCAAAACTGTAACCACTGTTTCTCACTTCTCACCCCTACCAAACAAACCTTTTTATTTTATTTTTTTGTGTGGAAAAGGTCAGCTCACGCCCAAAAATTGCTTTTCCTTAGATATTGTCCTTGTCCAATGTTTCTGGTAAGTAAAAGTGTAAGGGATGATGAATGTGTCCCAAACTTGTCCAAATCTGTGGAATCATTTTTCAGTTAGAATTCAATCATTCAACAATATAAATGTTCGTCCACCTTGCAATATTGCATTATTTGGGGATTCTTTATTTTTAAATTCTTAATCTATACAATCACTTTTTTTAAACTCCAATTAATGCGGTAAATTATATATATATATAGTTTCTCTTTCTTCCATTAATGTTTTTATTTATTTCCTATTTTCACTATCCTCTCTCCTAAATTTTAACGTTATCTTCTCTCATTTATTTTTTATCTTTCCTTTTTTTCCTCCCTAAATTTTAATATAATATTACGTAATATTTTTATTAGAAATTTAGATAACATTATCAATTGATAAACAATAAAGTGAGAAAGGTAAATACTTGTACATAAATAAATAATAAATCAAAATGAAAAGAGAAAAAAAAAATTGAAATAATAAACATGTTACTGTCTGTTGTTTGCTGTAAAAAAAACTGTTATCTATTGAGACTTGAGATGTAAAAAAGAAAAAAGAAAAGAGAGGATAGAGGAAATTTAAATGAGAAGAGAGAATGAAATGAAATGGTAAAATTTAGGTGAGAGAAAAATACGAATATTAATAGAAAATAAGAAAGTGAATTAATGACCATTCAAACACCTAGGATCTAATGGACATAAAAGTGTGTTAAATCATGTGTAAAAAAATGGGGTCATGGATCTTTAGCATTCCGTTTGTGTTGACTGAGTTTGACTATTAAAAAGTCTAAAATGTCCCTATTTAATCTTCAATTGTAGGAATTGACTATTATACCCTCATACTTTTATCAAATAAATTAAAAAAATGATACAAAATACGGGAATGTTAACTTGTAAAGAAGAAGTTATTTTGTGGACAATTTTATCCCTAGAAATAAAAAAAAAATTACAAATTAATCAAAAGCATTGAAAATGTGTATTTGCTTAGATTTATAAAAAAAAAATAAAAAAAAATACATACATAAATAAATACATATTCTGGTTTATTTTCAATGTTTTTGGTTTAGTTGTATTTTTATTATTTTTAGGGATAAAATTGTCCACAAAATAACTTCTTCTTTGCAAGTTAACATTCTCGTCTTTTGTATGATGATTTTATTAATTTTTATTTCATAAACGTATGAGGGTATAATGGTTAATTCACACAATTAAAACTTAAATAGAAACATTTTAGACTTTTTAATAGTCAAACTCAATCAATACAAATGGAATGGTAATGGTGTTAATCCATAGGGGAGGTTTCTAAAATAAAAGCATTTATAACTATACATCTAATAATAATTCAAAGGTGATGAGAGGTTTCATTAGATAAATGTATCGTTTGACATGAAAATCCTTTATATATATCCCACCAAGCCTCGGGGGGCCATGGACCCCATTGGCCCACGAGAAAAAAATAATAATTATTAAAAATAAAAATAAAAAATTGTATATTTTATGATTTATTTTTTCAATTTTAAGTTTTTGTAATTTAGTCCCCTTAACTCACACTCCAAGTTCCTCCCCTGCATCTCACCTTAAAACTTCCTCATTATATATATTGAGAAGACTCTAAGCTTAGACATAAAATGACATGCCATTAACTGATAAATTGGAATTTGTAACCCAATTAGACAAAAATTAACTTTAAGATCCGATGAAAGTTTAATACGAACACAAACAAATAATAACGAATTCCAAGTTAAATAAACAAAAAGACTGAAAAGATAGTAGTTTATGATTTTATTGTCTCATGGTTTTGGCCTTTGGGAATTGGAATAAATGCACATACTATATATTACATTAATTACAATGAAATTAATAATATAAATTTTTCTCTTGTAGTAATATATATACTTAAAGCACACTTATCCATTTCATCACTTTTTACCATATAAGCATTATTTAACCCAATTGTATTATTTTTTCTAATAAAAAGTGATGAGGTATATAAATTATGCTTACACTTATATGTCTACCAGATAAAAACTTCTAATAACATTAGATTCTTGTCTACCCTCATTTGATCTCTTATAAAAAGATTGTGCAATCTCAAAAGAAATGTTAATGCTTTTATTTATAAAGTTTATCACATAATGAAAGTGAATGTGATGACTCATTAGGCGGTCGTTATAACAGTGACTAATAAAGTGATAATAATCATAATAATAATTTTCACTCTATATTGACAAGAGAATGAAAAAAAAAAAAAAAAAAAAAAAGGTGGGTAGTGACATGAAGAAATCTCCTAGTGATATATATATATAGATATATGTAATCAAAACAGCATCTTCTTTCTATGATTGTTATGATTGATATTGAAATCATGTGGGTTCCATTCATCAATATATTTTCCATTTCAATGGCCAGCTATAGTTCCTTTGTCTCTGTCTTCCACCATACTTACTAGAAGAAGCATTATAATCTTTCTTTTTCTCTATTTTATATTCCTTCTATTATTATCTTTAATAATAATAATAATTATTATTAATACTATAGAGATATGTATTATGACCTAATCCACCAGTAAAGATAAGCATATTAATTATTGATATAATTATAAGTGTATTTATGTTGGTAGATCAAACGTCAATCCTATATATATATATATAGCGTGTGTGATATGGTATGTCAACAATATATATAGTTATTGAAATTTCTTGTTTTGACCCTTAAATTAGTAGCAAATTTTACATAGTAACAAATGAAATACAGCATGTAATGTTGCTAGAAACACAAAATTGACCAAATATTCAAACAAATCAATTAAGGAAACAAAGTGGATCCAACATGTTAAGAACGTATTATCACAAAAAAAATCACGATTAAACAAAAAAAAAAAAAAAAAGTTAAAACTAAGTTAATTTTTGGTCTCTCTACGGGTTTTATGTTTCTCTCTCTACAATTTTAGGTTCCCTCTCTACAGTTTTGGTTTTTCTCTCTACATTTTCGGTCTCACTCTCCTTTGGAAATTAAAAGTTACAAGTTAAATTAAGACGGTGTGTGTTACTAAAGCTTGGGGCAACTTTTGTTCGAATATTTTTTTTAATTTTTTTTTGCTATAAAAAATTTGGGAGTGACTATTTTTGAATTTACAACAAAAGGAGGACTATTTGAAAATTTTCCCTATTTATATATATTAATTGCTTCTAATTAGTATGTCCTCTATGGTTAATCGAATGTGGTACAAGTTAAATTAAGATGGTACAGTTGACTAAAGTTTGAGGCCATTTTTATTCAAAAATCATTTTCTTTTTACCTAAAAAAAGAAACAAAAATTCGAGAGTGGCTATTTTTGAATTTACCATTAAGGGAGGACTATTTCTAAAATTTTCCCTACTTACTAATTAATGTCCTCAATGTTTGATCAAATGTGGTACAAATTAAGTTAATATGGTACGTGTTACTAAAGTTTGGAGCCATTTTTGTCCAAAAATAATAATAATCAATTTTTTAGCTAAAAAAAGCAAAAAAATTCGGGAGAGACTATTTTTGAATTTACCACTAAAGGAGGACTATTTTGAAAATTTGCCTTATATATATATATATAACGAGTCTCTCATGCGGGATCCCTTATTTTAATTTCAGTAAGAACCTTGATGAAATCACATTGATTTTTATGAATTTTGATATGAATTTTTTTGTGGATGATAAATAGAATGAACTATACCTTTGAAAAAATTTTGAAATTTTTTTGGTCCTCTCTCTCTCTATATATATATATATAGAGAGAGAGAGAGAGGACCAAAAAATTTTCAAATTGTCCTCTCTCTCTCTCTCTCTCTCTCTCTCTCTCTCTCTCTCTCTCTCTCTCTCTCTCTCTCTCTCTCTCTCTCTCTCTCTCTCTCTCTATATATATATATATATATATATATATATATATGTACCACCATGAAATCGCATCGATTTGAATGAATTTTGATCTGAATTTTTTGAGGATGATAAGTTTATTGAAATCTTCCTATGAATAAAATTTGAGACTTTTTCAAACACTAAAACTATTTTTCTTGAAATTTTCCAAACACTAAAACTATTTTTCTTGAATTTCCTATATTTCACCATATATGTTTTTTTTTTTTTAGACCAAGTATGTTTTTTGAAGCTTTTGCCATTGGTAGGATTCAAGTTGCTAACTTGAGAGTCATTTACTCAAGCCTCAAGCTCATCCATCTACCAGCTGAGCTATATCCCTATGGGCGCCATATGGGTTTTTTTTTATATTTTTTTTTTTTACAATATCTATTAATCCGGGACCAGGTATTTTTTTTTTTTTTGAAAGCTTTCGCCATTGGTAGGATTCGAGCCGTTGACCTGTGAGTCTATAAGGATTCCCATATCTTGATTGGCTTATTTCGTGGACAAACCACTTGTTGGGGTTGTTTGTGTAAGGGTAGTTTAGGTGATTGAACTTCATGCTCGAAGGCCCTTTCAAGACCTCAAGGGACAAGCACGCCAAATGTATAATTTCTAGTGCTTGGTTTTCTTTGAAGAGATTTAGTTAGCACACACACACACACACTTAGCATACTTGTTCTTGTGTGCATACTCTTCACATGTCACTTTACACACTAACACTTTGTTTGATATCTTGTTGTGTGTATATGTGCTTAGTAATTCGTTTCCCGATAGTGTTCGGAAACGTCCGCGCATGCACTAGAATGTGCTTGGTTTTGCGCGAAGATCGCCCACGGAGAATGCTTTTGGCTTCTCCTTTAGATTCACCATCACTGGTGAATCGACGGTTTGATCGGCGGCCTGGCCGCCGAATTGAAACCGCCGTTTCAGTCCAGAAAGGTCTGGAGTGATTCTGCGGTTACGATCGGCGGCCACCGACCGCCATTCGAAACCGTCGTTTATACTTGATCGATTTTAATCTCTCGGGTTTGATTCTGTGGTTTAATCGGCGGTTACAAAACCGCCGAATGAAACCGCCGTTGTTCCCCTGTTCTTCTCGGGTTCAATTCGACGGTTGTAAACGGCGGCCTGGCCGCCGAATGAAACCACCGATTGGTGCGTTTCAGAGGTAAAATTGTCTTTTCACATGCCCAATTCTTGATGTCTATAAATATCTTACTTTCTCATTCTCTGAAAAAGTTCTTTGAGTCCTTAGAACCCTAAACTTCAAAGAGAGATTTTTGAGAAAAAATCAAATTAAGAACTCACCTTTAAACACTCAAATCAAATCCTTTTTTCATCATATTTCATATTGCATCTTCTATGACTATATAGAATGCATCTATGATTGGGTTTGCATCATCACAACTTGCTTGGTAAGATTTTGATTAAGTTCATCTTATTTCAGTATTTTTATTATCAAGCTATTCTCTTTTAATTTACTTGTATGTTTTTGATCATATAATAAATACAAGAATAGAGAATTAATTGTGATAAATTGATTGAGTGTTATATTGTGATAGCTAATTAGGTTTTTGATTAATCTTGATTAGCTAAGCTATTTGACATGTTATTTAGCAATTGATATCTAGGGTTGATTTAATTGATTATATCATCATCCTAGATAAGCATCTAAGGTTACCTAGCCTTGTTTGTTATTTGAATATTTATACATATTCACATAGGTTGCATAATCTCTTCATAGAGAATTAAGTCTTGAGGCTAAGATTGCTTAGGCCTCAAGTAATTGGTCTAGAGCCACTTTTAAAGGCCCGAGTAGTAGAAGTGGGAGGTTATAGACCGGAGTGTTAGACGAGGTCTACATAGGTTGTAAACTCCATTTCAATTAGTGGTTTTCGAGATCCGAGTGTGGCGCACTAAACAGCCCGTGGTTTTTCCCAGTGGTTGGGTTTCCACGTATACATCAAGTGTTATTTAAATTCTGCACTATATTACACTTGCTTGTATTTTTGACTAGTAGGGGCATTTTTGTAAAATTGACTTGCATGCGAAAATTGGGTAATAATAGTTAAAATCTATTCACCCTCCCCCCACCCCCTCCCCATCCCCCCCCCTATCATACACACCGCGTATTTGTTTCAATTGGTATCAGAGCGGCATTCATTTGAATTCATTCATTATATACAATGAGTGGATACGGTGGCAACCAAGAGGGTGCGTCAAGTACACGACCTCCTCTCCTCACCGGTATGAATTATATCTCATGGAAAGGCAAGATGGAGGCATACTTGTGTCAAATCCATGATAGGGCATGGATGGCAATTGAAGATGGGTATGTGGCTTCTAAGATGACTCCCACGGGTGGTGGAGAAGAAGTACTCAAGCCTAAGGCTCAGTGGTCCACTGAAGAGTTTGAGACTTCAAAATGGAATAGGAAGGCTTGGCACGCTCTTCTATGTGCAGTGGATGAAAATCAGTACAAACTGATTCAGAACACTAGGATAGCCAAGGAGGCATGGGATATTCTAGAGGTTGCACATGAAGGAACCGATGTTGTCAAGGATTCCAAGCTTCAAGTCCTTCAAACGCAATTTCAGTTGCTCAAGATGGAGGAGGACAAATGCTTCAATGACTTTGAAGTCAAGTTGATGGATATTGTAAATCAAAGTCATCAACTCGGTGATCCTTATACGGATATGAGAGTCAAGCAAAAAATTATGAGGTCTCTCCCCGCTAGGTTTGAAGCAAAAGTGATGGCTTTAGAGGAGAATAACACTTATAAGGACATGAAGCCGAGCGAGGTTATTGGAAGACTCCTCGCCTATGAATCTAGGAAGGCTCCTAGTATTTCACCTCCTAAAAAGCAAAAAGGGATTGCTTTGAAAGCTTCCAAGGTTGAAAAGGAGGAAAAAGGTGACTCGGATGAAGACATGGCTTTGATGCCTAGAAAATTCAAGAAATTTGTCAAATTCGAGAAGAAGGGCTTTGGATCCAAAGGCTAAGACTTGAAGAAAAAGGCTCCCTTCAAGAGTTTTGAGCCTAGGCAAGAGAAGAGTGAAAAGAAAGGGGTCCAATGTTATGAGTGTGGCGGTATAGGACACATCTCACCCGATTGTGGGAATTTGAAGAACAAGATGGCAAAAGTGATGGCCGCCACGTGGAGTGAAAGTGATGACTTCGGAAAGGGAGACAAGTCATCAAGTGATGATGAGCTTACCATCGACTACACTGCATTTGGGGCCACTTATGTAAAAGATAAAATTGTTGGTAAGAATGACTTGACTAATGATCCCATAGAAGAAAAAGATGAAGAAGTAGCTCTAGAGGTGATAGGTGAAGCTACTCATTAGGATATGGCTCTTATTGACTCAAGAGACTAAGGTGAAGGTCTTAATGAGGGAAATAACTCCATTAGTAAGAAGGAGAGTGGATGAGATGACTCAAGTGAAGATGACTCTTCATCTAACTCTACAAATGGAAGTGTTGAGAAAATGGATGTTAATGACTTTATAGTCAAGTGTGAAAGTTCATTGAAGAAGAACAATAGAAAGTTGAAGATTTTAGTTCCTTAACCTAACTTCCCTCACGCTCAAATTCTCAAGCGAAGAGGCCAATCATGCAAAATGGATCAAGGAAGCAAGCTAGACCGGTTCAACAACAAAGAAGATTTGAACTCGCTCAACCACAAAGTCATGGGAAGGTACCTATGCATGCACAAGGACATAGTATGAATTCTAAATTTATCCCTACATGTCACTTTTGTGGTATTGATGGTCACATTAGACCAAATTGCTTTCATTTTATTAAATTATGTAGAATCAAAAGCATGATTGAAAAGAGAATGACAAGAGCTAGAATGCATGCTAATAGGAAGGAAAATATTCATGTTCGTGATCCTATTATTTCTAGTACTCTTGAACCATTGACCACTAAGAAGAAAAATGTCATATCTATGTGGATAAGAAAAAATGAACCCGCTTGCTACGAGACTAACAAGTCTCAAATAGGTTCAACCAAGTCAAATGGACTTAGGAGGTTTATAGGACCTCATGACCTTCATTGATGAAAGATGATGTTGACCCCATATGGGGAACTCAAGCATGTGGTCAAGTCTCTTCTATGTGCAGTGGATGAAAATCAGTACAAACTGATTTAGAACACTAGGATAGCCAAGGAGGCATGGGATATTCTAGAGGTTGCACATGAAGGAACCGATGTTGTCAAGGATTCCAAGCTTCAAGTCCTTCAAACGCAATTTCAGTTGCTCAAGATGGAGGAGGACAAATGCTTCAATGACTTTGAAGTCAAGTTGATGGATATTGTAAATCAAAGTCATCAACTCGGTGATCCTTATACGGATGTGAGAGTCAAGCAAAAAATTATGAGGTCTCTCCCCGCTAGGTTTGAAGCAAAAGTGATGGTTTTAGAGGAGAATAGCACTTATAAGGACATGAAGCCGAGCGAGGTTATTGGAAGACTCCTCGCCTATGAATCTAGGAAGGCTCCTAGTATTTCACCTCCTAAAAAGCAAAAAAGGATTGCTTTGAAAGCTTCCAAGGTTGAAAAAGAGGAAAAAGGTGACTCAGATGAAGACATGGCTTTGATGCCTAGAAAATTCAAGAAATTTGTCAAATTCGAGAAGAAGGGCTTTGGATCCAAAGGCTAAGACTTGAAGAAAAAGGCTCCCTTCAAGAGTTTTGAGCCTAGGCAAGAGAAGAGTGAAAAGAAAGGGGTCCAATGTTATGAGTGTGGCGGTATAGGACACATCTCACCCGATTGTGGGAATTTGAAGAACAAGATGGCAAAAGTGATGGCCGCCATGTGGAGTGAAAGTGATGACTCCGGAAAGAGAGACAAGTCATCAAGTGATGATGAGCTTACCATCGACTACACTGCATTTGGGGCCACTTGTGTAAAAGATAAAATTGTTGGTAAGAATGACTTGACTAATGATCCCATAGAAGAAAAAGATGAAGAAGTAGCTCTAGAGGTGATAGGTGAAGCTACTCATTAGGATATGGCTCTCATTAACTCAAGAGACTAAGGTGAAGGTCTTAATGAGGGAAATAACTCCATTAGTGAGAAGGAGAGTGGATGAGATGATTCAAGTGAAGATGACTCCTCATCTAACTCTACAAATGGAAGTGTTGAGAAAATGGATGTTAATGACTTTATAGTCAAGTGTGAAAGTTCATTGAAGAAGAACAATAGAAAGTTGAAGATTTTAGAGGATGAAAATCTAGAGCTTTCAACACACAATGACCACTTAAGTAAACAAGTGGAGGCATCCAAGATGATTGAAGACAAGCTAAGGGATGAGCTAGCTTTGTCTAAGAGGAATGAAGAAGGGTTGAAAAGAGAGCTTGATGAAGCTATAGAGTCATTGACTAGGATGACTACAAGCACCAAGAAACTTGACCACATTCTTGGTAGTGGAAAGAACCCTTGTGACAAGAGATGTATTGGGTATGAAGAAAGTAAGGAGATCACTACTCCAACCAAGACCGTCTTTGTCAAGAGTTTGAGCAAGATAGAAGCCTCACCGGTGCACACTCCTAGGAAGAAAATTGATCTAAGACAATGTTCAAGAAGTGCACAAGTGAAGGAAGCTCCAAGGAGACAACCTCAAGCTCAAAAAGTTCTTTAACCTAACTTCCCTCACGCTCAAATTCTCAAGCGAAGAGGCCAATCATGCAAAATGGATCAAGGAAGCAAGCTAGACCGGTTCAACAACAAAGAAGATTTGAACTCGCTCAACCACAAAGTCATGGGAAGGCTCCTATGCATGCACAAGGACATAGTATGAATTCTAAATTTATCCCTACATGTCACTTTTGTGGTATCGATGGTCACATTAGACCAAATTGCTTTCATTTCATTAAATTATGTAGAATCAAAAGCATGATTGAAAAGAGAATGACAAGAGCTAGAATGCATGCTAATAGGAAGGAAAATATTCATGTTCGTGATTCTATTATTTCTAGTACTCTTGAACCATTGACCACTAAGAAGAAAAATGTCATATCTATGTGGATAAGAAAAAATGAACCCGCTTGCTACGAGACTAACAAGTCTCAAATAGGTTCAACCAAGTCAAATGGACTTGGGAGGTTTATAGAACCTCATGACCTTCATTGATGAAAGATGATGTTGACCCCATATGGGGAACTGAAGCAAAGAGAGCTATATTGCATACTTGTTGCATGCAAATATTTGAGAAAATCTTATGCTTCTTTGTTGATTGCTTGAGTAAGCTTGGTTGCACATATGTATATATGTTTTCAATTCAATAAGTGTGAACCATGTTTGTCTACAATCCATGTCATATTTATGTTCAAACATGCATTTTTGGACTAGGAGATTTACATAGGAAGTATGATATGAATGACCTATAGTTATCTCCATGACATGATGATTCTTAATGACATGCTTAAAAATTGAAAAGCATGAGTTGTTTTTATAACATGCTAATGACATATGAAAAGCATGAAATTCAAATGACATGCTCAAATGAAAAAGCATAAATTGATGATTGCAATTTTTAAATGCAAAACTTGTGTGAAAAAGCTTATGAGACTCAAAATGAATAAATGATCTTGTATCCGTTCAAAGGAATTTATATTCCAAATTGTCTCTCTTTCTTTATTTGTTGAATATGTCTACTATCATACGGGTTTCATTCCTGGAAAAATCAAATAGAGTGCAAAGTTGCTCATGACATGTTTGGCTTATAAAGATGGATATAGTTGCTCATAAATTAAAATCAATGAAAACTCTATATCATTGCTTCTCTCATGACATTGGTGAAATTGGTTTGAATTCTTATTAGAAACCTTTGTCATTTGCTTTGCCAAATACCATTGTATTTTGGAATTGAATGCTACATGTCTTGTATGCAAATCATGTTTTGATTCACACATTTATTTTAAATAAATCTCCTTGTTTCTCTCCAATTGATTGAGTTGCATAAAGTGGATTATATGATTATGCAAGTATATAGTTTGCTACTATCTCTCTTTGCTAAATGACCCGGTTGGGGACTACTCCTTTGCCTATATCATGACAAAAAGGGGGAGTAGAATGGTGGTAAGGGGAGTTGCAAATTGTGGTAGCAATTGTGCATGTTGGGGAGACAATACATTGAGGAGGAGTAACCCGTTGAGGGGGAGCATTGCATTCATCAAACATTGCATGATGTTGTTTGTTATACTTAAATTTCTAGAATGCAAATGCTTGTTTATGCTCTCACTTGACATTTTTCTTGAATTGGAAAGTATAAAAACTTTGCTTTCAGGGATTGATTGTTCTACTTGAGATTGAAAACTTCAAGATTATTTTTATATATCTCTTTGTAAAGTAGAAAATCATTGTAGACCCGTAGTTTCTATTATGTTGTGAGGAATCAATGTGAGTGGTGGTTTTGTCATGAAATAGCCAAAGGGGGAGATTGTAAGGATTCTCGTATCTTGATTGGCTTATTTCGTGGACAAACCACTTGTTGGGGTTGTTTGTGTAAGGGTAGTTTAGGTGATTGAACTTCATGCTCGAAGGCCCTTTCAAGACCTCAAGGGACAAGCACGCCAAAGGTATAATTTCTAGTGCTTGGTTTTCTTTGAAGAGATTTAGTTAGCACACACACACTTAACATACTTGTTCTTGTGTGCATACTCTTCACATGTCACTTTACACACTAACACTTTGTTTGATATCTTGTTGTGTGTATATGTGCTTAGTAATTCGCTTCCAAATAGTGTTCGGAAACGTCCGCACATGCATTAGAATGTGCTTGGTTTTGCGCGAAGACCGCCCACGGAGAATGCTCTTGGCTTCTCCTTTAGATTCACCATCACTAGTGAATCGACGGTTTGATCGGCGGCCACCGACCGCCGTTTGAAACCGTCATTCATATCTAATCGATTTTAATCTCTCGGGTTTGATTCTGCGATTTAATCGGCGGTTACGAAACCGCCGAATGAAACTGCCGTTGTTCCCCTTTTCTTCTCGGGTTCAATTCGGCGGCTGTAAACGGCGGCCTGGCTGCCGAATGAAACCGCCGATTGGTGCGTTTCAGGGGCAAAATTGTCTTTTCACATGCCCAATTCTTGATGTCTATAAATATCTTACTTTCTCATTCTCTAAAAAAGTTCTTTGAGTCCTTAGAACCCTAAACTTCAAAGAAAGATTTTTGAGAAAAAATCAAATCAAGAACTCACCTTTAAACACTCAAATCAAATCCTTTTTGCATCATATTTCATATTGCATATTTTATGACTATATAGAATGCATCCATGATTGGGTTTGCATCATCACAACTTGCTTAGTAAGAATTTGATTAAGTTCATCTTATTTTAGTAGTTTTACTATCAAGCTATTCTCTTTTAATTTACTTGTATGTTTTTGATCATATGATAAATACAAAAATAGAGAATTAATTGTGATGAATTGATTGAGTGTTATATTGTGATAGCTAATTAGGTTTTTGATTAATCTTGATTAGCTAAGCTATTTGACATGTCATTTAGCAATTGATATCCAGGGTTGATTTAATTGATTATATCATCATCCTAAATAAACATCTAAGGTTACCTAGTCTTGTTTGTTATTTGAATATTTATACATATTCACATAGGTTGCATAATCTCTTCATAGAGAATTAAGTATTGAGGCTAAGATTGCTTAGGCCTTAAGCAATTGGTCTAGAGCCACTTTTAAAGGCCTGAGTGGTAGAAGTGGGGGGTTATAGACCGGAGTGTTAGACGAGGTCTACACAGGTTGTAAACTCCATTTCAATTAGTGAATTTCGAGGTCCAAGTGTGGCGCACTAAACAGCCCGTGGTTTTTCCCAATGATTGGGTTTTCACGTATACATCAAGTGTTATTTAAATTCTGTACTATATTACACTTGCTTGTATTTTTGACTAGTAGAGACATTTTCGTAAAATTGACTTGCATGCGAAAATTGGGTAATAATAGTTAAAATCTATTCAAACCCCCCCCCCCCCCCCCCCCCCCCCAGATATTTGTCATACACACCGCGTATTTGCTTCAGAGTCATTTGCCCAAACCCCAAACTCATCTATCTACCAACTGATGTACGCCCCTATTGGCAGTTTTGTTAACGCTCAATCAACTTTTATTTAAACATTTATATTTTTCTTGGCATGAAATCATTTCTAAACTAAAAAGTATTCTATTAACTCAAAATTATCAACAGTAAAAAATTAAAAAATTAAAAACTCAAAATTATAAGGTGGCAGTCGAAGTAATTTTTATTTGGTCCTGAAACTTGAACAATTAGTTTTAGGGTGGGTCTATTACCGCTCAAAAAAATTCTTGTCACACCCATTTATTTTCTAAACCCATGTTAAAAAGTTATTTATTTATTTATTTTTAAACTTTCTACACCTATCAAACTAACAAAACTATCCTTCAAATACTATTGGTAAATTTAAATATATAATTTTTCTCAATACAACCATTTTTCTCACTGCCTTATGACATCTCAGTAGTTTTTTTTCTTCTTTTCTCTTTTATGAGTTTTGACACGCAATCAAATCCTAAAAATGGTGAACAAGTGAAGAAACCCTAATTTAATCAAACAATTAGGATTTGCTCTTTTTCCATTCATTATATGCTACAAAGTTAAGTTGGGGTTGGAGTTTTTACCGCAAAGGGGATTCTTTGAAATTATTCTAATTAATATTGTGTTGCTCTTTATAAGCAATTGTTCATCGAATTTAATTAAAACACTACAAAAAATAAAGGTCTCCATTTCCCGTCGGAAATACGCTTTTCCGACGGGAAAAAGCCGTCGGAGGCCATTGTAAATATGATTGCCAGAAATAACTAATTACTGACGAGCCGTCAGAAATACTACCATTTCCGACGGCCATGGCCGTCGGAAAAGATGAAAATACCGTCGGTAATAGTAATTCAAGGTGGTCAAAATTACTTGTATTTCCGACGGCTTATTACCGTCGGAAATAGTCGAATTTTCTAAAAAAATGGTGCGACTCGACTTGATAGTCGCCATGTCACCCATCACACGCCACGTCATCTGTCACCCTACTCGTGCCACATCACACAGCAACTTTAATTCCATGAAATTTATGTGGTTTGAACCCTTGACTTAGAGAAATTTATGTGGTTTGAACCCTTGACTTAGATACCCTTACCATTTTGCTATAACTTTATATCTGATATGTTTTGCATACTATTTATATATAAGCTATTGATATGTTTGTATAATATCTAATTAAATATTTTTTTTTTGTATACTATTTAAATATAACTATTGAGATATTGTTTTTTAAAATAATATTTTATTAAAATTATTAGAGTTTGTTTTAAAAAATCTGATATAGTAGTGTCACTAAATATAATTAAAAATAACTAAATGTTCTTGTAATTACTAATAATTTTGCTATATTTTATATTTAGTTAATTTAGTAAGATGTGTCCATAAAGTAATTTGAATTAAATTTTAGCATTTCCGATGACACTTTTTATGTTGTTAGAAAAGTGGGTAATATTGACAGCTTATTTGACTATTTTCGAACGGCCCAAAAGTCATCGGAAAAGCAGTATTTTTTTTTTCCGACGACACAAAAAATCCCACAAGTCATCGGCATAACTCGACAATTTGACACAACCCGAATCAATCTTGCAGATGTCATGTACGAGGGCATTGTAATGTTCTTTAACATCTCTACGTGACTTTCCCGGCAGTTGAATGACGATATTTTACCATCGGGCAATTTCTCAAGATAAAAATGCTTATAATAAGAGGGAGTTTCTAAATAATGACGTAAATATCTCACAAATCCCTTCATCATAATCCTGACAAATGTTTTGTGTATTTCTGTTGTATCAAAGTGTTCACTCTTGATTTTTGCACATATATGTCATTGTCCGGATAGCAATTTAGGGAAAATCAGGTGTATTAAATGCATACTACGAAATAGAGTTTATATAATTATTTTATCTAACTTTTTATTTTTCAAGAAAAAATAAATCATGAAATTTTTATTTGTACAAATTATTTGAAGAAACTTTATATAAAAAATACGGTTTTAACACTAAAATAAAAAATTGGTCTTTTCCGACGGCTAAATGCCGTTGGAAATGTAGACTATTTCCGACGGCATTTAGGCCGTCGGAAAAAATGTATTACTTTTTCCTCATTTCCAATGGAATAAAGACTATTTCCGACGGGAAAATGACTATTTCCGACGGCTTTTTAGGCCGTCGGAAATGAGAAAAAATATGATACCACATTTCCGACAGCACTGAAATGGCCATCGGAAATGGTACCTTTTCCGACGACAATTAGTGCCGTCGGAAATAGTTCGTCACTGATAGGCTTTTTTTTTGTAGTGAAAAACACATTTGAGAGTGTTGATTCCAAATTCCAAGTTTGATTTTGGGTGATGTTATATGTTCATTATTTATGACAATTCAACCAAGCAATGAAGGGAACGAATATCAAAAGTTAAGCTTCTTAATGGAAAACAAAGATTTTAATGTATTTTTTGTGTGAAAGTTTTAATGTATTTTTTAAAAAAGAAAAGTATTCAAACAAAGTTTTAATTATATATAAGAGTATTTTAATAATGAAAAAATTCATTAAAATATGGATGTAACAAGAATATTTTTGGATGGTAATAGATCAAGTCACCCTTAGTTTTAAGGCTTGGACATCTAATAATACCCTCAAAATGATTTTCAAGCGTAAACACCTGCACTTAAAAATAACTTTTATCTTAAGTACATGTATATATATAAAAAATAAATAAATAACATTCTTTTTTATTAAATTGAAGTATTAAATATGTCAAGTAATCTATATTCTAACTTCTATTTGATTTCCATATATAATTAACAGATATTTAAATTCCATATATAATTAAGATAGTTTAGTTTATATCTCTTTCGCACACATCTAATTTAATTTTAATTTTTAATACTTGGTTTCATATAATTGGAAAAAAAACAATTTGAAATGTCAATATCTTGATATAAATAAAAATAATCATACCCTATAAAGGGATACAAATTTGTTTATAAGCATACACAACATGACAACAAAAACATCCAAATTATTTGACATATATAGAGACGATAGTTACAATTTATTAGATGTTTTGTAACTCCAAGACACCCAAATCTAACCACAAATGATAATTAAATAAATCCAAGCCACTTTAGACAGAACATATTCTAAACAACTCTTTGTGACACCTTATTTGACTTCTTATGCCTTAAATTAACAATATCTCAGATACATAATTAATTTTAGTGAAAAATCATTGATATAAAATGGAGATTTTAATATTTTTAAAATTTGTTTGAGATCTTTTATATGAAGACTTTTGTGAATATATATATACATATATATATATACATCAGTTCCTTGTATGTGAGACACTGGATTTAAATACTTTGACTGACAAGTAAGTACATACAGTCAAGTCAAAGTATTTAAATCCAGTGGTCCACATACAAGGAACTGATATAACTATTATCAGTTCGAACTGATAATAGAATTTCTGTATATATATATATATATATCACATTCTCTCTTCTTTATGAAAATGACAATTATAATGAACAATCTCAATCGAATATTAATGAGAAAAAAAATAGAAAAAAAATATATATATATACAAAGAGAAAAAAAGTTGTGAATTGTGATGTGGTTTGGAGAAAACAAAACAAAAGAGGTGGATGAAATATCACATTCTTATACAGATTGACAACACTACTGACTACAGTCTACAGGCCCCTCCTCTTTATACATGCATTTATACTTCTTTCCGTACTTATTGATTATCCTTCCTTTTCCATTCATGCATTTTCCCTATTATTATTATTATTATTATTACTAGTGTGTACGGGACAAAGGTTTTTTTTTCATACAGTATGGTACTATGGTTGCTATTAAAAATGTAATTTTATATATGTTTTATATAAAATATTTCCCTGAATCTGTTCCAATTGTTTGATTATACATTCCATATTCACTTGATTTTGTTCTAATTATTAGATTAAACAATTCAAACTAGTCTTTAAAAGTAAATTTTCATGTGTGTAATATTACTATTTGATATGATTATATGGTATAATAATTTGATAAGCTTAAAAAAATAGATGGAAAAATAAGAAAAAAATTATTATTAATAACATTATTATAAAAATAAAAATAATATGATTATATATGATATATTATATATTATATATGATATCATATCCTATTATATATATATTGACAAAGTTATAACCTATTATATGATATATAATTTTATGATTATTTTGTAAGCATTAATTAAGGAGGGTGTATTCAATTAGGATTCTTGAGGACATTTAAAGACGTTTTTTAAGTGACAGATTTTCATGGATTTCTACAGACTTTTATAAATCCACATGGACTTTCATTGATTTGTTTAGACATTTATATCAGACTTTTATGGATTTGTTTAAACATCTATCTCAGACTTTTATGGATTTGATGAATTTGTTATCTCTGACTTCTATTATAGATGGAGAATTATACTACTATATGGCCCAATAACACAATCTATACACTCAACCATTATGATCCGTTAATACAATTTGTAGTACTAAACCCAATCTCTGCTTTATTCCTTTTTCTCTTCTATTACTTTTCACCTCCTTAATCAGCTATTTCCCTTTCCAGTTCTCCATTTGTCTCTCCATAACCACCTGAGTATTGCGAACCCTGTAACAACGTAAACCTTAAAGGAGACAAGTTTTTGATGTCATGCCACTTAAAGAAATTATCAGCTCTTTCAAGGAGACAAAAAAAAGCCCCAAGAGGAGGTAGAGGTAATAATACATATGAATTATCAATAGTAAGAGCAGCAACATGAGCTTGGTATCAACATGATACTGTGTATCAAGGTGAATTTGTTATCACAAGAACAACTGATTAGAGAGTAGCTAATTATAAGCTATCACATTTTTTTTTTTTAAATGCGCAATTTTCAGCAGATAAAATTGATAATATGGATTTCAGTATAACAATTGAGAATGATTGTTCAATTGAAATTTTTATGATACTAACTAGAATTAAATGTATTTCCATGATGAATTTACTATTTTATTGTACATCTACCTACCCTTAAGCTTTTGAAAACATTTTGTCAAACAAAAAGGGACTCTCGTCTAATCATATAAACAAACAATAATCAACTAATCGAATAAACAAGCAAAGCTATACATAAAATATTGAAAAAAAGTATAACCCTAACCCAAACCTTGTCACAACTGACCACCCTTTGATCCACGATTTTTAATTAATTCTCTACAGCTTCAAATCTTACAAAATTTGACATGGATAATCTATACATATAGGACATGCTACAGTAAAATTATCAATTTAATCCATGATCATTTGTATATGAAAACATTCATTCTTTTCTTATTTTCCGAATCTGTCAAGCAGAAATCAATATTGATCTTTGTCTACTCCAAAAATTATAACAATTTTTTTACTCATTTATAAATCACGAAACTTTGCAAAATAATAGTAAACATAACATTCTATCTACATATATTTTTTCATAATTTTCTAGATAGAAGAACCCACCCAAATAAATTTATGAATTCTGGCCATTTGTCAAAATAGAGGGGTTCCGGTAGGTCTTTGTATATTTCGAAAACACATAGAGTCCACCAAAATCCTTGGAGAGAAGGCTGGACTTTTATGGCCTTTGATATTAATACCTCTCACCATCAAGTCCACCAAAATCCATGACTTAAGAAAATCCATTAAAATCCAGTCTCAATTGAATACACCTTGATTCTTGTAGATATTTTTAAAGTCCCAATTCAATACACCCGGATTTGAAAGGATTTTTTAAAAGTCTATAAAAATATGAATTGAATATCACTGGATTAATATAGACTCTTTTAAAGTCTCTAAATGTCCGAATTGAATACACTAGAATTTATAATGTCTTTAAATGTCCTCAAGGATTCTAATTGAATACACCCCCCTAAGATGACACATGTCAGATTTTGGTTAAAAAATGCAATTATTTTACAATAATATTACTTTGCCCAAATATGGTGCCCAAATTTGGTGCCCAAATGATGTGGCAACGCTGTAATCTATTCATTTAAATTGTATTATATTTGCATGATTTAAATGAACGGATTACAGTATTGCCACATCATTTGGGCACCAAATTTTGATAATATAGCATTACACATTATTTTATTATGATATGATATGATTATTGATTTGAATATTTTCTAAACATTTATTAAATTGCCACATGGCGGACTCTGGTTAAAAAAAAGGTTGTTACTATATTATGAGTAATGTTATGCAACCAAAATAATTAACTTAAATTTCAACCCAAATGATGTGTTAAGTGAGTTGTCACCACCACACACAATATGGGATGATGTGGTTAATAAAAAAAACCACTTGCCAGTTGCCACATCATTTAGGTTGAAATTTGGGCTAAAATTTTGGATTGTCTAACATTAATGTTATATATATATATATATATGATTATTAAATTGCCAATATTAATATATATTATTGATTTGAATATTTTCTAAGCATTTATTAAATTGCCACATGACGGCTTATGGTTAAAAAAAAAGGCTGTTATTATATTATTGTATATGATAGGGGATAAATTATGGGTTTACAAGTTGAGACTAATAACTTTTTTTTTTTTTTTTTTTTTTTTGATGTATAACCACTACCGGGACCAGCGAGAATAGACTCTACAAGCACGGCCCGGAATACTACTCCCACTATCGGGGAGAGGATACAGGTGGAATACAGCTACTCTCACAAATGGAGAGAGGAGAGCTCCCATAACCGAGAGATGGCAACCCACACTTGGGATTTAAAGACCAAGGTGGGACAAAGAATATATATACAAATATATGCACTCACATGGCTTTGAACCGTGGTGGTGGAGGCTCCCAGGGAGCGTCCAACCACATTGGCAAGAGGCCAAGTGTGTAGTTGAGACTAATAACTAAAGGCCTACATAATCTTGTATAATTGACACATTTATGAATCTTGTCATATGTACGATAATTACAAAGAAAATATACTCTCATTTAGACCTGGCACGGTTCCGGTTGGAACCGTCGGAACCGGTCAGAACCGGAACCGGAACCGGAAAAACCGGAACCGGAACCAGAACCGGATTTTTGGGAAGGAGGCCGGTTCCAGTTCTATGATTTGGTCGAACCGGCGGTTCGAACCGGATTGGAACCGGCGGTTCCGGTTCCGGTTCGAACCGCCGGTTCGCACAATAATTTTTTATTTTTTTTCTATAAATACCACCCCCCTTCCATTTTTCCTCAAACCAATTTCTTCGCAATTCTCTAATTCTAATTTCTCTCCAATGAGAGAATAGAAAAAAATTGCCTTAAAAAAAAAAAATTTGCGGTAAAAAAAAATTTATATATGCCTTAAACTTTGAAAGGCCATAACTTTGTGCTCGGATGTCCGAATCAGGTAATTTGTTTTTTGAAATCGCATAGAATGATGCAAGGAATGGGATGGGAGCAAGCCAAAGGGCTTGTGGCCACTTTTCGATCCCTAAAAACCCCTTTTTCATCAAAAAAAAGTGTTTTTAAGTGTTGTGTCTATTTCGAACCTCGTTTAAACCTAGTAAGAAACCTTTTCCTCCCGATCCCACACCACATCCGTGCCCGTCTTGGTCCGGAGAATTACTTTAACATCAGGCCTTGTGTAAATGGACACGTTTTTAAAAAATCTTTTATACTACTTATAGTTTTTGTTTGAAATATTATACAAGTATTGAATGTGGCTTTAGTGGCTAGTTTAGTTTGTGTTTTTCTTTTGCAACCATGGTTCAAGCATCCATAAGAATCCATAAATTGTCATTTGTAATTTTATTTTATAATTTAATTTAATTTTGTAATTTAATTTAATTTTGTAATTTGTCATTTATATATTTTATTTTATTAGAGAAGTCTTTTTTTTTTTTTTTTTTTTTGTAAAAACAAAAAAAAATGAAAAAAAAAAAAAAAAAAAAAAAGGTTCAAAACCGCCGGTTCCAATGGAACCGGAACCGGCATATAGCGGTTCCGGTTCCGGTTCCGGTTCCGGTTCCATCAAACCGCCGGTTCCGAACCGGAACCGGAACCGGACCGGAACCGGAACCGGACCGGAACCGGAACCGGACCGGAACCGTGTCAGGTCTACTCTCATTTAAAAGAACTTCATTATGTCAAATATTGAAGAAGCTGTTTTTAGTTATTTAATATATTAATTGTATGTAGTAAATGTATAATTTGGTATTTTCTGTGGGACTCAAATCAGCTGTCCAAAAATGATGTCTCAATTTGTGTCTAACCAACCAAATTGAGACATGTGTTTATATTTATAGAAGAAGTTGAAAAAAAATAATTAAATGGAGACACATGTCCCAATTTGGTTGGTTAGACACAAATTGATACATTATTTTTGGACAATTGATTTGAGTCCTCTTTTGTGGAATAGAGGATGAATAGGCAGCTGAAATATATATATATCACATGCGATGGTAGACTGGCAGCGACTCGAACTTCGACATTGTCAGACCAAATGAACACTTTACTCTAACCACCAAGCCATATTAGCCATTAGGAGGTGGTTGAAGACATTTTCAAGCATCAATACCATGTAAAGATTGTATACATTTTGGTGGCTCAAAAATTAAATGTCACTATTTGGACCAGGTTTTGTAAGAAAGTCACCACATTAGTAATTCATGTTTAAAAGTGACGTAGCGGAAAACACAAAGAATACGACCAACGTCAATATTCTGTGATAAACTCTGGAATCCACCAGAAAACGAGAGAAACTCTCAAAGAAAACTTTGAAATTTTATTGAATAATTGAATAATTGAATAATTCGGCCGTAAGGCTTACAATCATATTTAAAGCGAAAAACCTAACCATAATCCTTGTTGGACAAGAAACGGGATTAAATACTAAAAATTACCAAAAATAGCAAAATTGAGATAATTGTGGAAATAAAAACTACTAAGAATCCTAAGCAATCCATAATTGACGGAAGTCGATTCGGACTTAGAAAACAAAAGTTATTGCGAAAACGAAACTTTCCTAAAATAGCAAAAATGGCAATTTCGGGGCCTAAACGATGGAATTCGGTTAAAAAAGGGTATTCCACAATAGCAAAGCTATTGAATTTTAACGGTCTCGCCGAAATGCTTCAACTGTGAAAGTTTCACGTCATTCCGACTTCGACGCCCGGACTAGTGGAATTCGATTGCCCTTGAATTTATGATGTTCTCTCTTCATTATGTAAGCATAGGCCACTTGTTCTACATCAAAAAGGCACCAATTTAGGTGATCAGACAAAAATACCCCTATAGTACTTCCACGCTAGCTTTCTTTCATTCAGTTTACAATGACAATTGTGAAGTAGAAAGAGAAAGTCACGTTGAAACCCAGGCGATCACTCAAACGGCGATAGAGTGGCGCTATGCTGACGCACTCGGGGGTTCAAGAGCTTTTTTTTTTGTTTTTTTTTGTTTTTTTGTTTTTTTTCAATTTAAAATCCTCTGGTTGTGTGAATTTTGAATCTCCGAGCCTTTCTAAGCTTTGTCCAAGACTTTCTAAACACTGTCCGAGCCTTTGTGAAGTTGTGTAAAAGGCTCGGGCAGTTAAGTAAAAGGCTCGGGCAGTTCATTAAAAGGCTTGAGCAGTTCATTAAAAGTCTCGGAGATACAAAATTAACAAAAAAAAAAAAATGATTGTTAAAAAAGGCTTGGACAATGTTTCAAAAGGCTCAGACACAGTGTTAAAAGGCTCGGAGATTCTAATTTTACAAACCTATTAATATTCATAAAAAAGCTCGGATAACAAGTTAAAAGGCTTGAACAGTGTTTCAAAAGGCTCGGATACAATGTTAAAAGGCTCGGAGATTCTAATTTAACAAACCTATTAATATTCATAAAAAAGCTCGGATTACAATTGAAAATGCTCGGACACAGTGTTAAAAGGCTCGAAGATTCTAATTTGACAAACCTATTAATATTCATAAAAAAAAAACTCGGATTACAATTGAAAAGGCTCAGACACAGTGTTAAAAGGCTCGGAGATTCTAATTTGACAAACCTATTAATATTCATAAAAAAGCTCGGATTATAATTGAAAATGCTTGGACATTGTTTCAAAAGGCTCAGACACAGTGTTAAAAGGCTCGGAGATTCGAAATTGACAAACCTATTAATATTCCTACAAAAGGCTTGGGCAGTTCATTAAAAAGCTCGAGAACTGATTAAAAAGGCTCGGAAACTATTTACAAAGGCCTAGAGTTTCGTTAGTTTCCTATCTCTGTTTCCATTTTACCTTTCATTGTATGAATTTTGATATTCATAATCTGATAAGATGAGTGATCTTATGTAACTATATGAATGTCGAACTGTCGAACTCGTTGAAGAAGAAAATGAATTTGGATTTCAGTTTACAGAGCTTTCCGCTTTAAAACAGTTAGAGAGAGAAGAAGATCTCAGACAACTTCAAAGTATCTTCTAAAAGTTAAAGTAAAAATAATAATTTTAAAATGTGTACAGTAAGAGCATTTTTGGAAGTCACTTACTTTGATGCTTTTTAAATTTAAGTTATTAAAATAGTGATAGTCTTAAAACACTAACTTACAAAAGTGACAAAACCCACCATTTCCACTACATTTTGGTGAAATGAGTGAAATTTTTATTGAGAAAATGTTCAACAATATATACATGATAAACAATCTCTTAATTTTACGACAATTTACAATACAAACAAAGCAGTAATACTTTAATATATATATATATATATATATATACACACACAAACAATTGTATATATACATTATATATCTATGCAGATCAGCAATTTCATGGTTTGATTAACAATTCCACAATCAAAGGGATTATATATTGAATGATTTCAGTTCTTCTATTTTATTTTTTCATTAAATTACTTTTTCAATGTGCAATTGTTTAAGCTTTTGGGATATTTTTCAAAAGCCAACTAACTCGTACTGTTTTTCAAGTATATCATTGTTATCTTCCAAGACAAAATAATGAGAAATATCAACTTGTTTACACAATGAGTATAATGATTAAAATAAATCTTAAATTCAACTACTCACTAATTATCGAGTTAAAATGAGGGAGATAATGACATTATATCTCTAGATGATTAATTTGATTTCGATTAAGCTACTTTAACCACAAATAGGTACCTAATTACCTTGATAATTAAGTTCTAGATTAACAAAGCTAAACTGATATTGATATTTGGTTCAACTAGTGAGAAATTACTTGAGGAAAAAGAGATCAAAACTTAAATAAAAATAAAAAATAAAAAAAAACCCGAGAATAGTGCAATTTTGATTTTTGGAAAAAGAGAGTAAAAAACATATTACCAAAAAAAGAGTAAAAAACATATCAACCCTTTGTGAGAAATGCGACAAAAGGAAGGAAAATCCATGGACCGACCCCATCGTCTTTACCCTGTAGGAACTACAAGATCACCCCAAGGATGCCTTTGGTATCTAGGGGTCGCGGACCGACCATAGAACCCTACTCAATAAGTGGAATGCATTAGCTGTCCACTCTCAAGTTGGGCAGTAAGGGTTGGAGAAGGGCAATTACTCATTTTTAAAACCAGTATTTTTAATACCAAAGAGTCGGGGTGAAAAAAGGGGGAAAGCCCTCCGATCTTGGTTCTCCTGTAACTGGATCCTCCAAAACCACAAGAATCCTTAGTTAGAATGGGATTCCTTTCAACTTTTATTCTTAGTTTAACAGACATATTTTATTTCATATTTTTGTTAAAATAAATCAACTTTATATTTTATTTTATTTTATTGCCTTTCTGTATTATATTAATTTGTTTCACATATAAAATATAATTTGTTCTTTCAAAAAAAAAAATTGTTTGACTTAATTTTCTTAAAAATTAATTAATTAATTATATTTGATTTTCTGTATTATATAACTATATAAGCCTTACAATTAATGACGTAGTATTTGAAAAAATAAAATTCAAGTCGATTATTATCCATTAAATATAAATAATTTAGCACATCACATCTTTGCACATGTGATAGAGCACTATACAAACATGGATAAAGAATTTTTTTATTTGATGTTGTTGGAGTAAACATGTAGCTTTTGATCTCGACAGGTATCGGTAGACTTCTAATTTATTTGGAGTCAAAATTTATTATAATACCAAAAAAAATACAAATAATTTAAATACCAGTACAATTACACCTTAGTCAATAGCATCAATATTCTTGTCGTTTATATATATATATAAAGACATAGAATCCTTTTGAGTCTTGATAGTTGACATTAGAAAGAGTCCCACCATTTTCTTTAAATAAAATTATTACATTATGTGTGCGGACTGCGGAGATTTTTCTTTAATTTATGAGTTGATATCTTTTGTTATAAAATTACTAACACATAACAACAGACGAGTAGTTCAGCTAGTAGATAGACGAGTTGAGCTTGAGGTTTGGACAAATGACTTCCAAGTCAGCAACTCAAATCCAACAAATGACAAAAGCTTCAAAAAATTCTTGATAGATAAATAGATATTGTCTAAAAAAAATTGCTAACACATATTTCAGTATATAGATATTTGTTTGGTGTCATTTTTTTTTTAATAGAAAAAAATTAGTAGATAGACGAGCTTAGGGCTTGAATAAATGACTTCCAAGTCAACGGTTCGAATCCTACCAATGACAAAAGCTTTAAAAAAAATATCTGTTGATAAATAAATATCGTAAAAAAAAAAAAAAATAGAAAAAAGAAAATTAACTTTTTACTGATAGAAAATCTTTTACCAGTAAAAAAAACTGATGATTTTGCTTTCTTGCGAATCTCTTAAGCCATGTGTTTACAACTTTTTATTATAATAATTATTAAAAATGGAAATATATGTCGGCTAAAGTGAAAGAAGAGCCCCATCTTAAAGTTTTTATTTTTAATTTTTAATTTTGTCTTAAATTAATAATTGAAGGTGTGAACCTCAAAGCTTATATAAAATATTGGTTTCTATAAATACTGTCACGCATATAGTCACACAATTCAAATTCATGTTAGAATGTGATGATACTTATATCTCTTCACATTTTTCATGGTTAAATTGAAATTGTATTTTTTTAATATTTTTTTTTATGTATTATTTATAAAGGAACGATTCAGATATCAAATATTACCAAATCAAATGAGTGTCTTTTACCATCGAACCAGAATAGGTAATGGTAAATTAAAATGGTAATTACTTTTGAAAAAAATATATATACTAAAATGGTAATATGATTTTTCAAATATTATTGTATTATTAGAGCATCTCCAATGTAAAAGTGGCTTGCATACCAATAATTGTTAACATGACAACAATGTCAAGAGACATACTTCCTATGTAGCATAAAAATAGACTCGATAAACAATCAATTCAAAATTTGGTCTTCAATGCTTTTGTTTAAAACATAATTTTTTTAAGAGTAATACTACTTTGCCCAAATTTGGTGCCCAAATATGGTGCCCAAATGATATGGCAACACTCTCATCCATTCATTTAAATCAAGCAAATCTAATACAATCTAAATGAATGGATGAGAGTGTTGCCACGTCATTTGGGCATAAGATTTGGGTACCAAATTTTGGCAAAAATAGCATTACTCTTTTTTTAATTATGTGTCCATTTTGTTTCCTGTTTTATTTTATATTTTATTTCCTTACCAAAAATATATGAAAAATTAATATCGGTTTTAAATATTTGATGAGTCAACATAAAAAATAGATATGTAATAGACCGTCTGAAAGTAGATATAATGATTTAACCAAAAATTAAATATAAACAAGATCCTCTTATGGTAAGATAATAAATTATAAGATTCAACCCAAATTTCTTATTTTATTTTATATTTATAAAGATGTAATATAATTCAAATTATAAATTGTTAGATATGGACTATCTCTACCGGTGTGTATATATATATAAATTCCTAACCAGTTGAGTTGAGTTCACGAGTTAATATCAAATAAAATCTTTTTAAACAAAAGAATTAAATTAAATTGGATAAAAAAAATATCAAAATTGGAAAAAGATTCCTTTAATAAATAAATAGAGTCAAATATAAAACCTTAAATTATATATGTAGCAACTTTAAAGTGAGATGCCTCTCACTTTAATTTCAATAAGAATCTCAATAAAAACACATCAATTTTTATTAATTTTAATATAAATTTTGTTTATAAATAATAAATTTAATAAAATCTACTTATAAATAAAATTTATCAAAAAAAATATCCCTAGTTCATGTCACGCACCAAATGCTTATATATATAACATTTCTCTCGGCACATACCAACCGGATTACAGTTAGGTGATTATACCGATGGATAGTCAATAATTACGTAAAAAAAAAACATTAACTGAATTAAAAGAAAAAAAAAATGTCAACATAATTTTGCATGCCTTTTTAATATTTCAGCATGCTCTCTAATCCACGTGCATTGTACTCTACATTACTATTGGTTTGTGAATGCCACGCGCTGTTACAAAGAGAATCAGACATAAAATTAATGTAATTCTCTTCACTGTCTTCCCTTTTTTTTTCCTTACTCTCCACTCTGCTGCATCCTACTCAGTCTCTCCAAGGAAAAAAAAAAAGAGTGGATGATTTATTTTGGCTAAGATGCGCAGATCCTCTTCTTCTACGAACTCCACCTGCTACGGATGGTGCATTTTAGCATAACCCCACTCCACAAACCCTAGATAAAAAGATAATTAATCAAAGTGTTTATCTTTCCTTTCTTTGTTGGGTTTTTGTCTGTTTTTGCTTAACTGGCAATCATTATCTTTCTTCTCTCTCACAAAACCCCCCCACCAATTTTTTTTTTTTTTTTAATAGCTTTTGTGTTTGTTACTGAAAATACTGTTTCTTTGGTTTTCCTTTTTAGGGTCTTCTTGAAGTAGGAATGGGTATTATTAAGTGGTGTTTTTGAGGTTCAGATCTGAGTGAGGAGGCCAAGGTCGTTTCAAGAAATAGCTTTTGGTTTCTTGGGTTCACTTTGACCTCATTAAACAAACAACAAACACCCATTTGCTTCTTCTTTCTTGACTTGTGTTTGTGTTCAAGTTTCCATTTTTTAAGAGAGAGAAAGAGAGATCAAGTGGAAATGCTGGCGATAGGGAGTCCGACTTGCAGTGTGCGTACAAGCACTGGTTGCAGTGCTTTACTCAGAGAACTTCAGGTCTTTTTTCTTTCTTTCTTTCTTTCTTTCTTTCTTGGGGTTTCTTCTTCTTGTTCGTGCTCATGTTTTGTAATGATGGGGTTTTGATAAAGTTTATGGTGATTTGGTTTGTTGAAAGGACTAAAAAAGCATTGACTGTTTAAAGTAAAAATATAATCATGGGTCTAGTGTGTACCTATGACATTGAATTAGAGTCTCTGTTAGCAAAAAAGGGTGTTTCAGATATGGTATGTTCACTTTGTTTGCTATAAATTGTGGAAGCAATGCTTTTTGGTTCTGATTCATCTCCAGTGTGCGTGCCCTATTAGGGTCTCTTTTGGTTTCTCGATTTTTTACCAAATTCATGAGTTTTTTTTTTTAGTTTAGTCTTGTTTCTTGATGGGCCATGAAGTAGTTTTGTACATGGTGGCGCTTTTGTTTTCGAAATTTTTTTCTTCCAAATTTAGTTGATTTTACTATAAGTTTTTTAAAGTTTTTTATTTTTATTTTTTATAGTTTGATGTTTTTGAGTTTATATTGGGTTGGCGAGTATTGTGGTTTTGATTCGGATTTAGTTAATTATTATTATTATTATTGTGGTTTTGATAGCGAGGGCTTCTTTTCCAAATTCCAATGTTGCAAATTTACTTTCTGTGAAATTAGTGCTTCTTTTAGATTTTTCTTTATTCTCTGCAACTTAAGTTTCTACAGAGGAGGGTTTGGTATAGTATTCGAGGTTTTTATTTATTACTATTATTGGTCACTTCTTTTTTGGTAGAAAAATTGATTGCTGTTTTCAAATTTTAATTGTGAGCTTCATGGGCTCAATCTTTCCTGAAAGAGAAGAATATACAAGTTGTATCTGAACGCTATTAACTGGTTTTTTGTTGTAATGGAAGCAGCAAATATGGAATGACATCGGTGAGAGTGAAGCGGAAAAAGACCGCATGTTGATGGAGTTGGAGAGGGAATGCTTAGAAGTTTACAGGAGAAAGGTTGAGGAAGCTGCCAATGCCAAGGCACGTCTTCATCAGTCTGTTGCAGCCAAGGAAGCTGAGCTTGCAACACTCATGGCTGCTCTCGGGGAACTTAATATTCATTCACCGGTATAATAATCTGCCACTAAATCATTAGGGAATTGTCTTTCATTTCTTATCATCAGGTTTCTCTACCAGTATGTTTCCTTTTGGTTTAACATTTATGTGGCTTTTTCTTGGTTTCTGGTTTTAGAAGGTCATGTACATCCATTGGAATGGCTACATGAAATAGTTTTTTTGAAATACAAAATATATTGATATAGTTTAATCCTTATTTAGTTTCCGTTGGTTGAGTGGCTACATGAAACATTGATATGTCAATTGAGCAGCAATTGTGAAAAATAAATGACCCTTCTTCCAATGGTGTATTCTGCCTTTTCATTATTCTGTTTTTTAGGATAAGGAATGCTAACTATAGCTTACAGGTCCATTTACTTTTTGAATTGTCACTGTTTGTTTTTCTCTATATGTTCTTGCTACCTCCCTACTTTGCTGCAAGGTGTCAGTCCAATTTTAATATAATTTTAAAGGTCAAGTATATTTCTTAATGTGGCATCACTTGCTCACTCGATTCTCATCATAATATTTGCAGATTCAGACAGAGAAGAGGTCAACATCATTGAAAGAAAAACTTGCTTCTGTTGCACCTCTGGTAGACGATCTGAGAGAGAAGAAAGAAGAACGAATAAAGCAATTTACGGACATAAAGGCCCATATTGAAAAGATTAGTGGGGAGATTTCTGGGTATGATCATCTCAACAATACTCTGATGAATTCCTTGTCTCTAGAAGAAGACTTGTCACTAAGAAGGCTTACTGAATACCAAACACATCTTCGCACACTTCAAAAGGAGAAGGTATGCATATTACGATAGGAACCAAAACTTGAAGTTTTTATCTGGATGGTTGCTTTCTGATAAAAATCATGACTTGATATCATGTTTGAATATTAAGAGGCATGTTTGAATATTTATTAATGTCTATGCCATCATGCAATTGAATATTTCAAGTAAACCGATTTTTGGGTGATTAATTTAATAAGTATAAACTGCAAAATGTTGAACTGAAAGTTTGAACACAAGGAAAAAGTAACTTAAGAATTATGTACTTTCTTTGAATGTTTGTGGAAGGGGTGACTTGGTTTAGTTTAATTGTAAAGCATTTCTCTGCAAAAAGGCTGTTGATATATTCTTGTATCTGAATGAATATTCAATTAAATGTCCTTTTGTCTTGATAGAAGATGGTTTTTGCATATCTAGTCCCTTGGGCTGATATGAACTTTTTATAATTATGCAATCTTTGATAATTTATGGGCATATTTTTTGCTTTGTGCAGTCTGACCGCCTCAATAAGGTTTTGGAATATGTGAATGAGGTGCATTCTCTCTGTGGTGTTCTTGGTTTGGATTTTGGCCAGACTGTGAGTGATGTGCATCCGAGCTTGCAGGGGTCAAGCATGGGCCATTCTACAAACATCAGCAATAGCACATTGGAAGGCTTAGAACAGGCCATTATGAAGTTGAAAACTCAGAGAAAATTTCGAATACAGAAGGTAATACAGATAGTTCTGTAGTCCTTTGTACGGAACTATCCTTTTTTTTTTCCTATATAAAACTCATTTAATTTTTGTCTGTTTCTTTGGTGGTTGAAACTTACTTGTATAAGGACAGTTTTGATGTTTCTGTTTATGCTTGCCTTTGTTATTTGAATTATTTGAAGTAATACTGTATTTCACAATGCAGCTGAAAGATATTGCGACGTCACTTTTTGAACTTTGGAATTTGATGGACTCTCCAAAAGAAGAGAAGAATAGATTTTCAAAGGTTACATACATTCTTAGATTATCAGAGTATGAAATTACAGAACCTTGTGTTCTATCAACCGAGATAATTGAAGAGGTCAGGAAGCACCCTCAATTTATTTTCTGTTTTATTATTGAAAGGCAGATCCTCAAGTTTCCCATCTCTCTCACAGGCATCGGCAGAAGTTGAAAGGCTGACTAAATTGAAAGCGACTAGAATGAAAGAACTTGTTATGAAAAAGCGGGCAGAATTAGAGGAAATATGCCAAATGGCTCACATTGAGCCTGAAACCAGCACAGCTGCTGAGAAATCCAGTGCACTGATAGATTCTGGTACATTGTTTCATGACATAAAGCTGGGAAATTAGATCCCTTTATTTTCTTATTGTGTTTTAATAGCAAGTTGGTGAAGGAATACGTATTGATGATTCTTAATGAATTTGTTCAGGTCTCGTGGATCCTTCTGAACTTCTGGCCAGCATTGAAGCACAGATCATAAAAGCTAAAGATGAAGCACTAAGCCGAAAAGAAATAATGGACAGGATAGATCGCTGGCTTTCTGCATGTGAAGAGGAGAAATGGCTTGAGGAATATAACCGAGTAAGCTGTCGCGCCTTTTGTGCTAAATAGTCTATTAACCTGCGATGATGGGTTATGGAATCAGGATTTTGTCTCACTTTATTGATGTCGCTTTTAAATCCTATTTTGTAGTTTACTATGCAGCATAGCTTTTGATTTAATTTGAGCAGAAAAGATTTGTAATTTACTATGCAGCATAGCTCTTGTTTCTTATTTTAAGATAATTTCATGTTGTCAGGATGATAATCGATACTACGCTGGTAGAGGTGCACACATTAATCTTAAACGCGCAGAACGAGCTCGGGTAACTGTGAGCAAAATTCCAGGTATTGCTTTCTATAATGCTGTAAGCACTTATTTGAGTCTACTGCTTTTTGTGGCTAATGGGTTACTCTTTCCAGCAATCGTGGACAATCTGATAAATAGAACACTGGCCTGGGAAGGCGAGAAAAAGACGTTCTTTCTTTATGATGGGGTAAACCGCTAGTGCTCATTTGCAGCCTGAATTATTCCAGAAATATTCCTTCTGTTGCTGATTTCTTGTAACTTTAGTTCTGACATCATTCCATTTCCGCAGGTAAGGTTAGTATCATTACTAGAGGATTACAAGCTGGCCAGACAACATAGGGAAGAAGAGAAGAAGAGATTCAAGGTAATTTAATCTATTTTGTTGTTTCCATGTTGATTCAGATACAATTTAATCTTGTGAGAGAACACTTTTGCTCACCCCCTTTCAAGGGAGGTAACCATTACCCCTCTCCTAAATGGATGACATGTGTCCATGGAGGGGGTAAATTTGTCCAAACACAGTTATGTTTTAGACAAATTTACCCCTCCCTAGACACATGTCATCTTTTTGAGAGGGAGGTAATGCTTACCCCCCTTGTAGGGGGGTGAGCAAAAATGGACTCTTAAGAACGTGATGACCGGTTTCTCCTTGTACTCTGTTATAAATTATTAAATGCTATTTCCAAATGTTCCCATCTAGATAGTCAAATGACATTGTTGTCCCGTTTTCACAGGATCAAAAGAAGCTTCAAGATCTCCTCCTGACAGAGAAGGAATCCATGTATGGGTCTAAACCAAGTCCAAGAAAAACCAGCAGCTTTAGGAAGCCAAATGGATATCGTGCAAATGGAAACGGGTCCATGCCTCCCACACCTCGTCGTAACTCAGTTGGATGCGGAACACCTGAGCTCCTCACCCCCCGATCCTACTCAGGGCGTCAAAATGGACATTTCAAGGAAATGAGAAGGCTGTCAACTGCTCCACTGAACTTTGTGGCAATATCGAAAGAAGATACAATGTCAACTTACACATCTGTTTGTGATTCTTCTGAGCCAGGCTCTCCTCCTCAGGGTTGAATTTACATACTTGCAGTTGGTATATTTTTTCGTACTGTTTATATCTCACTCTATTAGTGGCTAACCGATGTACACAAACACATTAAATGAATTCCCCGGACTTGGTTGCTTTATGTTTGCAGGAACAGCCTATCGTTACAATTTCAACAACTGTACACTCAATTAGATAAGAGGAACCTTGTGAATACAGAAAGGATTGTACAGTGTATGATTGTGAATTGTAGAAGTTACTTGGACAGCGGTAAGTAAGGTAACTGACATTTGAAGAAGCACGTTTAGATGTTATTTGGTCCGAGGAGCAATAGACAATAGGGTAAACTAATATGGGAGAATATTATAGATGTATTTTGTGGATTTTGATTGTGTTGTGTAAATATATATTCTAATGTGATGGCTTTCTTTTGATGTAGCAGGAAATTTGGTAATCTTTGGAAATGTTTTATTATTAGCTTAATCGTTCGGTTTCTGATGCCTTACCTGCCCGATTTCTGATTGGATGAATGTCTTGTACCTATATGGTATGGCAATGTGCTTTTGATTTTTCTGATTGGAAATATATTTTTTGCTAATTCAAGTGATTTGGGTCTTTTGTTCAGTCCTACAATATTTGATGAATACATGAAGGGATTGTTTGGTACACTCACCGGATATGATTAATATTCTGTAAATAAGTTGTATGGTGGAGTAAATTTATACTATAAGAATTGTATTAACTCTCACATCTCCATTTAAAGAGGATGCAGGCAGCCACCGTAGAGGTGCTGTCTGGTCTCTTCCACAAACGGAGGAATATGGCCTCCTTAAAAAAGGAGGCATGGCGTCTCTTCCTTCCCACCTTAATTGTTAGTTTCGGATTTTTTGATGAGGATGGTCGGATTTGAAGGTTTGGCGATCGAAGAATATTACTCAATTGGCGGTGACGCACATCAATCCTAAATTCAATAAAATTCAATACAACGTACAATACTAAATTAAATTCAGTATACAATTTATATAAAAAAAAATCCAGTTTACGACAAGAGGAAATTGGCTCAAAGCCTTTCACACTTGCATCCAAAAGAACAACACAAGTGGAATGAAAAAAAACCTGTAAATTGGAAAAAAGATTTAATTTAATGACTTGTTAAGTAATTCTACTCAAGTAGAGGAAGAAGTACAAATAATAAAACTATAAAATAGTCACAAATGCCTAAGCAATCAAATGTGAATATAACCAACAATATATCTATCAAAAGTATCCAGTAACAATAATATAAATGAAACCTTTTGACAAATATGAATGATAGGAGATTCTATTCAAAAGCCAACCACAAAAATTTATGAAAAGTATCCATTCACAATAATGTCAGCAGAATCTATTCAAAAGCTAACTACATAAATGATATTACCATGTGAGAGTTTCACATTAGCGTTTTTTCGGCAAACTTTGAATCCATCCAATCCGCTCTAAGTCACTTTCCATATCTACCCACAACTCCCTGTACTCTCTCCGCTTGCAGAAAGCATTGGCTGCTACAAAATATAGTGGATCCTCATATGTTAGAAGCTTTCTCAAAAGATCCATACATTCCTTCACAGATGGTCCTCTATCTCTCTTCTCCAATTCACTCATGATCCTACCTACTTCTTCAGATGTTGTTTCATCAATCTTTCTTCTCTTCTCACTTTCCTCACCACTTTCTTCCTCATCAAGATTTGGATAATCGGAATTTGGGCTCTTCGAGTCTGGTGTTGGTATACCGCAACCATTCTCTAACTTAATCATCCTCTTAGAAGTTACCGATGTTGAATGGACTGACGATGTGTTGCCTATTTCTGGTATCCCTGTAATGAACACCCCTCCAAACAATACCTCCAACTCTTCAACGTTTGCCAAAGGTCTATGATGAAATTTTCTAGCTTCTGGATAATTCTGTTTCACAAAATGAAAGACTAATTAGCACATGTAGTTGGAACACTTAAAACGAATTTGCTAAAAGAATTAAAAGAGTAATTTTGCCTTGAGATATTCTTCCCATCTTTCAGGTGGCCAATCAATGGTATGGGTGGCAGAGTTGTAACCCTGTCCAACTGCTGTTACCAATCTAATCCATTCAAGATATTGCTTTCTCATATAGTCCCACCCATTTTTAAGTTGCTTTTGGTGAAAACATTTTCCAATTGATGTTTCCAATTCTTTTGCAATTCGAGCCCAAGCAGACGGTTTTAGTGTCCTTCCTGATCTAAATCCATTATTTATTTCATGGAGGCAAAGGTCAAGGAAGCGCTTCCTATGACTGGGATCACTCCAACTTGCTCTATTGTTTTCAACATGTTGAGCCATCTATACAATAAATCACTTCAAACATAAAATTACACATTGACCATAACATTAACAACCGACAGTAACAACAACAACAACAACAACAACAACACAATAGCATAGACTTTAAAAGGAACTGATAATCAAAATTACTAAATAAAAGAACTCATTGGAAATAGGCTGCAAAATTAGACTAAAAAAAACTAAAGATTCATAATATATATTATACATCTACAAGGGAACTTGTCAATAGCTATGAGTAGTTTTACAATGTTTAGCATTCACTGATCTCAAAATCATCCAACATTATAGAACATACAATTTGTATACTACCATTGAAAGCTTAATAGCAAATCAACATATTCTCATGAAATAATTAAATTATCGAAAACTTTTAATCAAGAATCGAACAATCCCCGACACATGAACTTGAACCTGATAATAAAAGGCATCTTATATAATATCATACCCGCCTAAATTGAATAGATAGTAAAAGCTTGATCAATATGACTACATTTCTCATGTATTTAAAGCAGTATTGTAAAAATGAAAAATTCAGCAACAATCAAACCTCAGGCAGTTTTCAAGAATCTGGACTGTAAATAAATGTATTAGTGAAGAGATTGAAATGCACCCCATCACCAAAACTAAATTGACAATCTTCAATTTACTGGCAACACAAACAAACACATCGCTAACAATCACTGGAAATGCAGTTTCTCTCGAAACTATAACTACAATTTCAAGTTTTGAAATCGACTCGTAAGTCGTAAAACAACCAAATTATATGCACATAATTATTTTTTTTTCTCGAAAAAAAATATCATATGGACTACGGAGGAAGTCCAAAGAATATTCTAAATCTGATAGCTGAGAGAAACAAAATGTCATACCTGTGAGGCCGAAAAAGGCTCAATTGTGGCGATTCAACCGTCAAAGAGAAAGAACAATCAGGCGTTTCATCAAGTGGAGACTGGAGACTGTGCCAAAGTAAATTGATTTAAAAAAAAAAATAATAATAAAAATAAACTTATTAGGGTTTTTTTTTTTTTTTTTTTTTGACATACGGTGAAAACTAAAAAGGTAAATAAACTGATTTCCGAGAGAATCGACTATCGCCACTCATAAAACTAATTAGTACATTCATATATTAGTGAAATTTAAAACTAATTAGTACATTCATATATCAGAGAAATGCTATTGACAATCCATTAATTATCCGTTTACATTTCTTTTAATTTTTTTTATTAATAATAATTTTAACCTGAATTAAAATTACTAAGGTCCTGTTTGATTTTTCCATTTAATACTTAATGGCACTTAATGTGCTCCATTAAATTATTTTGTTTGATTTTTTAAGTGATAAAATCACTTAAAAAAACCCTTAAAACCACTTGTTAAAAAAAGTGAAATTTTTTCACTCTTCACTTAATAAAGAATCCAATGGAATTTAATACAATATTTTACTTCAAAAACTATCCTCACCAATTTAACTTATTTCCAATTTTGTCTTCTGTCAAAACCATAATCGTATTAATATATTTTTTTTCCTTCATACCGTAAACAACTACAGCATCACAAAACCTAGTTGTTTTAAAACTCAAACAATTAGAGACCGGTTTTCCTAACATATTCCGGTAAGGACTCTTTTTTTTTCCTTCACTAATCTAGCATATTCCGAAAATAATTAATGTTAAACTTGTATATACGTATGTTTTACTTATTTTGAAAATTAGTGTTACAAATGTCAGGTAATTTTCATATAGCAGACAAGACGGCATTGGCACTTATGACATATTATATATATGGCCCATTCTTGAGTGCAACATTACACCATACAATTTTAAAAAATAATCCACATCATTCTAATCTGAATCATTGATTGCTTTGAGACAAACATCCAATGGTCATGATTTATTCTTTTAATACATGCCTAGGAATCCTAAGATGACCTTCGAAGCAAGTCATGTCCCACTTACTTCCAATTTGACCGTTTGTTCTTCACATCTCCCCAAAGTTACCGTTTTTCTTCTTTTCTTCCTATATATTTATCTTCCAGCCTTAAAGTTCTTTAGTTCTTCATATATCCAGAATTCACACAAGTCACACAACCTACTTCATATATATTTCTTCCATCAGCTGTCGCTCTCTTCAGACTAGAATCGTGTCTCGTTCTTCATATAAAAATCTTCGACTCCGACCCATTCTTCGCTGCTTCATCATGTGCGTCTCAGCCACAGTTGTTTGGATTACATTGATGCACGTTCCTTCATGTATGGTACGATATTTTCCGAATTTATTTTATTTTATTTTATATATATCTATACTTAATGGTCTGCACTGTTAGTGATTCATCGTATCAATGGTGTTTCAATGTCTATTGTATTCGTCATTCTAAAGTGTTTTGGTTTAAATGGAAAATAACTTCACGTTACTTTGATAAAAAACCGGTTGTTGCAATTACTATACTTTAATGGAAATCACATAGAAAACATAACCATTAGTTACAAATACATTCGACACTATTATAATTATCCGGTTACACATACAATCCAATGATCAACTTTATTTTACTGAAATTAATTATATTATAAAATAATCATAACGTACGTATTGTAATTATTGGTTTACATGTTGTGATAATCATATGTTGGTCGGTTTTTTTTATTTGTTTTTTTTTTTGTGTAGTAGTGGAAACGCCTGGAGGGGAAAGTTCGGTTGACACCAATGACGGATTGAATAAATTTGAAGTGTCCCCAAATATGGACTCTTCTATTGTTGATTATGTGTCTTATTCATCTTGGGATGGAACTTTAAAACAAACTTGTGGTTTGAGATACAAAGATGTCATCACAATGGAATTTGATTATGTGGAAGATGTATGGGCATTCTATCATGGTTATTCTAGGGCAGTTGGGTTCGGTGTAAGATTGTCCAACAAAAGCCATGACAGTGAATGTATAATAACCAGTAGAGTATAGGTCTGTGAGAAGGAAGGTTTTCGAGATAAGAAGTACATGTGCAATACAAATTAAAAACGCAGGCCATGGTTGTAGAAAAAGAATGGGTTGCAAAGCTCGTTTCTCCGTTGGCTTAGACCGTGATACGAACAAGTACAGCGTAAGGGCATTTGAGGAAAATTATTGCCACAAACTAGCAACGTTTCGTGAGGTTGCTTGGGTACAATCTCATATAAACATTGACACTACAAACTTATCCCAAATTGATGCCATGTGAAAGTGCTACATAAGACCTTGTTTGACATATGAATACATGGTTAACCAGAAAAGGGGTTACTCCAAAATTGGATTCACACAGAAGGACATGTACAACCGGATTGATGCGAAGAAACATGATGAAGCTTTTACAAGTGATTCACATGCTGCACTTATGTATCTGCAGTCAAAAGTGTATTTTGAAACTAATTTCTACTGCAAGTTCAGCACAAACGAGAAAGATAGGTTGGCTAATATATTTTGGAGGGACTCACATTCCATATTCGAATACCAGTGCTTCAGAGATGTTCTTGTTTTCGATAGCACTTACAAGACAAATGCCTATGCCAAGCGTTTGGTCCTATTTTTCGGTGTAAACAACCACCGTGCGACTTGTGTATTTGGAGTTGCATTGTTGTCAGATGAGACTGTGCAATCATATAGATGGGTCCTTAATACTCTCATGGAATCCATGGGCCAAAAATGTCTCATTTATATATTGACCAACGGAGATGAAGCAATGTGACAAGCCATCGATGAGATATTTCCCAACTCACGACACATGATATGTGAATGGCACGTATCCAAGAATGCATATACTCACCTTTACAAAAAGGAGAAGAAATCACCAACTTATTGTATAAGCAACTAACAGAGGATAAATTTGAGGAACCTTGGAACGAGATGTTGGAGTAGCATGGTCTCGAAGAAAACGATTAGATGAGCAGGATGTATGAAAAGAAGCATAGGTGGGCAGAAGCATATTTTAAGGGCCATTTTTTTGCAAGCATGCGAACAACTCAACGATGCGAGGGTATGAACAATTATATGAAGGATTATGTTTGCAGTGGTGAGAAATTGTTTGAATTCATCCCTCAAATTGATAGAGCCATTATGCGGTTAAGAAACAATTTCTTTGGTGACGAATACATTTCTAAAAGTAAGAGTCCGATCATTTTCAGCCACCTGAAGCCATTGGAGGAGCATGCATCTTCCTTATACACTTATCAAATTTATCTTGACATTGCTGAACAGATTACGCATGAATGAAAATATACACAGATTGCGCCGGAGGAGGAGGAAAACTGTCGCGTATACTATCTGTCTAGATATCAATTTCCGGATAAGAAAAGGAAAATTGTTTACCATTTGGACAAGCTTGGCTTTCAGGAAGTCAATGAAGATGGTGTTTAGGATTCAGAACAGCATAATCAGCCTTTAATTTCGTATGACTGCAATTTGTTCGAAGGTGAAGGAATTCATTGTCGTCATATGTTTTATGTTATGAAAGTGGAGCACCTTAAAAAGATTCTTGAGTCCATGATATTTAAGAGGTGGACGAAGTCAGCCGCACGTGGTACTTTTAAGGATACCATTAAAGATACTCTTACACAAATACAATACATTATAATTAAAGAAATGATACTTTTTGTATTAAGTGGTGTTTACTTACAAGTTAGAGATTTTTAAAAAAAAATTTAGATGAGTGTGATTAGAAAATGGGTGTATATACAGTTTTTAAGGGGTGTCATTATCGCATCTCTTTATATAATCTCACTTGAGCGAGATTGTGGATGGGTCCAACTGGATTGAAGAGTCCAATCCAGTTTGACTCTAAGGGAGGATTAAAGATGGTCTAATCCCTATTTGCCCGATCCACCAAACTGGCCTATAACGGATTAGGGTTGTGGGTTTGACACTACTAATTAAATGAAAAATGTTTAGGTTGAATCAAAATTTATTGGGTCTGAGTTTGAGATAGCTTTTATGTTTGGCTTTTGATAGCTTTTTAGTTTGAATATAGTATTTCAAAAGAGTTTTTGTATCTAGAAAAGCTTTTGAGACTGTTTGGTTGGAATATTATATTTTAAAATCTTTTCTGAGTATGATATGAGTATATGACCTTAATTTTTTTATTTTATTTATAGTGATATGAACTTAATTGGAATTATATATGAATAATCTACATTTTAATATTTTTTTTATTATAGTTAAAAAATAGTTTTTTTTTAATAAAAATAAAAACAAATAATTAAATTTAAAGCTTAAAAAAAAAAACTAGACAAAAAAAAAAATAAAAATAAAACATATTAACATTAAAATGCTAAATGTTTTTTTTTTTAAGAAAATACTAAATATAATAGTTACAAGTAATAAATAGAAAAAGGGATAATTTACATTTTTTTTAATAGTGATATGAACTTTAATTGGAATCATATATAAATAATTTAAAATTTAATAATTTTTTATTATAGTTAAAAAATAATTTTTAATTAAAATAAAAAATTAAATTTAAGGCTTTAAAAAAACTAGACAAATAAAAACATAATAACATTAAAATGCTAAATGTTTTTTTTTTTATTTTAAGAAAATACTAATTTTTTTAAAATTGAAAATACTAAATATAATAGTTACAAGTAATAAGAAAAGTGGATGGCAAAGAAGTTAAAATGAAAACGACATTGGATCATTGCCCGGTTCTGATTCAACTCCAGAGTAGTCACCGTCCGAATTATATTCATAAGCCCTTCCGTTTTGAAGCTATGTGGCTTAAACACAAGGGTTTTGAGGAGCTTATTCATAACAACTGGAATTCTCATGGTGAATCTGTTGTTGATAAAATTTCCAATCTCACTGGAACTCTCAGAAGTTGGAATAAGGATGAATTCGGTAATATATTTCACAAGAAGAGAAGATTACTGGCTAGGATCCAAGGGATTCAAAAACACTTTAGTGAAAGATTTTCTCCCTTCCTCTCTACTTTTGAGAAAACTCTACTGGCTGATTATGAGGCTATTCTTGATATAGAGGAAGTTTTTTTGCAACAGAAATCTCGTAATTGTTGGCTCAAAGATGGTGATAGAAATACCAAATTCTTTCACCTCTCTACTATTATTAGAAGAAGAAGAAACAAGATTGAGGGCCTGAACAAAGAAGATGGTAGCTGGACAGGGGACAGTGTTGAGATGAAGAAAGTTGTTGTGCATTATTTCCAACAGTTGTTTACGGCCAAGTTGAGTTCTGGCATGTATTCGAATTTACCTATGTCTTTCCCTAGGCTGAGTGAGGTTGATATTGTTAGTCTGTCTACTCCTATTAGCGAGCAAGATGTGAAACAAAGTATTTTTAGCATAGGTGGGATTAAAGCCCCTGGCCCTGATGGCTTCCCAGCTATATTTTTTCATAAGTTTTGGAATACTTACAAGAATGGGTTGATCAATTTGGCTTCTGGTTGCTTCTTGAAGGGTAGTGTTCCTTGTGACATAAACCAGACCCTTATTTCCCTTATTCCTAAAGTGTCCAATCCCACCAATATGACCCATTTTAGACCCATCAGCCTATGTAATACTACCTACAAGGTCATTAGCAAAATTCTTGTGCAAAGGTTGAGGGTGTTGCTTCCTGCGCTTGTGAGCCCGAACCAGGTGGCGTTTGTGCCTGGCAGGCAAATCCAGGACAACATTGTGGTTGCCCAAGAAGTTCTCCACAAGTTCAAGAATGTGAGAGGGAGAGTGGGGTACATAGCCTGGAAGATTGACTTAGCCAAGGCGTATGATAGGTTACAATGGGGTTTTATCAAACAAGTTTTAGAAGAAATTGGGATTGAAGGTAGACTCAATAACCTTATAATGAGCTGTATTTTGAATGTGCAGTATAATGTTATCTTAAATGGTGAAATGTCTGATAGCTTCACCCCTAAATGTGGGATTAGACAGGGGGATCCTTTATCTCCCTACATTTTTGTGCTATGCATGGAAAAGCTCTCTCATATTATTAACCAGAAACTTCTTGAGGGAGCTTGGAAGCCGGTTAAAGTCTCTAGAGAAGGGCCTGAAATCTCTCACCTTTTCTTTGCGAATGACCTTATGCTTTTTGGTGAAGCTTCTATGCAACAAGCTGAAATCATGAGGGAATGCCATGATATTTTTTGTGACATCTCAGGCCAGCAGGTTAGCTTCCCTAAGTCAAGAGTCCATTGCTCTAGCAATGTTAGTGTCAGTATTTTGAAAATGTTGGCTGCTGTTTGTGGGTCTCCCGTTTCTACTAACCTGGGTAAGTATTTGGGTGTTCCTCTCATCCATGGCCGTGTTACGAAGGATACCTACAAAGAGATCATTGAAAAAACCTAAAATAGGTTGGCTACTTGGAAGAGCACTTCACTTTCCTTTGCGGGTAGGTGTACTCTAATTAAAGCGGTAACCTCTGCTATCCCTATTTATGCAATGCAGTCTATTAAGCTTCCTACGGAGATTTGCAATAATCTTGATAAAATGAATAGAGACTTCTTGTGGGGCACTACTTCTGGAAATAAGAAAATTCATCTTGTGAAATGGGATATGGTTTGCTTGCCTAGGAATCTTGGAGGGTTAAGCATTAAAAAATCGAAATTGATGAACAAAGCTTTGTTGGCCAAAGCTGGCTGGAGGCTGTCCCAAAGAGATACTGGTTTGTGGGGTAGTTTGCTTAAAGAATAATACCTCAAAGGAGGTCATATGGATGTCTATGACAGCTTAAAGAATAGGAACTGCTCTAGTACTTGGAAAGGCGTCTCTTATGGGGCTAAGCGTCTTCTTGATGGGGTTACTTGGAGAGTTGGGGATGGTCGAGTTATTAGATTCTGGACAGACAATTAGGTTCCTGAATTGGGTAAGCTGCAATGTCATGTTTCCTTTCCTCTCTCTGATGATCAAATCAATGAAAAGGTTAGTGACTACTTAGTTGCTAATAAGTGGGATTTGCGGAAATTATGTTCTGTTTTACCTTGGTATATTGTTCATCGTATATTTAGTATCCACACTTGTGGTAGCATTTCTGCTGAGGATAGTGCCATTTGGGGCCTATCTAAGAATTGTAACTTCTCTGTAAAAAAGTGCCTACGAAAGTCAATTCAATAATATTGATGTTGAACCTTGGAAATGGAAATTTATTTGGAACCTCAAGCTACCTCCTAGAGCTCTCCATTTTCTATGGACCCTCCTCCATGGCAAGTTATTAACTAATGAGAATAGAGCCATTAGGAGCTTAACTATGGATACCACTTGTGACAGATGTAAGGATGCTCTTGAGGATATGGATCATGTTTTTAGAGGCTACAGTACCTCCCTCGGTATTTGGGAAGATATTTGCAAGGGGGCTACCAAGAGCAACTCTTATAAGGGTGATTGGAGTGACTGGATGTTTGAGAATTTAAAGTGTAACAAGTTGTGCTTGGAAAGCATCTCTGGTTATCTCCTTTTTACTATTACCCTTTGGTTCATTTGGAAATGGAGATGTGCTAAGGTTTTTGATTTGACCTTCCAACCCCCTCTCTGCCCTGGCAAGATTATTTGGAAGTATGTTGATGATTGGCTGGCTACCAATTCTGGTATTGATAAAGATATGGCTTGGATTCCCCCCCCCCCCCCCCCCCCCCCCCCCCCTTTGGATTGGGTCAAGCTCAATGTTGATGGTAGCTTAAATCCTGATCTGAATTCTATTTCTGCTGGAGGGATTATACGGGATAATGAGAAGAATTGGCTGATGAGTTTTGCTCTGAACAAGGGTTCGGGTAGCATCATTGAAGCAGAGTTGTGGGGCATTTTTGAAGGCCTCAAGTTGGCTTGGAAAGCTAGATTCAATAAGGTCTTGGTGGAATCTGATTCTAATTCTGCTGTGTTATTGCTGAGCAACACCACTCCCCTTTTTCATCCCCATTCCAATCTCATCAATGCCTGCAAATCTCTAATGAAGAATGAGTGGAGTTGTTCTATACAACATGCTTACAGGGAAAGCAACAATGCTGTAGACTATCTTGCGAAGCTTGGTCACTCGTTAAAATTGGGTATCACTATCTTTGACTACCCTCCTCCCTATATTTCCAGTATTCTGGAAGATGACAGCAATGGTGCTGCTGTTGTTAGAAGGGTCTCCTGCCTTGTTTCCATTTCTTGTCCTCCTTTTGTTCTGGGCTGATTAGCCTGCCCTCTTACCAAAAAAAAAAAAAAAAAAAATGAAAACGACATTATTATTAAAAAAAAAAAAAAGGGACGTGTTGAATTTTAAATTTGTTATTGAGAGCTTTTCCTTACGATCTATAAATTATCTATTTACACTCCAATTTAATTTTTTTTTATTAATGACAATTTTAACTTGAATTAAAATTACTAAACAAGACAAATTTTTTTTTTCTAAAAACACTCTAAACTAATTAAATTATTAAAAAAAGAAATTCTCACTCCTAAATTATTAGATTAAATATTACGTATTAAACTCTCTCGCCTAAATCTGTTATTACCATATTAAACACTTTCTCCTAATTACTCTCTCTCTCTCTCTCTCTCTCTCTCTCTCTCTCTCTCTCTCCACTTTAAAAAAAAATCATATCTCCGTACTTTCTCAATCCATCTTTGATTAATAGTTAAAGAAAACAAAATTAAATATGAATATTTTGGTTTTTTACTAACAGTAATATATATATATATATATATATATATATACAGTCTTTCTATTATCAGTTCGAACTGACAAAAGTTATATCAGTTCCTTGCATGTGGGCCTCTGGATTTAAATACTTTGACTGACAAGTGCATACAGCCAAGTCAAAGTATTTAAATCCAGTGGCCCACATGCAAGGAACTGATATAACTTTTGTCAGTTCGAACTGATAATAGAATTTCTGTATATATATATATATATATATATATATATATATATATATATATATATATTAAAAAGTTAATACAAATACCTTGTTTTTCAAAAAAAAAAAAAAAAAAAATCGATATATGAAAACTTGATTTGTTGCAATTAGATTTGATTAAACTCAAAATTTCTAAGACTAATGAAAGAATTAAAGTTCTCTAGACAATCACATACTTACAAAAGTAACATAAAACATTTTCATATTTCGATTTTTTTTTTGAAAAACAGGGTACTTGTGTTTTTATTTTTTATTTTATTTTTATTTTTTTAATATATACATATATACGGTTCTTAAAATTCAAGCTTATTCGTAAATTTTTTTTCTTAACTATTAGGGTTTTTTTTTTTTTTTTTTTTTTCACTTAATACTTAATGGGTCTGAATTGAATTTATTAAGTTGTTTTGTTTGTTTTTTTTTAAGTGGTTAAACAACTTTAAAATATCAACAAAAAAAAAAAAAAGTAAGAAATCCTAACTTTTAACTTAATTCCGAATCTTTGGATTACAATTAAAATATTCTCTTCCAAGTTTATCCTTCCAAAAAAGATATATTTTCAAATTTATCTTAATTTGATAAGGTGTAGAATTTTTTCTTTTAACATATTTCTTATTTTAAACATATACTGAAATTTTTCAAGGATTGAACAATTGAATTTCTCTCCTACCAAATCTCAGTAAGAACTATTTATTTATTTTATTTTTATCTAACTATTCGCATAGTGCTCAATAAATGTGTTCATCATATTGAGTAGATTTCGTGGCTTGAAGATGTTATAGAATAATTGTATATAAAAAATACAAGAACCTTTTTTTTTATTTGGTTTTCGGTGCATATGATCCAAGAAACCAAAAAAACAAAAATGGTTTTATGAATTAAATACATTGGAAACGTGGACAACATACAAAATTGAATTTTAACTTGAACTTTTTTTTTGACAATAAATTGAACTTAAACTTTGTTTGCTGAACAAGCAAAATTATATTTTTTGATGAATTTTTTGTTTGTTAAATTGAAATTTGTTTGCAAAAAAAAAAAAAAAAAATGTTATAAAGAATGGTGCATGTTAAATTGCTTCTTTTAATTAGTATGAGTATAAATGTAAAATTACTTATTTTCAGACGATTTTATTTTTAAAAAACAAACATGTTGACAGTACATTCAAATGTGAGGAAAAAAAAAAAAATGTTATCCGGGTTCATATTTCAGTCCTTATTCATGCTTCAGTAAAATTTTGGACCATTCAGTCTTCAGACAAAAAAACAAACGACCTTATTCTTGCTTTTGAAAGAATGAAGATAGAAAATTAAAGATATGTATTGGAGGAGATAGAGTTTAATATGGTAATTAAAAACTTAGGAGAGAATGTTTAATATGTAATATTTAATCTAATGATTTATAAAAGATAATTTCTCTTTTTAATAATTTAATTCAAAAAAGTTTATTCCTGCCAAAGGCTATGATGGTTCGTCCTAATTTTTATTAAAATAAAATATAGTGTCTTTAGAAATTTATTTTTTAAAATAGAGTGTCTTTAGAATAGGAGTGTTAAAAAATAAAAAGGATAATCTTGGAATAAAAGAAAGTGTTTTTAGAATTTTTTTTAAGTTAAATTTTGAGAATAAAATATCTTTAGAAAAAAAAGGGTTAATTGCACTAACTTGCCCTAAGTATATGCATAATTGCACTAAAATCGGAAAAACTATCATAATAACACAAACATACCCTTCGACCGTTGACTAACGATTGACTACCGTTAATTAGCAATAAAAGAGGTGCAATTACACTTTTGCCCTTACCAACTACATTAATTAATGGGGTAATTGCACAAACATCCTCTGAGTTTAAACCTAATTACACCAATATTGAACTTTTGCTTAAAATTGCATAAACCTCCCCTACCGTTAGTTGAGTTCCGTTTAAATTAACTGTTGACCAACTTATTAGTATAAATGTCTAAAATGCCCTTAGTTATTTTATCTTTTAATTATCCCTAAAATAAATAATATTTGAATATTTCATTTATTGAAAATTGAAAAAATATATATAATTGAGAAGACAGTCAGACAGATCTTCCACCTCTTTTTTCACGGTGGGCCTCTCGTCTTTGTAAAGGTGGAGGCCATAACCTTTTTTTTTTTTTTTTTTTTTTTTTTTTGGCCGTTTTGCAACAACAAAGAGATGGATGAGACAACTCCATTACCGATGGATCAATCTCCTCCATTGACGAATTGTTGTTGTGGTGGTGTGGTCATCAAAGAATTGGTTGCGGTGGTGTAAGACTGTACAGGTCAAAATCGGGCGGGTCCATCTTAGAGTCCACTACTCCATCTCTACCCTTTGAGGGAGTTTGGAGGAGATCTAGAATTTTTCAAATCTCTTCCCAAATTTTCTTTTATTTTTTAGAAATTTTTTTATCATATTTATTTATAAATAGAAATTTTTTTATCATATTTATTTATAAAAAGAAAATATTAATTATTTATAAGATTTGTTTGTAGCAATCCGAATGTGGTAATGGATTTTTAAAAATCCTTTTTCTTTTTTTTAATCATTATATTTAATTAATTAATGTAATTGGTAAGGCAAAAGTGTAATTGCTCCTCTGTTATTGCTAATTAATGGTAGTCAACCGTTAGTCAACGGTCGGAGGGTATATTTGTGTTATTATGATAGTTTTTCCAGTTTTAGAGCAATTATGCATATACTTAGGGTAAGTTAGTGCAATTAACCCTTTATTTACTTATTGGCACTGAGACAATGACTAAATTGTCCCTTAGCTGATGTTAACTGTTGTATATATAATTTCGCCAAGTAGCCACGTCATCAAAGGAATAAATAAATGTCGAAGAACAGGTTGCCCCGTCACTCATCGACCAGGTCAAAGGAGAAAACGTGGACCAGTCAGTTTATAAACGTCAAGTCAATAAAGTCAAAGGTGTGGTCGCCAGAGCTAGATATGTACTCGCCAAAGATAGAAACATGGTCGCCGAAGGGTAATACCCAGGGGGGAGATGTTCGCCGCATCAGCGTACTAGGTACAAACCGACTCGGCAGAAACATGAAAATAAACCCTAAACTCCCAGAAGACTCACGATAACCAGGAGTCATAGGAAAGGGCAGAGAGAACAAATCCTAATCCAATACAACATGGGACTCCCAATGCAAATCCAAGAGGAAGTCCTACTACCAACACGACAAGGATCGAGGGAAAAACCCTAATTAACATGTATAAATAGAACCATCTATCCCATAAGGAAGGGGTTCGAAAATTTAAAGAGAGAAAAGCAATAATTCGAGAGATTTGAGTGTGTAACTGAAATAAAGGAACTATAGTGATATTTTCTTGTCCTTCGGGACACCGTGGTTTTTTCCCATTCAAGGGTTTTCCACGTAAATTGGTCTTTTGCATGCATTAATTTTCTTTCTTAATTGACGATTGTTTCGATTTAATTGTTAGTCGCGTGGTAATCCAAATTTCACCGTCAACAATTGGCGCTAGAAGGAGGGGGTGATTGAACAGAAACTTCGAAGAACCCTTGCGACTTGAAAACATGAACAGCGATAAGAATGGCAACTCCAGCGGAGATCAGATTGTTGAGGCAACTGCACCAACAGGCGATGGGGCGACGACAATCGGGGAACAATCGGCGGCAACACCAGGAGCTAGGGCAACCGACCCAGGAACTCTGCAGCACTTCCAAACTGCGTTGATGAATTTGATCAACGAGGCTAACAAAATATGACTCTCACTTCCCATAGGCCCGGGAATCTCTTCTCCCTACGAATTAGCCACACCTGGAATCCAACCGCTCGGGAGATTACGGTCAGAAATCCACATTTCAACCCCTGATGCTCAAGTGAGGTAGACCCTCGAAGAAACTCCGCAGGATCACCCAGAAGGTTTCGAGGAAAGAAGATATGGAAAGAGAAAAGGTGTGGCGAATGACGAAACCCCGGAGATGCAAGATCACGGACGGATACATGGGACAAATTCCAATGACACACACCAAAGGAGATGGCGGAGACACCGCTCAATCTCATCTGAAGACAGAAGTCCCCGACAAAGAAGAGAATTACCATCCAAAAGGGTACGGCGAAGAAGGTTTGAGAGCGCGGAAGATCAGATTGGTAGGAATTCGAATGATAAGGATAACTATGGGAGAATGACAATCAAGAGCAGACTCGATCCAGCCGGAGAACCAAATGGCCATCAAGATGTCATTTTGCAAGAGCTGTCGAGAAAGGTTTCAGCAATGGCATGGAGATATGGTCGCAACGTGTCTTCAGATGATGAGTCAGAGAGTCCATTCGTCGATCACATTGCTCGCACCCAGTTCCCAGATAGATTCAAAATGCCAACCATTGAACAGTATAAGGAAAGCAGAGATCCGAAGGAGCATGTTCACCGATTCCGTAATATTATGGCCCAGTATTCATCCAATGACGGACTGCTATGCCTCACCTTCCCGCAAACATTCGGCGACCTCACCTCCAGGTGGTTTGGAAGACTTCCACCCGGAAGTGTAAGCAGTTTCTCAAACCTCAGCAAAGTGTTCATAAGACAATTCATGGGGAGCGTGCAGAGAAGGAAGTCACTCGCCCATCTATCAAATCTAAAGCAGGAGCGCAATGAGTCGATCAAGAAGTATCTAGCAAGATTCGGGAAGGAGGTTGCCCAAATTGAGGACGCCAGTGATGTAGCTGTTATCGCCGCTTTCACCAATGGGTTGCAAAGTGGGCGACTATCCTTTGATCTGCGAAGGGATAGGCCAAAAACTTATGAGGAGATGATGAAAATAACTGGCAATTATGCATTGGCAGAAGAGGAAGAATTAGCGCAAGGGGGTAGATACGTATATGGCCACAAGCCTGACTCAAAATCAGAGCATAAGGATAACAAGAAGACGCAGTCGCGTGATCGCCAGAGAGACGAAAAAGGCCAAAAGGGACATCCAAGGGAAAACAAGGGAAATAACCGAGCCAGTAGGTTTCAAGGAAGGTACAACCATTACACCCCCTTAGCTGGCGATCAAGAGGAAATACTTTCTGTGGTAGAAGACAAAGGACTTGCCAAATACCCTCGACAATAATCAGCTAATGCTAGGAGAGATACAACCAAATACTGCTGATTTCATAAAGATCATGGGCATGAAACTTCAAAGTGTTTCCAGTTGCGTGATCATATTGAGAGCTTGATCAGAGATGGACACCTAAAAAATTTTACTTTGAAAGGTGACAAGCAAGGTGGTCATCAAGACAATCGCCAAGGGAACGGGCAGGAAAGGAGGAGTCCGAGGAGAAACAGCCCTAACGCCACTATAAACACCATCTTTGGCGAGCCCCATACTGGGAAAAGCAATCGAGAAAGGATGTCAGAAGTCCGAGAGGTAATGCAAGACAGCAGAAACATGGAGATTAATTCTGTGCAGAGGAACCCCAAGAAAGGAAGAGAAGGACATGACCCCATAACATTCACAGTAGAAGACTCCGACGGAATTGATGCAAAACCTAATGATGCAATCGTAGTGGGAGTTCAAATTGCACACAGGGATGTCTTTCGGGTAATGATTGACAACGGAAGTTCAGCAGATATTTTAAGTGCTAGAGTGTACGATGAGCTGCAACTGGATAGGAAAGATCTAGAACCCTTTCATGTACCACTAAAAGGTTTCGGGGGCGCAAAAGTGAGATCTTCGGGAACTGTGAAACTGCCAGTGAGGTTTGGTGCAGCACCATGCCGGTGAACAATCCTGTTGGATTTTGTTGTAGTCGACATCCATAATTGGTTGTATAATGCTTTGCTTGGCCGACCGTTTCTTAACAAAGCCCGAGCTGTCACTTCAACCTACGCGTTGAAGGTAAAGTTCCCCACAGAATTTGGAGTCGGAGAACTGAAAGGGTCACAGGAGATGGCTCGCCGCGTCAACCTTTCAATCTTTAAAGATAAGGCAGGGATGTAGACCTTAAATATATTCGAGGTAAATAAAGAAGTACAGGAAGAAAATCCAGAAGCATTCGAATTGGACCCAAGGGACAAATCAAGCAGAGAGAAGGAATAGCCAACTGAGTCAATTGTTCTAAATGAAGCAGAATCGGATAAAACAGTTAGGATTAGAGTAAGGTTGGCTGAACGAGTCAAGAGAGATGTGACAAGCTTGCTAAAAGAGTACAAGGGGATTTTCGCTTGGAGCCATGAGGACATGCCGGGGATTGATAGAGGTGTTATTTCACACAACCTGGCTGTGAACGAAAAATGCAAACTGGTGGTGCAAAAAAGGAGAAGCTTCAACCCAGAGAGAAGTGCGGTGATAAAAGAGGAGGTGTCCAAGCTGCTCGCCGTAGGGTCAATCAGAGAAGTTAAGTACCCGGAATGGGTGGCGAATGTAGTTCTAGTGAAGAAGAAGAATAGCCAATGGAGGATGTGCGTCGACTTTACCGACCTAAACAAGGCCTGCCCCAAGGATAGCTTCCCGCTACCAAGAATTGACCAATTGGTCGATGCAATAGCCGGACATGAGACATTGAGCTTCATGGATGCTTACTCAGGTTATAACCAGATAAAAATGCATAAGCCAGATAAGGAGAAGACAGCATTCACCACGGACCAAGGGTTATACTGTTACATAGTCATGCCGTTCGGCCTGAAAAATGCTAGAGCAACTTACCAGCGCTTAGTCAACAAGATGTTCGCCAGACGGATAGGAAGAAATATGGAGGTTTACGTTGACGACATGCTGACAAAAAGCATCACAGCAGATAAACATATAGATGACTTGAGAGAGACATTTGATGTGTTGGTGAAATTTGGAATGAAGTTGAATCCAACAAAATGCGTGTTCGGCGTACCATCAGGAAGATTTCTCGGATATCAAGTACATCAAAGAGGAATTGAGGTGAACCCCGAAAAAATCCAAGCATTGGCAAAAATGGTCTCGCCAAAAACTTTGAAGGATGTCCAAAGACTCATGGGGTGTCTGGCATCGCTGAGCAGGTTCATAGCTAAATCGACAGATCGATGCCTACCATTCTTCAAAGCTCTAAAGAAGGGTAAGGGAGTCGAGTGGAGCGAAGACTGTGAAAGGGCTTTCCAGGCCTTAAAAGATTACCTCGGGCAAGCACCACTACTATCAAAACCAGAAACGAGAGAAACATTGTACATGTACTTATCCGTTTCTGAAACGGCCACAAGTTCCGTGCTGGTAAGACAGGAGGATGGGGTCCAGAAACCAATATACTACACCAACAAAGCACTGTTACCAACTGAGACCAGATACTCGCCAGTCGAAAAAATGGCACTCGCTCTAATAACAGCAGCAAGGAAGCTAAGACCATATTTTCAGGCTCATAAAATCGGAGTATACACCAACTGCCCATTAAAATTAATTCTGCAGAAACCAGAAGTATCCGGCCGATTAACGAAGTGGGCGATCGAGTTAAGTGAATTCGATGTAGAGTATCTTCCAAGGACAGCAATTAAAGCCCAGGCAGTGGCAGACTTTGTAGTAGAGTTCACCGAGCCAAGTGTAGAAGTGGAGAGAATGATGGTGGAGCAAAATAAGAAAGTATTCAAATGGTAACTCCGCGTTGACGGATCGTCAAACATGCACGGCAGCGGGGCAGGGATAATGGTGTCAACCCCAGAAGGAGATTATGTCGAATGTGCCTTGCGTTTTGACTTCAAAGCTACTAACAACCAAGCTGAATACGAGGCACTCATAGCAGGAGTAAAGGTTTGCACAATTCTAGGAGCAGATGAGGTGGAAATCTTTAGCGACTCTCAAGTTGTTGTCAATCAGGTGCTAGATGAGTACCAGGCGAGAGATGAAAACATGATCGCTTACCTGGAATTAGCAAAGGAGCTGCTGGGAAGATTTAAAGAATACAGAATTGTCCAGGTCCCCAGAGAAGAAAACGAGCAGGCCGATGCCTTGGCCAAATTGGCATCCGCCACAATCAACATCTGGCCCAGAACTATTTCTATGATCCACCTACTACAACCGAGTATAGTCAGATTGAAGGAAGTCGGGGCAATCTTTGGCGAGAAAGGTTGCTGGATTACACCAATCAAAGAATACCTCGTCAATGATGAACTCCCAAGTGATCCGTTAGAGGCAAAACAATTAAAGTACAGAGCTACGAGATATTTAGTACTCAATGGAGAACTGTACAAAAGGGGGTACTCAAGGGCACTGCAGAGATGTGTCGGACCAGAAGAAGCCAAAGGTATCCTAAGGAGTATACATAGTGGAAATTGTGGGAATCACGCTGGGGGTGCCAGCCTAGCCCACAAAACATTAAGGCAGGGTTTCTACTGGCCAACACTGTTCGCCGATGCTAAAAGGATGGCAGCAAGGTGTGAGGCGTGTCAAAAAATTGCAAACAACATCCGCCAACCACCTGAATTCTTGCAAAACATTACCTCGCCTTGGCCATTCGCCATATGGGGAATTGACTTGATCGGCCCAATGCTAACAGCATCCGGAGGAGCAAAACACGCTACTGTAGAAGTGGATTATTTTACCAAGTGGGTAGAAGCCGAACCATCGGTGCACATAACGGAAGCAAACATTATAAGCTTTGTGAAGAAAAATATCCTGTACAGATTCGGGATACCAAACACCATCATCACCGATAATGTGACCCAATTCAATGGTAATAAATTCAGGGAGCTATGTGACAAGTATGGTATCAACAACTACTACGCCTCCCCAGCACATCCGCAGACAAATGGCCAAACTGAAGTGGTGAACAAGATCATAAAACACAACCTGAAAGCCAAATTGGCAGTGAAGAAGGGTAGCTGGGCAGAAAAATTACCACAGGTACTTTGGGCATATCGAACCACAGAAAGAGGTTCAACAGGTGAGACCCCATATTCCATGGCTTACAGAGCTGAAGCTATCATTCCCGTGGAAACATCTTTCTCTTCACCAAGAGTACAACTCTTTCAACCGGAACTCAATGTTGATATGTTAAAATACGGTCTGGATGAGTTAGAAGAAAGAAGAGAACGCGCACAGATAAGAAACACTGCGTACCAACAGAGGGTAGCCAGGTATTACAATTCGCATGTGCTTGAAAGGAGGTTCACACTCGGTGACTTGGTGCGAAAAGGGTGAACCCAGGAACTAGAGACAAAGCTGCAGGATCACTCGCAGACAAATGGGAAGGGCCTTATCAAATCACAGACATAGCTGGTCACGGGGCATATCGCATCACTCGAGAGGGTTTTGGCGAACTACCTCGGCCATGCAATGCGCAGTACCTGAAAATATATTACCCTTGACGTTTTTCATTGCTTCTAGGATTTAGTTCAATGTTTCTATTCTTAGGCAGTTTTCGTTTTAGCATTTTTTTCTGTGTTGCTGTTTTGATAAAAGTTGCAGGAAGTATCCAATAAAGAGTAATTTATTACTGAGAATTCGTAACTTGATTCACCAGTTACAAAGGGCATTCGCCGTCGTGTATCACAAAATACCATTGCGTAAAGACGAGTTTCATACTCGCAGCAATAAGAATGAGCAGCGACCCTCGAAATCAAAGCAGGCCAAAGGCGACTACGTCGCCATAGCCCAAGCTATAAAAATTGGTGATCGCCACTACAAGGAGAATAAGATCCCCAGAGAAAAACTTGGTGTGGGTGAGTACGCCCTGAAAAGCACCGAGTACGCCAGAACTCAACAATGGCAGCTGAATAAATAAAAACATGTTAAAAACTTGGTGTATGGTCGGATACGTCCTGACAAACACTGAGTACGCCAAAACCCAGCAATGGCAGCTGAATACAACGAAATATGCTAAAAACTTAGTAAAACACTAAGCAAAAATTCAGCGAATAGCAGCTGAATACACAAAAATATGCTAGACTTGGTGAAACACGGAGCAAGCCGAAAACTCAGCACAGGCAGCTGAACAAAAGTAAAAACTAAAGGAGTTATAAATTAACTTATAAACAAAATCATTTACAATTGGAGCTGCAAAAAAGATATAAATATTTACAATTGAAGACCTAATCTCAACTAGCTGCAAGAGGTCCCTCGCTGTCTTCCTCATCTTCGATCTCCTCTTCAGAAGGCCAGGTAATTTCTTCGTCCCCATCCGGCATAAAGGTCCATAATCCCTACCGGCAACAGGACCCAAATCAGGTTCAGCACCAGAACCAGAAAAGCTGCCCTTCTGACCGGAGTAGTAAGTGTTGAAGACACGTTTACTGGGAATTTCTAAATGCATAGGATGAGGCTCAGTCCTGTTATAACAGCAGTGGGCTTTCCATCGTTTTATCTGATCTTTAATCGAACCCACTCCGCTGGCCATATGCTGTTTAAGAGACCTGTCAAAGCGCCTTAAAGCCTTTTCATTCGAATGGTCCTTCATGGCGAAGAACTTCTTCGACTGCCTCATGCCTCGTTCAAACTCACTCAGCAAAAGCGCATCATAGGCAGGGGATCTCTTGAAACGATCAACTGCTTCAACCTCCAGCACGACCTTGAGATTATTTAAGATAACTTCATTCGAGGACAACTGGTTGCGCAGGTCCAAAGCCTCATGCTGAGCTCTCTCTTTTGCTTCCTCAGCTAGTCGCTCAGCCTCGAAGCGTACTGCGAGCGATTCTTGATTAGCGGAGAGTTGCTCTCGCAGCGAATGAATCTCATCCTCAGCAGCATCCAATTTCTCTTCAGCAACCAGTTGAGCTGAAAGGTAACCATCTGCGGATTCCCTCAACTGAGCAAGTTGCTGAGTATGGACTTCCTCAGCAGAGAGTTTCTCAGCTGCCAAAGTAGAGGCCTGTTCTCGCAGGCGTTTCACATCCCTAGAAAGGAAATTCCCACGCCTGTAGTTGTCAGCCATTTCATACATTATCTGAAATGAAAAACAGGCAAGTCAGGAAACACACAAATCAGAGTACAAAATGAATACTGCAAAAGACTCACCAAAGAGTGGCAGTTGAAGAAAAATTCCATTTTTCTGTTACAAGACCTACTCTTTACATGCTCCCAACCTTCACCGACATAAACATCGTTGTTCATCAGGTATGAGCAAATCTCAGCAGCCGTAAAGTCTGAAAGGGAAACAGACTCAACTCCCTCACCAGCTTCAGTTGGATCCACGGGAGGAACTTCATGAGCAGCGTCCGAACCCGATGTAGAAGCCCCATGTTGCTTCGATGGCTCCGACTTATCAGCTGGCCCCGGCTGACCAGATGGCCCAGGTTGACTAGCGGAAGACACACTCGGCCCACCCACAACCACCGAAGGAGAAGCTGCACCGGTCGGGGAGGAGGCAAGAGCATTCAACTTGTTAACTCCCTTAGAAGATGGAGACACCACCTCACTCATCCCACCAGCAGGAGTCTCAGGAACAGTTGTTTGAGTAGAGGGAGTCTCGGTGAATACAAGTCCATCAGCACCCTCCTCGTCCGAAGAAACAATATACTGCACAACTCTTGATGCCCGCTTCAAAGGTCAAGTAGTATGATTAGGGGTGCCCTCAGCCGGGCGTTTGCCTCTACCAGTCCTGGGGGTTAGGTCATTCGCAGGATCAAGGGGAGTTTCAGGGACATCCGCATCAAAAATATGAGTGTCACTGACTGACCCTGAAACTCCAACTTTCTCTTTTCCCTTACGGCTGGGGGTAGCTGCAGGAGTGGTCACATCAGTAGTAGTCGCAGCAGGAGTGTTCACAGCAGCCTCTGTATACACATGGGGTTGTCTCGATTCGACCCCTCCCTCAGTAATATCACCAGCTTCCTCGCCATCTGAGGGATCGCCACCATCTGGGCTAGTAATTTCTTCCTTGGCCAAACCAGCAGTATGTCTTTTATTGGCAGCCTCAGAATTTTTCATTGCCCGAGCTTGCAAGTCACAGACAGTATCAAAGTCACACACTGCAAGAAAAATCACCAAGTATTAGCAATGGGAAAAGCAAAGCTATAAAACCAAAAGAAAGCAGGTAAAACTTACGGCGAGGAAGTCTGGCGGGTAAGCGCGAAAAAAGTCGCTGAGCGATCATTTTATCCTCGTCCAAAAGAAATGGACGGCCCCTTTCATCTAGAGGGAGGATGGCTGCAGCAGCGAGATGAGATATCTCTCTGTCCAACAATACAGGGATGACCTTCGACCAAGTGTCGGGAGAAATAAAGTGCCGAGGAACTTTCTTCGCCGTAAGATTCAGGCGACCACGAGCAGACACGTTTCTACCCCACTCGCCGCCAACAAAGAACCAGCTGTTCTTCCATCTCTTATTTGAGGTAGGGAAACCCCAAATAAATCCTTTCTTCTTCTCATCACCAGAAATCTTTATTTGCCCAGGATTCGCCACTCCCTCTGGGATCTAATTCTCCACGGGCGAAGAAAGAAGAAAGTAAGTTCCACTGTTGCCGGCCTGCCTTAAAGTGTAGAAATGGAGAATCTCACGAGGCGTAGGGGGTTCATAACCTTTCATCTTCCACATTAATCCCAAACACATAAGAATCCTATAGCTATTTGGGGCAAGTTGAGCGGGTGCAATTCGAGCCTCCGCGAGAAACCTGGTGATGAAAGGCTGAAGAGGAAGGGTTACTCCACAGCTGAGCATGGCACCATAAATGGCGACTGCATTTTCGGGAGGATTCCATGCTGCTCGACTACCAGATAGCATCAAAGTTACTGAGTCGGGAATTTCAAAACGACTCCTATACTTGCGGAGTTCATCCTCGCCAACCACATTAACTTCGGTGTCGAAGGAACACGGACGATCAAATGAGAAATGCAGCATATCCCGTCGATGGTCTTCAACGTCAGAATCAATAGTTGTCTGCGCATCCAGTAGGGACCCACGAGGAACCCTAGAGGCGCGTCGTTTGCTGCCACATGGTTTAGAAGATCTCGGCATCACTGGAGAATCACTATCGGAAGACGAAGGAGAAATGTTAGGGATAGAATCATCTTTAGAAGATGGAACATAAACAGAAAGTGGGACCGGAGAATCCGGGTGAAAATTACGAATCAAAGATTCGATTTTGTCCGCAGTACGTTTGTCACCAAGCTCTATAGCTTGCATCATTTGATTAAAAAGAGAAGAACGTAAGGAGGGATCCATGAAAACTCACCAGAAAAACCCTAGGTTCGGAGAATGAGCAGGAGATTTGGGGACGCCAAGAAATAAGCACGATTGAGTTCAAGATGAGCTGCTCGACAATGAAATAAAATAGAAGAAATTTATGGCAGAAGTTTCTAAGGGAGAAGAATAAGAGACAATGAAGGAACTCTGTTTTGAGAAAAAGAAGAGATTAATGGAGATGTGAGAAGATAGAGGAGAATGAGAAACGATCGGGCATTAAAAGAGGGAGTTTTTGAAATTCAAAAAAAAAAAATCAGATAAAAGATATTTGGTTAAAGTGAGCGACGGTCACAATAACTGGCCGCAATAGTCACCACCAAATAACAGACATGTGGCACCTCGGGGATCACCAATCAGTCAAAATGTATCTTCACTTGTCAAATGAGTGGAAGCGCCAGAAATTGTGTGGCCAAGAATGAAGGCTTGCACCGGAAGAATCAACTAACAAATTCAACACGTGGTGAAAATGAAAAGGGGGGGAGTTATTTGCGAAACACGCCAAAATTTTATAAACATGAATATAAACATGAATATAAATACTGCTCGTGGAAACAAACGAATTAGAAACCCAAATCATTCGCTCATCTCGAAGTAGTTATGGGGGTATTGTTGTATATATAATTTCGCCAAGTAGCCACGTCATCAAAGGAATCAATAAATGTCGAAGAACAGGTTGCCCCGTCACTCATCGACCAGGTCAAAGGAGAAAACGTGGACCAGTCAGTATATAAACGTCAAGTCAATAAAGTCAAAGGTGTGGTCGCCAGAGCTAGATATGTACTCGCCAAAGATAGAAACATGGTCGCCGAAGGGTAATACCCAGGGGGGAGATATTCGCCGCATCAGCGTACTAGGTACAAACCGACTCGGCAGAAACACGAAAATAAACCCTAAACTCCCAGAAGACTCACGATAACCAGGAGTCATAGGAAAGGGCAGAGAGAACAAATCCTAATCCAATACAACATGGGACTCCCAATGCAAATCCAAGAGGAAGTCCTACTACCAACACGACAAGGATCGAGGGAAAAACCCTAATTAACATGTATAAATAGAACCATCTATCCCATAAGGAAGGGGTTCGAAAATTTAAAGAGAGCAAAGCAATAATTCGAGAGATTTGAGTGTGTAACTGAAATAAAGGAACTATAGTGATATTTTCTTGTCCTCCGAGACACCGTGGTTTTTTCCCATTTAAGGGTTTTCCACGTAAATTGGTCTCTTGCATGCATTAATTTTCTTTCTTAATTGACGATTGTTTCGATTTAATTGTTGGTTGCGTGGTAATCCAAATTTCACCGTCAACATTAACTAACGGTAGTCAACTGTTAGTCAATGGTCGGAGGGTATGTTTGTGTTATTATGATAGTTTTATTGTTTTAGTGCAATTATGTATATACTTAGGATAAGTTAGTGTAATTAACCCGAAAAAAAAATGTAAAAAGAAAAATTTGGATCGTGTTACACGTGTGTGGCTTTTACACCACATGAATTCTTTGGCATCTTGAATAATCCATGCCACATGGCAAGCTCTTATGATTTGCTTCATGTTTAAGAGTGGAATATTACATCAATTAGCCCTCTCTTCTTGCCTATATATATGGCTTTCATTGTAATTACTAAAAGCTGTTGTAAAAAATCTAATACTCATTCAATAAAAAGGCAATACATTTTCTCTCCTCCTCCACTCTCTCGTTTCTTTCTCATGCTTTTCTATTTATTTATTTATTTATTTATTTGTTCTATTAATTAATCATTATAATTTATATTACCTATGGTTTCTATTTAATTTACAACACGTTATCAGCACGATGCTATTATTTCCAGAACCTGAAGTTCTGAATTTATTACTAAAGCCTGAAGCTTATGAATTTATTACCATTGGAACCTGAAGTTCCTAGATCTATTTCCAGAACCTGAAGTTCTGAATTTATTATTGCTAGAACCTGAAGTTTCTAGACCTTTATTTATTAATACCAGGACCTGCAGTTCTGAATTTACTTTCTCGCACTTTATTTTTTACGCAATTTACTTTCTTGCTCTTTATTTACTTTTATGCAATTTTTATTTAAACAGTTTGGTCACCCATCCAGAACCTGAAGTTTATGGATTTATTTATCATTACCGAAACCTGAAGCTTCTGGATTTATTTACTTACAAATATTCCTTTATATATCTGAAGGTTTAAATTCCTTGGATTTCTGTCGGACCAGAAGTTCTGACCCCGATTGTGATTCTCGGATAACCAGAAGTTGTAATAATGTCAAAGCTTGCAAATTTGAAATTTGCTGCACTAGAAGTGTCTAGGGACAACTACGATCTGAAAGCCCAAATACCTAACGGTCACAGAACCAGAAGTTCTATGGCAATAACTAAAAGATCGATTTGATAACCAACCTGATGTTGCATTACCAAATGCCAGGTATCAGTGGCAACATTTATGTTTTCAAGACTTTAGATCAGTCTCTGAGTATAATTATGCTTTATTCAAAATCACTTCACAGCTGAAATTGTGTGATCAGAATGTAACCTCGAATCATCAATAACAAGGGCAATAACAATTCTACTCCCTTATCATTTTATCTCATGTTATCTCATATTATGTTTCCTCTCTTTCATTTATTCTCTCGCTTTGTCTTATTTTACACAAGCAGTACTTATTTCTCCCTTTCATCTATCTCATATTATTACTTATCTCCCTCTTCATTGATCTCAGTTATTACTTTATCTGCTATTTTAATTTTATTATAACATACATCTATTTAATTTTATACAATTTATGTGTCTGAGTATGCCAACTAACCAGAACCTGAAGTTTCTGGATTTGTATAAATTATGTGTTGAGCCTAACTAGGCCAATCGTTAAGTTTCTGGAATTTAAACTAAGCTCGGCTAGACCGACTAACCAGAATCTGAAGTTTCTGGATTTATCATTATAATATTTAAGTTGGCGCGGTTTTACAAACCGATCAGAATCTGAAATTCTAAATTTTAAATTTCAGTAAAAATATGGAGTTTTGGATTCATTAATATGTACATGAATGTCATACTTGGGACCTGAAATTCCAAAATTCAAATTCTATATAGAACCTGAAGTTCTAATTTTGAATACGAAGTATTGAATCTGAACTTGAAGTTCTTAAGTTTTGAACATGAAGTTCTAATCAGACTTGAAGCTCTGAATTCAATTTAAATTGTGATATTAAAACTTTTATGCAAAGTTTATTAACCAGAAATTCTGAATTGAATCAAGTTGCGATTTTTTCATCTAGAAAGTCAATTTGTAATTTCTATTTAGAACCTAAAGTTTTTTGAATTTTATGAACCTACAATTCATGGTCGAACCGGAAGTTTGAAAAATCAATATGATTCATGATTCTGTTTTATGAAGTGAAATATTTTCATACCTATATGTTTACATTTTTAATCACTTTGTCTAATATGTACTTTATTTTTCATTGAGAATAGATATGTTTTTAAACGATAAATTGAGTGATATTGAAAAGCAAGGTAAATGAGATATATGTCTAGCCGATAGTGCGACGACACATACGATTCTACGAAATCAGAAATACTTTCTGAATTTAACCTTGCTTAAAGCAAATGTTAATACAATATCAGGTCCAGCAGATCTGATAGAAGGCTCCGGTAGAGCCATGATATTGTTACCAAACAATACTAAAATATGTATTAGTGATGCTTTATATTCAAGCAGATCCAAAAGAAATCTGCTCAGTTTCAAAGATATACGGTGTAATGGATACCACATAGAAACTATAAGTGATGAGAATATTGAGTATCTGTGCATTACTTCTCATAATTCAGGCCAGAAACTCATTATGGAAAAGCTGCGTGCTTTATCATCTGGATTATATTACACTCTTATAAGAGGTATAGAAGTTCATGCAGTTATGAACCAGAAGTTCTCAGATCTAAAAATATTTATGCTTTGGCATGACCGTCTTGGTCACCCAGGATCTACAATGATGCGCAAAATCATTAAAAATTCTCATGGACATCCATTAAAGAACCAGAAGATTCTTTTATCCCATGAAAATTTATGTACTGCATGTTCACAAGGAAAATTAGTAATAAAACCATCACATTCTAAGGTTGGCTTTGAATCCCCATCATTCCTACAAAGGATTCAAGGGGACATATGTGGACCTATCCATCCACCAAGTGGACCGTTCCGCTATTTTATGGTCCTAGTTGACGCATCCATCAGATGATCACACGTTTGCTTATTATCAACACGCAATGTTGCTTTTGCAAGGTTACTCGCACAGATTATCAGGCTTCGGGCACATTTTCCCGATCATCCGATTAAATCAATACACCTTGATAATGCGGGCGAATTTACTTCCAAAACATTTGATGAATATTGCAAATCAATTGGGATTGATGTTGAGCATCCAGTTCCACACGTTCATACTCAGAATGGATTGGCAGAGTCACTTATCAAGCGTCTCCAGGTAATTGCGAGAACTTTATTATTTCGATACAATTACCAATTTCTAGATGGAAACATTCTATTCATCTCTGACCCATTGCTTATCATTTCCCTACCATTCTAAGATTTATGATGATTTTGATTAATCTTTTATCAGATCATCTATGCTTTTGATAGTTTATCTTTTTGCGCACGACCTGCGTATTATTATATTGATTAATTTTTATATCATTATAAGAAAGGGAATTTTCTCTAGAAGAAAGGAGTAAATGAAAAGTTACTCTTATACAAAATAGAGATACCAATTCAATTCTCTATATATGTAATAAAAGTGTCTCATTTTCATTCTTCGTATCACTCAAATACGAAAGATAATTGATCATCAGATAATTATTAATCTGTTACTTGATATATTAAAAGTGACAAAATTTTATAAGTTGCTATCTCATAAACCCCGGCCGGGTGATTGTTCCTGAAGAACAATCTGAGTAAAATGCAACAAATAAATCATCTGATGCATATCATAAGCTTATGAACCTTTGAAAGGTATTGTTATCAGGATCCTAATGTAAACAAAGCTCGAGTTATAAATAAATCCACTTTTTCTAAATCAACTCAATAAGAGTTTGATATATCTAAAGAGACACGAGTCTATGGAATGACTAAATCTATTGAAATAGAAGAAATCTCTACAGAGATACAAGAATATAAGAATTAATAATTTTCTATAAATCATACATGAGAAATGTGGAATAGTGAAGAAACAATCATCAGTGATACATTTTCAAATACAGTAGCTACTGAAATGATGATTATAAAACTTATAGTATCGATAATTGTATACAAAAGGCATGATTGGCCTAAATGAAAAGAAGCAATTTAAGAAGAATTGACTTCATAAGCCAAATATAAAATATTTAGACCAATAGTTCTCCAGACACCTGAAGATGTCAAACTAGTTGGATACTAAAAGGTCTTTATATAGAAACGTAATGAGAAAAGCGAGATCGTAAGATATGAGGTACGACTCGTAGTACGGACTTAGTATTCAATAATGATGAATACGATTACGTTTCGAATTTTTGATAAATTTGGCTGCTTGAAATACGTCTTCTAAACGTAGTAATCATTTATCAATGTGGTTCACTCAGTGCAGATATTTATAATCCTAGAAGGATTTAAAATGCCAGAAGCATGTAAGCTGAGATCTCGTAATCTGTAATTGATGAACCTACAAAAATCCTTATATGGATCAAAAATAATCTGGACGGATGTGGCATAACCGTCTCAGTAAATATCTGATAAGATAAGGATATAATAATCATATTATACTCATGTATATTCATAAAGAAATCAGAATCTGGATTTACTATTATAGCAGTTTATGTTGATGATATGAATTTAATTGGAACTCCTAAAGAGCTCCTGAAAACTGCTGAATATCTGAAAAGGGAATTTGAGATGAAAGACCTAGGGAAGACAAAATATTGTCTTGGCCTGGAGATTGAGCATAAATTAGACGGAATACTTATCCATCAATCAGCATATATTGAAAAGATCCTGAAAATATTTAATATGGATAATGCTCATCCATTAAGTACCCCCATGGTTGTTAGAAATCTTGATTCTAAGAAAGATCCATTCCGGCCACTTGAAGATAGTGAAAAGATATTTGGTCCTGAAGTACCATATCTTAATACAATTGGTGCTTTATTATATCTGGCTCAATGTACTAGACCAGATATCGCATTTTCAGTAAATTTGCTTGCTAGATTCAGTTCAGCACCAACTCGGAGACATTGGAATGGGATTAAACATCTTTTTCGTTATCTTCGTGGAACGAAAGATTTGGGATTATATTATTCAAAATCCAACAACTTTTCAGGTTTAATTGGTTATTCTGATGCCGGGTATTTATCTGATCCCCATAAAGCCCGTTCACAAACGGGATATGTTTTTACATATAATGGCACAACAATCTCTTGGCGCTCCACAAAGCAAACTCTTGTTGCTACATCCTTTAATCATTCTGAGATCCTTGCACTTCATGAAACAAGCCGAGAATGCGTGTGGCTAAGGTCAATTATTTATCATATTCAAAATACTTGTGGATTTTCATTTTCTACAGAGGTGCCAACACCAATATTTGAAGATAATGCGGCTTGTATTGCTTAAGTTAGAGGAAGATATATCAAAGGAGATAGAACCAAACATATTTCTCCTAAATTCTTCTATACTCATGAACTTCAACAGAGTCGACAAATTGATGTTAAACAAATACGGTCTACAGATAATCTTGCAGATCTATTTACCAAAACATTGCCTACATCAACTTTTGAGAAACTGGTATACGGAATTGGCATGCGTCGGCTTTGTAAATTATATGATTGATATTGAAGTTTCATTCAGGGGGAGCGTTCAATCATGGGGAGAAAAATTTTAAATATAAATATGGGTACTGTACTCTTTTTCCTTTTACCGGATTTTGTCCCATTGGGTTTTACCGGAAAGGTTTTAATGAGGCAGTTCTGATCCCGTTCATACCACTTGATCCAGAAGATCATTGTATATACTTTTGCTAAGGTTTTTGTCCCACTGGGTTTTTCCTAGCAAATTAAAATACAAGTGGTGAAAAATCCAAGGGGGAGTGTTACACGTGTGTGGCTTTTACACCACATGAATTCTTTGGCATCTTGAATAATCCATGCCACATGGCAAGCTCTTATGATTTGCTTCATGTTTAAGAGTGGAATATTACATCAATTAGCCCTCTCTTCTTGCCTATATATATATGGCTTTCATTGTAATTACTAAAAGTTGTTGTAAAAAATCTGATACTCATTCAATAAAAAGGCAATACATTTTCTCTCCTCCTCCACTCTCTCGTTTCTTTCTCATGCTTTTCTATTTATTTATTTATTTATTAATAGAACATTATCATTTATATTACCTATGGTTTCTATTTAATTTACAACAGATCGTTAAAAGAAGCCTTCTTTGTTATTAATCCTAAATAAAAAGGATAAAATCGTAAATAAAAAAGTAAAAAACTTCCTGACCCACCCTGCAGCCGCCGCTCTCTTCTTTTTTTCCACCAGTCACCCCGATCTTCGTCTCAGTTCACGGCACGCCGGCGGCGCTCATCTACTGTTAACGCCGCTGCTGCTCTTCTTCCGTTTACTCCGCTACATCTCTTCATCTTCTTGTTGCTGCCTTCACCGCTCCACGGTCCACGCTAGGGGTGGGCGCGGTTCGGTTCGGTTCGGTTTTGGCCAAAACCATATTGAATCGTTATATTTTTGGTTTTTGAAAACTTGAATCGGTTTAAACCGTATTGGATCATGAAACCGAATTGAACCAAACACCTTTATCTCGGTTCGGTTCGGTTCGGTTCAATTCGGTTTTGGGTCTATTGGGCTTGTTGGGCTTGTTGGGCTTTGAGGTTTTTTTTATATAATTTTTCATTTTTTGTATCCTTTAACAACTATTTTGTATTTGGACCTTTGAATAATTGATTTTGGACTGTTTTTTTTAACAATCCCTCACATTCAAAACACATCTAAATAGACCCCATTAATCAAATTTAATCCAAATCAATCACCATTATATATATATATACCTTCTGTCCTACTCAATAGTTACCACCATTCTAGATAGGGTCTGATAGGAAAACTAGAAAAGTAAAATTAGGCATTTTTATTTTATTTTTTATTTAAAGTTTGGTTGGAAGGTCCAAAACCGAAACCGACCCATATTCAATGTGGTTCATTCGGTTCGAACCGAATTGAACCGAATTGACCATGTGAACCGAACCAAACACCATATTTCGACTCGGTTCGGTTCGGTTCGGTTCAGTTCAATGAACCGTGCCCACCCCTAGTCCACGCTGCTACTCTCCTTAGGTCTGGCCTTCATGCTTGATATTTCCATTGTGAATTTTTATTAATACTTGATATTTCATGCCTGATGGTCTTCATGTCTGGATTTTATTTGTTTGAATTTTTTTAATCAAAAACGTTGTCCATATTTTTTAACTTTCTTGTCAATTTTCTTGTACTATTAATCTATCCATGTAACTTGTTTTTTTATTTGATTGATGATATATTTTATCTGTGTTGTTATAAATAACAGCTTGTTCGAATCATTTTTTTTAGCTAGGTATATTGATGATATTTTTTTGATACAACAAAGATGAAATCAATTCATGTAAATAATTTCTGTGAAATTTTTGTTCCGTGAAATTTTTTAATCAAAAAAGTTGTCTATATTTTTTTAACTTTCTTGTACTCTTAATTAATCTTTCTATGTAACCTTTTTTTTTTTTTTTTTTTTTTTTTGATTGATGATATATATTTTGTGTTGTTATAAATAACTGCTTGTTCGAATCATTTTTTAGCTAGGTATATTGATGATATTCTTTTGACACAACAAAGATGAAATCAATTCATGTAAATTGTTTCTGTGAAATTTTCGTAGTTGTTTAGTGCTCTTTTGCTGTAAAACAGATGCAAGCCGACATGAATTTGGGTAGGGTATCAGGTTGGAAAAAATTCAACCCAACCTGAACATGCCCATCTCTACTCATGGCTATATTGCTTGATCTAAGCTTGTTCTGGCACGTGTCAATACTAAAAAAAATTACATATTATAAGTTGAAAAATAAAAAATCACCGGGCATACTGTTGGATACAGTAGACAAACCTGAATCAAGTGTAAGCCGGTGTAGTTATATGTGATATCTACCTGAATATATAAACAATGTTTTCTCTTACAAACCTAGAGTTGCAATCGTTGAGACACTAGAAAGTCATTTCTTTTGCCTTTGAAAAATCCAGAAACTTGGACTTGTAATGGATCCTCAACCTGAACCAGTTAGCTACATCTGTGGAGGTACGTGCATATATAGTATATTTACATTTTTTTCTAAATAATCAAACAATTTCTGTAAGTTTCAATGAAAAAAAAAAAAAAAAAACTGATAATGATGACGAGAGTCAATCTGCAGATTGTGGGATGGAGAACACGCTGAAGTCTGGCGATGTGATACAGTGCCGAGAGTGCGGTTATCGTATTCTCTACAAGAAGCGGACCCGTCGAAGTAAGTCCTCCATTTGCATGTTGTTTGTTTGTTGACTTTTGTATTTGCGTTATAATCTTTTATGAGATTTGGTTGGAGAGTTGTTTGGGAATTTTGTCTTTTTTTTAATATGTAAAATTCATGTTTAATTGATTGTTGGGGTTTGGATTAATGAAACGAAAAGTTTAGGACTTTTGTTGTTTTGTGGTTTGTTTTTTTTGGTTATGGAAGATTTTAGGGTTTGGAGCTTAATTAGGGGATCAAATGATTATATGAGATTCCTTGGAAAGTTGTTGAGAAATTTCTGTCTTTTGCTTTTATGTTAATTCATGTTCAATTGGTTATTGGGTTTTAGATCGTGAAGTTTAAAGTTTAGGACTTTTAGTTGTAGTTTGTTTTTCGAGTTATCTAAGATTACAGGGTTTTGATCTTAATTAGGGGTTTTGAAGATTAGGTGTTGTTAAATAGTTATAGAACAAGCTGTTGGGATTTTGTATTGAGAAAAGGAGAGGTTCGATGGGTGGCTGGTGGTTGGGAAAAAGAATGGGGATTTAAAGTTTTCAATGAATTAACATTGGGTTGGATTGTTTGTGCTTGGGACAACATGGCTGGTTGTTTGGAAACTGGGGAAAGTATTAAATGTCAAACATACTTTGTGGAAGCTTTAGGAGAGCCCTTTGGATTAAATTTTGAGGATCAGAGCTTGTGATTGGTTGTTGTCTTAGGAAGTTTTTTGCCAACACAAGAAGTTGATAGGAAAGAGTTCTAGTATTTTTATTTTTTAATTTTTTAATTTTTTAATTTGAATTAGGCTCGAGAAGAGTCGATTTGGGTGGTTGTATTGTATTTGTATAGCTGTTAGAATGTTAAGGAGTTCTGTGGATTCTCTTTCGTGGTAGGAATAAGTTTTCGGCAGTGAATTGGTAGCTACATGTTAAGGTTTATATATGGAGAATTATAGCTTTCAAAACAGTCCAACTCACAATCACTCAAACACTCAATTAACAAACTCTTTATATTTCTGGTGTTAACATGGAGTATTTTCTGTTCACATCATGTCTTCTTTGAATGTATCTATTTGTTGGTTGCATTTGTGGATAAATATGGACCCTTTTTCCCTTAAAAGCATGTTTTGAAATTGAAAAACAACTGAAAACAAAGTCATCTCCTCTTCTTCTTCACCATCTCTTTCTTTGTGCGTGTGTATGTCTGAACGAGGCAAGAAATTAAAATGCAGTTGGAGTATGAAGTCTGTCTTGAATTTTTCAGTCATAACCACTACTGTTTGGCTTGGTCTTGTATTATCTGCATTCTTCCTTTTTTCATATTTGTTGATGCATTATTTTACTGCCTCTCTCTCTGTTCAAATCCTAACTTATAGCAAAAGTGATATAACACCAACATTTTGCTCATTGCAGTTGTTCAGTATGAGGCCCGCTGATAAAAGCGATGACAAGTAGCGTGTATCCTGCATCCGGTGGTTTTGATTAATCGTGCCTTGTCTAATTATAGTAGTTGTGTTTTAGTCTGTCCATAGAATCTGAAGAAACTTGTTCAGATGTTCTATTGGCACAAAGACCGCTTGTTCATGACGTTTTATCCTTGTTGGTCTAGATTAATGAACATGTTGCATAAGTTTGGAGTTGTATCTTGTCTAAACTAGTAGATTATATTGATTTTGTGCTTATTTGAACATCTAGTTTGATAGAATGTGTTGATCATACTCATCTTATTTGTGAGCACTCATATTGTTAAACATTTATCATTTGTGCCTTGATATGGACCAAGTCTTGCTAGGTCATTGTGTTGACTTGAGTGAGAATTTGAAGAAATCGGCATATTTAGTAGAAAGGACTAGTGAGTAGAGAGCCTGCGGGTAGATAGAATGTTTTATTTTTTATTTTTTATTATTATAATGTTAAAGTCTAACAAAATTGTTTTGCGGTGTATTTAGAATTTCTTTATCCTTTTGATAATTTAAATTAGGATATGTCATATAATAAAAAATTAAAATAGAGTGTAGAAAAATATTTAGGGAATGTTTTGCGGTGGATTTGTTTGAAGTGATGAGTTTTGATAGATTCCACATATTTCGTATAAGTTTTGATAGAATTCTCTATAGAGTTTGTTAGACTTTTATATAAATTACATGGAATTGGATGGATTTTTAATGATTTGTTTTGAAATTTTTTTTTTTTTGAAGCATAATATTTGATTTTTGAATTGTATATATAAAATTACATGTAAATCTAATGGTTCACATTCTTCTATATATATATATACAGATTTTCTATTATCAGTTCGTCCTAACAATAAATATATTTTGACTCAAAGTGTATGCACTTGTCAAAACTTCTTTATAATATGTGGTCCACATTCTTTGTCCAGATATATTTATTGTCAGAACGAACTGACAATAGAAAGACTGTATATATACTGTATATGTATATATATATATATAATAGTTTGAGGCAATAATCACCAACAAATTTATATGGGATTTTTATTTATATTAATCAAATTAATGAAATTTTGATATTACCAAAAGAATAATTTTGATATACATGTATGTATATTAATTTCAATACATTCAAATCCTCTCTCTTTAAAAAAATTATATTAATATGAGACTTTTGTTTATATTAATCACATTAATGAAAATTTGATATTATGAAAAAAACAATTGGTGTTTTTTTTTTTACTTGTAATGACAGTGACTCGAATTTGAGACATTGTCAACCTTTTATTATTATTATTATTAATTTTAATTATCAAGGCCAATTGTTGGATTTTTTTTTTGTTAATTTCAATACATTATAAAAGTTAAATTCATCCAAATCTACTAGGGTTGGGTAAGATTTGTTATAGGCTTTTTTGTTTATAAATTTAATTTTAAAATCTATCAAAATCCAACTTTATGAATACACCTAGATTTATTTGGATTTCTTAAAAGTCTTAATTGAATACATCTAAATTTATCTAGATTTTAATGGAACTTTACAAATCTGGATTGAATACGCTTACTTTTGAAATCTTTCTTAATTTCAATGAATTCTAGATCGAATATACTCATGGATTGTTTGTAGCATCATTAAGTGAAAAGTTAATTTTTTTTTTAACTTTCTAAATAAGATTTAAAAAAAAAAAAATTTAATTTAAAAGATTTAAATCACAAAAATAAATAACACAAACCCCCTTCATTTAAATTCTTAATTAAATTAAGATATAAGCAGTGGAAAAACAAACCACCTATCACTTACGTTTTGTTTGGTAGGAAAGAGAGATGGAGAGAGGGAGGGGGTTAGAGGGAGAGGGCTGGGAGGAGAGCTCCAATTAGGGTTGTACATTTTCCCCCAGATCCACGTTTCACCGCTTCCCCTTCCCCATCCCTATTTAGGGGAATTTTTTTGGGGAGAAAATGGTGAAATTAGGGGGGGGGGGGGGGGGGGGGGGGTGAAGATGAAAATCATCCGAAAATCATTCTCCCCACTAATATAGTGAAATGGAGATGGGATGGGGGGAGGTACCCCCATTCCCATTTCCCCTTTCCCCATTTTCCTAAAAATATTATAAAAATAATTATATATATTTGAAAACCTAACTATGAATTGACATTTGGCTGTTATATGAAGTGTTTTTTTTTTTTTTTTTTTTTTAAGTTTGTGTTGCTTTATAAGTGAAGTTGCCTTTGTTTCAAATTTTGAATTATTGAAATATTTTATTTTGTAATGTATTTTCTTTTGCATTTGTAATGAAATATTTTTTTTTTTTAGTTTAATTTGTAATTTTCAATCAAATGGGGAAATGGAGAAAAACGGGGAAAACGAGATGGTGATGGGGGGACCTCCCCCCAAAACTCCCCTATCCCCATTTTCCATCCCCATCCCCATTTTCCCAATGTGCAACCCTAGCTCTAATTCATTGTTTGGTTGGAGAGGCAAAAGAGAGGATAGGAGGGATCTTAGCTCCTTTAGAGGCTTAGAGCCTACCAAAATATATCATTCTCTCATGGGACGGATGAGAGGGAGGAGAGACTTCAGCTCCCTCATGATCCACCAATATAGCAAATTTACAATTATATATCAATCCTATTAATTCAACTCTCTTTTCAATACCAAACAAATAAATAGAGACTTATTTTTCATATCCTTCATAATTTACCAAACAATATGAAGGATAGATCTTAGACTGTGTTTGGTTGACTGAAAAACAATAGAATGGAATGAAAAGGATTCCATTCTCAATGTTTGGTTGGTTAAAATCTAATGGAAAGAGCATTCCATTGGAATGGTGTTTCCACCATTTTGGTGGAATGGGCTTTCCATCCAAAAACCAATGGAATGCCTTCCAAACTAAAATTTGTATTCCATAAATACCCTCATATGCCCCAACTCCATTCCAAAAATACCCTCATTTATAAAAATAAAAATATATATTATATAATATATACACATACACACACACACACACACACACACACACACACACATATATATATATATATATATATATATATGTATTATATATATGTAGAGAGCTTTTGTGTTTTCCCCACAATGGCGACCTACCTATGGCCTAAACAGGGTACTAACATTCCAACCATCCAGAGACAGACAGGGACCTTAAACCAAAGGATCAATCTCTTCTTCTGATGTGCAGGATCCTCAACTAGAGACAAGCACAGAGCATACTGAGATTATTACAGACTATTACTCATTTCATAGATAGGCTTTCGAAGGAAGAAGAAAAAGCTTTAGAAAGACATAAGAGATAGAACACACAAGATTTTATTGATTTCTACTTGAATTTTACAAAGGTAGGCCTCATCTTATATAGGGGAAGAGAGGCGGATCAGACCAAAAGAGCTACAGGGTAGTGGCAGGCAGGATAAAAGCATACAGTACAAAGATACGCCATAGCTAGATATGGCCGACATATAACAATAATTAAAGCACACAAAGCACATTACAATAATGTACATAAACAGTCCGGGGATAAGGAGGAATCATGGGCTCCACATATGAGGTAGGGCCAGGTAGCAAAATCCATGGGGGTCTTGAGAGTCAATCATGTAGGAATCTTGAAAAGGGTTCCAGCTCTGAGAGGGGTCTCTAGGAATGTCTGGAAGGATGAATATTTCGTCGGTGGAGACATTATTGACATCACATAGAAAATTGAGGAGTGAGATATGGAGATTGTTGGGGTATGATTTTTTGTAATCATAAGTGATGAACCATTCATAATTGGTGTTTACTGTCAACAGAAGTTTTGTGTGGGGATTGTATTATATTATTACATATAGGGAGAACTTTAAAACTAGCCAAAAAATTAGTGGGTTTATTGTTTTTGTCCAAAATTATCATTTTTACTGTTTTTGTCAAAATTTCCACTTTTTGGACAAGATTGCCCTCCTTTATAAAACAAATTCTCCTTTTTTTTTTCTTTTTCTTCTTCTTCTTCCCAAAAAAAAAAAAAAAAAAACCACTAACTTTTTTCTCCATTTTTTTTCTTTTTCTTCTTCTTCTTCCCAGACCTCAACGGTGTGTTTAATTGGTGGTCTGATGTGTTTAATTGGTGGCCTGATGTGTTTAATTCGTTTTACCATGGCGTGTTTAATTGTTTTTGCCCTGGTGTGTTTAATTCGTTTTGCTTGGTGTGTTTAATTCGTTTTGCCTTGGTGTGTTTAATGAGTTTTGCCTAGTGTGTTTAATTGGTGGCCTTGTGTGTTTAATTTGTTTTACTCTGGTGTGTTTAATTGTTTTTTCCCTGGTGTGTTTAATTCATTTGCCTGGTGTGTTTAATTTGTGGCATGTGTGTTTAATGAGTTTTGTCTAGTGTGTTTAATTGGTGGCCTGGTGTGTTTAATTCGTTTGTCTGGTGTGTTTAATTCGTGGTCAGGTGTGTTTAAACAAAATGAAATCTGGAAAATTTGTTTTCAAAAGATCAAATCCAAAAAAATCTTTAAAAAAATTTCAACAAAACCCAAACCCAAACACAACTCCCACCATTCATAAAAACAACCACAACCACAACTCAAATCCAAACCTTCTAAAAAAAAAAAAAAAATACTGAAAAGTTTGAAAAAAATCTGAAAATTAAACACAACCACACAAAAATTTTAAACAAAATGAAATCTTGAAATTTTGTTAGCAAAAAAACCAAATCTGAAAAAAAAAATTAAAAAAAACTGAAATTTTTTCAAAAATCTGGAAAAAACGTGATCCCAAAAATTAAAAAAATAAAATCTGAAAATTAAACAAACCACAATCACAACCCAAACTTAAAAATCTGGAAAATCAAACAACAAAAATCTAGAAAATCAAATCTGATTTAAAAAAAAAAAAATGATTTAAAAAAAAAAAAAAAATCTGCAAATTTTTTTTAACAAAACTCAAACCCAAACACAACTCCCACCATTCATAAACACAACAACCACCCTCAAATCTAGAAATTTTCTTTGAAAAAAAACGAAATCTGAAATTTTTTATTTAAAATAAAAATCTGAAAATTTTTAAAAACCTGGAAAAAAAAACATGAAAGAGAAAGAGAAGAGAGGAGAGAAAGAGAAGAAAAAGAAGGAGAGAAGAAGAAGAAGAAGACGGAGGAGAGAGGAGGAGAGAGGAGGAGAGAAGGCGTGAGAATGTGAGACAGAAAGAGAAGAGAGAAGAGAAAGAAGAAGAAGAAGAAGAAGAACTCGTGAGAGAGAAAGGAGAGAGAAAAAGAAATTAAAAAAAAATGATTCTGCAGAAATGAAAGAGAAAAGGAGTGAAAAGAGGTAATGAAAAAAAAATGAGGGAGAATTATGGGCTCACAGCCATATTGTTGACAAAAATAATAAAAACGATAATGTTGGACAAAAACAGTAAGGGTTTTTAATTTTTGACTAAAAAGCCCTATTTCCTCTTACATATATTATATATGTAATATATATATATATATATAATATAATATATATTATATTATATTATATTATATTATATTATATAAATATATTATTATATAGATCATATAATATTATATATATATATATATATATATTAAATAATATATAATATTTATATTATTTAATATATAATAATATATAATATATAATATATATTCGGGTGGCAGGTACTCCTGGGTGCCTCCCATACAGGTTTTTAGAGTTTTCCCCACAATGACGGCATAACCACGGCCTAAACAGGGTACTAACTTTCCAACCCACTAGAGACAGACAAGGACCTTAAGCCAAAAGCCAACAACATCTCATCTTCTGATGTGCATGATCCTCAACTAGAGGCAAGCACAGAGCATACTGAGATAATTACAGATTGTTACTTATATGAGAGATAGGCATTCGAAGGAAGAAGAGAGAATATTTAGCAAGACATGAGAAGTTTGAACACAAGAGGAGTTTATTTATTTTTCAGACTCTCTATCAGACTCTACTTTGTTACAATAGACGATCTCTCCTTATATAGTGGGAGAGAGAGAATACAACCAAACTTAGTATACAGTATAGCCAATTATCGTGGCAGCAAACAAATAAAAGCAAACTGAAACAAACCAGGGCCATCGGCCAAATGTTAACTAAAACAAACAAACAAACAAAGCCTAATAAAGCCAAAAGGCCTAATACATCCAAATAGTTGCCTAATAAAACAAAATAGCATAATGAAAGTAAATTATTTCACAGGATAAGAGCACAGTCTTGGACCTCAGGCTGAGTGGAGATTACGGACTTGATGATAGATTATAGTTGGCATGATTTTCATCATCTGAGTTTTGGGCTCCACAGATGAAGCAGGGCCAGGCAAAATCAAAGGGGTCCTGAGAGTCAATCATGTAGGAATCTTGAAAAGGGTTCCAACTTTGAGTGGGGTCTCTAGGGATATCAGGGAGGATGAAAATTTCGTCGGTGGGGACGTAATTAACATCACAGAGGAAATTGAGCAGACCGACTTGGAGAATTTGTGGATACATATTTTGATAATCATACGTGGTATGCCATTCATAACTGGAGTTGGCAGTCCAAAGGAGTCGTTTGTGGGGATTGTACCTGTAGGGCCTATTGAAGATCCATATACAGCATACAGAGGCAGCTGATTCTTCATCAAGCTTCCAAATGTTATATTGTCCCATGAGCTTAGTGAGCTCATTTTTCCAGTTTGTCAAGGACGTGAACCATTGGAGGAAAACCCATAACAGAGAGTTCCGTTGAGAAGGATCATGGAGATGACCATATAGAGCCTGTAGTGGGAAGACGGTGGCATGATGATGTAGAACTGATAAACACCAGATGAACCAAAGGAGTTGAGGAGAAAAGTAGTAGAAAGGTGGCATTATGAACGGGTCAAGAAATGGTCTGGATAGGTTGTTGACGGTGTGACGACAGCCTTGGCTTTTGATGTGAGCTAAGTAGACGGGAAGTTGAGCCTTGACGAAGGATTGGATCTGCCTTAGAGAAGGTTGATGATCGGGTGGCAACGTGGCCAAGAGTTCTGGTGGGAATGAGTAATCAAGTATGGCTGGTGAGGATGATGAGGGACCAGTATGAGATGATGAGGGACCAGCAGGAGAAGTCATGAAGATAAGAGGATAATGACCTGTGGGTGTAATGAGATGGGTGAGTGGAGGTCTAGAGAGCATGTCAGCAATTATATTATGATGGCCTTTCACGTGACGAACAGTGAAGTCATATCGGGCAAACCAATCTTTGAGTCTCAAGATGAGAGGATTGGGAGGAATCTTATTACGAAAATCGAGTATTTTTAGGAAGGATGAGTTGTCCATTTCAACAATAAAGTTTCTTGTCCTGAGGTGAAAATCTAACTTTTGGATTCCGTATTTGACAGCAAGAATCTCTTTATAGATAGTGTGATAATGCTGTTGGGCATCTTTGAATTTTCCACTAGCATGACCACAGTATTTCCTTTTACCGTCTCGGTCTTCAATGAGAACGGCCCCCTAGAAAATATCACTGGCATCAGTCTGGAGGATGAGTTGGCCCGAAGATTGAGTGATCTCCTTTAGTTTGACGACGGCCTCAGTGTGGGAGGAATCCTAGGGAGGAGGATGCTTCTTAAGTAGTGTGGAGAGGATTGAGGTGTAATGACTGACATGAGGAATAAAGTCTCTGACATAGTTGACGATTCCGAGGAATTGTTGAACTTGTTTCACACTGAGATCAGAATCGGGGAAGTCTAATAATCGAACAACCAAATGAGGACCAGGACGGTATTGGCCGTTGGAAATGTGCATTCCAAGAAATTCAATTTCAGACCTTCCAACTATGCTTTTCTTTTCGAATAGCATGATACCATAGCGATGAACAATGTCATGGAATTGTTGGAGAAGGAGATTGTGAGAGGTATCATCTGGAGAGAACAGGAGGATGTCATCAATGTAGATGAGTGCTAAGTGTAAGAGAGGATGACAAATTCTGGTGACAGCCTTCTGGAAAAGGGATGGAGCAGTTTTTAAACCAAAAGGGAGAACAGTCCATTGGTATTGAGCATTAGGAAGACAAAATGCTGTCTTATATCTTTCATCTGGATGAATACCAATTTGCCAAAAGGCACATTTGAGATCAAATTTGGAGAAGATCGTAGCTCCTGTAAGTTGAGAGAATAAGACATTTGGCCTGGGAACATGAAACTTGTCATCTCTGAGAAAAAGGTTGAGAGGCTTGTAATCCACGACTAATCTCTTTTTTCCTCTGAGCAATTCTGTACGTTTTTCAACGTAAAAGGCTTGACACACCCAGGGGGAAGAGGTATGTTCTATCAGACCTTGACGAAGGAGTTCATTGCATTCTTCATTAGTGAGCTTGAGATCTGAGGGAGACATGCCTGAGTGGGTAGCCTTGGTAGGATTAGTATCTTCATTAAGCTTAAAAGGAAGCTTGATAAAGAAATCTGGATTCTTCCACAGAGGAGAAGGGTGAGAGAAAGTGGCATGATTGTCAGCACAAAGCAGGAGCAATTTTTGTTGAATATGTTCAAAAGGGGCTTGGATATCCGAGAGCGGGAAAATCTTTGGAATGTCAGAAAAAGCTTTGAAATACTTTTTGTATCGAATGCCAACAGGGAGAATCCGGAGAGAGTTACATTGGCAGAAAACATCCCAGCTGTCTTTTTCCTGGAAATCAGATTAGTGGAAAAAACCTTTCCATCAGCGGCTCGAAAATGTCGAACTTGGGATTTCCAAAATTCTGGAGGAAGGACCTTTAGGTTCATCATTGTAGTGTGAGAACCTGTGTCAAAATAAGCAATGACTTCAATAGGTTTGGAGTACTTGTCAGGTAAAATCCGAACCGGAGCTTGGGGACCGGAATGAGAATCGAGCTGAGTAACCTGATAGGATTCTGGGATAGAACTGTAGTCAGAGGAGCCAGAATATTCTGAGTCAGAAAGATCTTCTTGAAGAACAAAGGTTGTGGAGGAATCAGCATGATCTTGTTCAGAGAAGATGGATTCAATGTCTGCATCGGACAGAACTTCATAAGCAATATCTTTTAACTATTGAACTAATCTGGCGGACTTTGCCTTTTTGTTGGGACATTTCTTAGCATAATGGCCGGGTTTGCCGCAAATGTAGCATCGTTGGGATTTATTCCAACCTCGTTGTGCTTTCTTGCGAAAGAACTTGAATCTTTTAGACCGACCTTTCTTGTTTTTGAAGCGTTTGAAATGATTCTTTTTCTTCGTGTTGCAGGTGCAAGAGCCTAAAGATTTGCACTTGATCTGAAGAGAAGGTTGACGGCATTGGAACTGCAGGTGTTTGCCTTCTGTGAGCATCTTGGAGAAGAATCTTTGAGTGGCACAAAGTTTGTCCAGAGAGCTGAGAGCATACATGTGGAGTTCACCTAAGGATGTATCATTGAGAGATCGTCCCGAGGTGTCTATTTTTCTTTGTATCTCATCTTGGAGGTCATCTGGAAGGGAGTTGACATAAACTTGTTTAAGACTATGATCATTAATTCCACCATGGGTATGATATCGTTGAGACATACGCTTGTAATGGAACATGATGTCATTTCTTTTGAAAGGGCAGCAACGCATATCAAAGAATTCTTGTCTAACTTGTTTATAGATATGGTCAGGATCACCAAGGAATTCTCGGAAAATGTATCCCATGGCTTGTGAGGCTAAGGGAACTCGAACAAATTGGAGTTGTCTATATTCACCAAGAGCCTGGTACCAGTCTCTGAGAGAACCAGTAAAACGAGAGACGAACTCACGTAAAATTGTTTCAAGGTTCTGTTCAGACTTTGCCAGTTGTAAGTCAAGCCATGCGCTCATCTCTGAAACCCGTTTTCTCCAGGAACCAGGAGAGGTGTCATCAAGGGTAAACCAAAGGCCATTAGTTGGTTTACCAGGAGAATGACCAGGAACATGGTCTGGAGGTTCTTCGACAAAAGGAGCTGGAGTAGTGGAGGCAGTCTCATCGGGAGACTCATAGGTTCTTGTTGAGGGTTGAGGATCTGTGCGAGATGCCATAAAAACATGAGTAAGATCTGCATGATCTGCATGATCATGAGGAGAAGAGGCGACAGTAGCCAGCCAGGATGAATGACAGGAAGACTGTGACGATTGAGAGGAGACGTCTTCAGAAAAGGATGCTGAATCAGACTTGGATGAGGAGGAAAACATCTTAGAGGCAAATAGAACTGGGTCGTATGAACTGGAAGCAGCGTGTTTGTCTTTCTACTTCGAAGAAGACCTTTTCTTAGGTTTGGCTGGAGGAGAAGAGAGTACGGGATATTTTCGGAACAATTCACCAGTGGATGTAAAGTGTTTGGAAAAACCATCAGGTTTGGATGGGGGTGAATGTGTAGGAGATACAGGGAAAAACAGTGAGTGTGAGTGATGAGAATAAGGTTTTGGTTTGTAAGAATGATCTCTGGTCAGCTGCTCAAGCTGTTCTTTAAGTTGCTTGATTTCTCTTTCTTTTGTATCAAATTCTGGGCCAGAATATCCTTGAGAAATATATCGGTGAAGATCAGAATGAAGCTTAGCAATTCTTGATTACAGGTCAGAGGCCAAGTCTCTGAATGAGGCATCAAGACTCTGGAGATGATGATCATGTTGAGAAACATGTCGTGTAACGCGATCAATCTTCTGATCAATAGAGTTAAGAACTCTGTTCTGAGCTCTGGCATTGTGAGATTGCCAGTTGAGGACTTGTTCAGCCTGGGAGGGCTGTTTGTAAGAACCATTAGGTTGGACTTCGGTAGATTGGACAAAAGGTTTTGAGAAACGAGTCTTTTCTTGATTTGAGGAAGGTTCAAGTGGAGGGAAATCACAATCATAATCTGAGGTCATGTAGCAAGGGACTGGTGCGAGTTAATTAGGGACTGCAAGGGCAGATTGTGGAGGTAGGAGACCTTTAGATCGGAGGATCTGTAAAACTCTGTCATAAATGGGTAAAGGTTTATTTTTGATAGGATGGAGGCCTATCCAAGGGCTATCAGGGTGATCTGGTTTGTGAGGTTTGTTCCAGGGTTTACAGAAGGTAGGAGAAGTATCTTTGAGACAACGTCGACATATACAGTCTGCATCACACAGATTGGGATCAACATCCCAGATGAAATGACCACGGATCTTATCAGTGTAAATCGGAGACCCGTCAGCTTCAAAACTGTGGATAGGAATATCAGCTTCAGTGGTGACCGGTTGGATCATAAGGGCTTGGAATATCGGAGGAGTCTCCGAACTGGAAGGAGCCTTAGAACCGGTGAGGGGTGCATAGATCGTTTTGATGGAGCCATCTGGCTGGGGAATATATGACGTATCAGCAGCAACGACAGGAGCTTCGTCCTGGAAAACCTTTTCATAATTTGTGAGCCATTCAAGAGGCATGATCTCGGTAAGCTTTTCTCTGGGTAGTTGTTTTGGAATTTGAAGGATGGTAGGAACTTCATCTTCTCTTTCTGCTTTGATGAAGATCGTATCACCATTGTAATCAGGAAGTGGGAGATCAAGAGCATGGTCTTGGAGTCTGTAAGCAAGCTGGTGATGAACAGTAGCCATGTAGGAATTAGCTTGCATGGGCGCACCAAGGATCTGAACTTGGATTTTGAGACATTTGTAGAGGTTCTAATCTCTTAAAGGAATGTTGAAGTTGGGATAATATGTGAGGGATATGCTTCCAGCATGAAGAGTAGATAGGCAAGTGCCAATCACAGCATGTTCATACTGAGTGTAGATGGTGTTGAGCAAGGCCAGTCTGGCAGTCACAGGTAAGCCTTTTCGGCCGTGTAGAGAGAGGATGATTCTGACAGCACCTATGTGGAGATGGGAGTATCCTTCTTTGATCCATTGATCTATCATGTTTTGATCAATGGTGAGAGTGACATATTGTTCACTGGGAGAGGATGGAATCAAACATTTATCTAAGCCTGTGGACTGGACATAGTCTGGTATGGACAAGGCAAGTTAACCGGGTGGCGAGAGATTTGTTTCTCTTGAAGATGTTGTATGGGTTAAGCAGAGGGAAAGTAGTTTCATTTATCTGGGCTGAAGCAGGAATATGAGTGTATTCTACTAAATCTTGGATTCTGTTGGACTAGGTTCTTTGGATAGTAGGAGGAAGTAAGGACATAGAAGAAGATAATTTATTAGGAACTAGAGAAGCAGTAGAGGGACTTGTGGTAGTGTTTGCCATTTTTGAGAAATTTCTTCCTTCTAAACCAGTCTAACACACTCATAACAGTCTAACTCTTTTCCTGGACTCTAGGGACTCGAGACATGGCTCTGATACCATTCGGGTGGTAGGTACCCATTTAAATAACAAGGCTCATTCTTGAGTGCAACATGACACCATACAATTTTAAAAAATGGTATGTGATCACATATGATCATAAATATATATAATGTTATCGCATATGAATTGCACGTGATCACACAATTAAATTATTGTGATCGCATGTTAGAACATACAATCACATATTAGCTGATGTGGTTGTATCAAAGAAGACATGATCACAGTCAAAAAAAATTTCGTTGCATCATGTAACGTTGCACCCAAGGGCAGTATTTATATTATATATAATAATAATATATAAATATAATATTATATATACTTTAATATTTTATTATTATTATCCATAATATATCATGTTATTATTAATGTTTTATAACTAGGGGTATTTTGGTCAAAATACAGTTAATTCTATTCTATTCTATTCCATTGTTAACCAAACAAAATAATACTGATTTAGAGACTAATTCTAAAGTTCTAACCAAACAAAAAACTCAGTTTCCCATTCCCATTCCCATTCCGATTACCATTCCGATTACCATTCCACCAAGTAACTAAACGTAACCTAAATGTTATCATCTCTATCCCTCGTACTCTCTTTCCTTCTTAATTCATCCTTCTTAATTCATCGATCCCTCCTACCAAACATTATTGTTAGTAATTTTGATAAGTTTGAAAATAGAAATTACCCAAAAGTGAAAATGAAGGATAATAATTATTTTCGAGTAGAGCAGGTGGCTCACAGTCTCACACTCACAGTTATCACTTTCTGGTGGCTACTGTCCTTCAATCAAATCGTTAATATAAGTAATTTATCAGAAAACATATATTGTAATCTCAATTTCCCTATCAGATTCTCTTTATATTGATTCCAAAATATAATTATAATAAGAAAAAAAAAAGAATGGACGTGATAACGTTCGGCATCATAATCGGTATAATCGTGCTCTTCCTATGCATTGTTTGTTTTATCACCATCGAAGGCACCTGCAAACGCCGTCCCCGTCCTTCTTAGCTCGCAACCAAACACCCCCCGTATCCGTTTAAATTCAACAAATCTCTCCCTTCATTTATCACACTCACACCCCCCAACTATTACACAAAACTCCAAATGATGTCGTTTTGTAAAAACCAGATCCTGTTGATTTTGTTGCTGGTTTCGGGTCTGGTTATCGGGTCATCTTTGGATCTGTGTACCGGGAGTGGATCCTGTTCGACGCCGGTGCGCGGGGAGGACAATGGAAACCACCGCTGTGATCACGGACACCATCATGATGGTCATGGACATCAGCATAAGGAAACAAAGAATTTGCTTCCGGAGGAGTTGGCTGAGGAGGAGGATATGAGATTGTACGGATTTGGGCCATACTACCATCACGATCACGATCACGATCATGCTGATCATCCACAGCTCTTCGGTTTAGGTTAGTTTTTTTGAACAATTTTTTTTTTTTTTATTAATTAATTGAACTTGAATTGAGCTCTAAAAAAATGTATCTATTTTTGAACAGGGCTTTGGTTGCATGCATTGGGTTGCTCTCTTTTGGTGAGTTTGGCTTCGCTTATTTGCCTGATAATCTTGCCAGTAATTTTTAGTAAGTGATTTTTAAGTCATTATTTATTGAACTTGTTCTTGACTTTTTGCTTGTATATTGGTTTTTGATTTAGTTAAGTTGTGATATAAAATGTTAACTTGTTGTGTGAATGCAGTACAAGGGAAGCCATCCAAAGCGATTGTTGATTCGCTGGCTTTATTTGGGGTTAGCTTCTTCATGCCTGTTTTGTTTAAGAATTTGATTATTATTATTTTTTAAGTTATCTAGATTGATGATATCTGTGTAATTCATCTGTTGCCCCTGTTTTCGTTATTGTTTCTGCTACTTGTTTACTTTTGCTAACTCTTGTTTTCTATGTTGTCAGTTATGAATTGCACCCGTGGATTGGTTGTGTGATTCACTACTTATCCAAAATAGAAAATCCATCCACTCATTCTCTTATATATTGACCCTCTCAATTTAAAATTCCCGTTTGAACAAAAAGCAAGTCCAATAAACACCATTAAGCAAAAATCTGTTGAAGTATTCTTTAGGTCCATACTATTACTGCCTTCTCAATCTCTATTTTACATCAGTATCAATTCCATTCCAATTGAGATTTTTTATATAAATTTTATTCTTGCAAAAGCTGCCACAGCCTCCCTAGAATCTCCTCAAGCTGCATAAAAACAAATGCTATAACTCATGGAGTTGATTTTCACATGGGTTAATATGTTATACATCGGAAATATCAAAAACATGGAGTGCTAGTACTCATACCTATTTTAATTTGTTGATTATTTTCTATTGGCCCTTGGGAAAGTTTATTTCTAAGGTCAATTCTAAGGTTTCCTCTTAGATTTTAATGAATACGGAATCATCAAAGACTGATACATGCTGGTTGACTACAATGGTCTTAAGTTAATTAGTTTATCACAGAAAGTACAGAGGTTTCTATGAATGAGAATTATGAAATGGATATTCTGCTTTTATTATACTGATGTATCAATGATTTTATTTATTTTGACTGACTTTCTTGTTTGCAGGCAGGAGCTATGTTAGGGGATGCTTTTCTTCACCAATTGCCGCATGCCTTTGGTATGTCAATGATCAGATGTGATATTTTCATTTTTTCTTTTTTGCCTGTTATGACATTCCTGAGTCAACTTTTACTTGTGGGAATACATAGAACTTCGATTGCTTTGAAATTCGGTTAGATGTTTTATCTGCCACCTAGCAGAGGTGTCCAGCTCACTGCACACATAAGGTGATACTTTTAGCCCTTGAATTTTTGTACTGTTCGAAGTACCAAGGTAATTGTAGGTTTCATGTGTGGTTCCTGGATAGATCATCTTTAGTGCTGTTAATATTTTCTTTGTTATATATATATATATATAGGCACAATCTATAGAACACCGGTGTACGGTGCACCGAAATTTTGTTGTATGTGATCGCATGTATATAATGTTATCGCATATAAGTTACATGTGATCACGACAAAATAAGAATTAAATTTTAATGTGGTCGCATGTAACCATGTGAGTTGCATATGATCACATATGAATTGATGTGATCACGCCGAAAAATCATGATCACATATAAATTTTTTAAAGTTTATGGTACGCCGGTGTTCTATAGACCGACCCTATATATATATATATATATATATTTTTTTTTTTTTGTTTTAAGACATCTAATGTAGAGCTACTGCTATTTGGTGTAGGTTTTAATGTGTGGTTCTATGTTAGGTCATCTTAAGTGCTGTTAATATTTTTATTTGCTATATATATATATATATATATAGGAGCCTTCTCACATGCAAACCCCGGACATAATTAAGTCAAGACCAAAGTTACACAACGTTGTATATCCAGTTGCACAACGTTATGTAACTAAGTGTTATGTAACTAAGCGTCTAGTTGCACAACATTATGTAACTGGTTACACAACGTTATTCAACTTCGGTCTCAATTTATTTATCTCCAGAGATAATTTTCGTATGTGTGTGTATATATATATATATATATATATTCTAAAATTACTCTCTCCTATTAACACCTTTGCATTTCCAAATTTAGAGAGAGGGATACTTTGATGCTTGCAAACCTTAAAGTTCTGAATTTTCAGAGTTACTGCTATTTGCATTAGTGTAGGTTTTCATGTGCTCTATTTTAGGTTATTTTAAGTGCTGTTAATTTTTATTTTTTGTGGAAATACTCTCTTCTATTACTATTTTAGATTGCCAACTTAGAGAGGAATCTTTTTTTTTTTTTTTTTGTGCTTTAGGAAGTCTTAAGTTCTGAACCTGCAGGATTACCACTATTTGAATCAGTGTACTGCCTTTTAAGCAACAGTGGTTCATTCTTGTTGTTAGTTGAGTCATTTACTAAAATATTATGTTTTGCAGGTGGTGAACATTCCGACTCACATGATCACCATGAGCATCATGCACATCAAGTTCAGTCTGGACATGAACATCAGCTTTCACATTCACATTCTCTGAAAGATCTTTCTGTGGGAATATCTGTTCTCGGTGAGTTGCAAAATACTTGTTGCATGTCTCATAACTGTATGAACCATATTTTTCCCTGTTTACAGAAATATGGACAACATACATATATATGCATATAAATGTGTAGGCATCTTATTCTGAGACTCTGAATTTCTTAGATAATGGGGGAGAAATTCTATGTTTGGGATGGAATAAGTTTAAAGGCCTAGGATAGGATGACCAACTAATGTGTCAATTATACATATTATAATGTTTTTTCATCAGATTATTTGTAAAATGAACCGACACCCTAGTGAGATGTTTTTGATGAAATGAACTGAGTCTGGTAGAGAGGAGCTGTGAAGGTGGCTAATAGGAGTTCCGGGGATGCCTAATCTGTGCTTTTGGCTCTTTCTGTGATCCTTGTTCAATCCTTATCCATGAGTTAATTGCCATTAGAAAATGGAGCTGTGGGCTTTAATTATGAGGTCTCAAATTTTATGAATGCCTGAGATGCTATTGTTATTCCTTATGCTGCTGTTTCAGACATTAAGAGTTATAAACGATGTCACAAAGCTAGTGGTTTTGTTTACTCTCTCTCTTGAGAAGTCAAGGAAAAAAAAATTCCATCTTCTCTATGAAACTTGTATTGAATGATAATATAGTTTGCTGATTTTATTACTGATTACTTTTAGGCTGAATGGCTTTTTACTGTTTTCTTATGAGAAGCTTCTTCTAGAAGGGTGTGATTGTTGTTGAAATGCTATTGGTTGTTGTTGTTATTTGTGAGTTATGTCTTCTGTTTTGTTAGTAATTAGAATAAATGGGCTGTGTATATATGTTACCGGTCCTTATCTCTTATCTCTAGGGTGTTTCTTATCTCTAGGTGTTTTTCTTTGTTTAGACTCCAAGTCTATCTCAATCTCTAAGGGAGAGGGAGTTAGAAGCGGAATATGTTATTATTTAATGTAGTGTGATTAGAAGAAATAAACTAAGAAGAATGATTATCTCTTTCAATTAATTCTTCGTGGTATCAGAGCATTGTTTCGAATCCTCCATCCTATGAAAATTATTTCCGGGATGGCTACCAACTCATCTTCTATTTCTTCAAACTCCGAATCTTCTACCTCAATCAACAATGGAGGTTCTGGGAATAGAAGTTCCGAGCATTCCCATCCTACCCATATGTCCATTACTAGTCATAAACTAAATGGACACAATTACTTACCTTGGTCCCAATCCGTGATGATGTTCGTATGAGGAAAAAGGAAAGATGACTTCATCACCGGCGTTGTTGAGTCACCAGGAGTTGAGTCACCGACCTACAAGCAATTGAAGACGGAGAACAATATGGTCATGTCTTGGCTCATTAATTCAATGACCAATGACATTGGAGAGAATTTCCTATTGTATGGGACAACCAATGAAATCTGGGATGCAGCTAGGGATACATATTCCAGTAGTGACAACATGGCCGAACTATTTGGTATCGAAAGCATACTCCATGACCTTCGTCAAAGAGATTGCACAGTCACCCAATACTACAACAACCGAACTCGACACTGGCAACAACTAGATATGTTCGAGAAGTACACATGGGCCTGCACCAAAGATGGCACGTTACATAGGGAAATAATTGAACAAAAAAGGGTATTCAAGTTCCTATTAGGTTTGACCCAAAATCTTGATGAAGTAAGAGGAAGGGTTCTAGGTACCAAACCATTACCCAAGATTCGTGAAGTGTTCTTTGAAGTGAGAAGAGAGGAAAGTCGGAAGAAGATCATGATGGGAACCAAGATGAAAACCGAGATTGGACTTTCATCCAATGAAGGGTCTGCTCTTGCCATCAGAATAGCAGCTGGTCAGTTTGGTGACAATCGATTAAGAAGAGGAAGGCCATGGTGTGATCATTGTAATAAACCTGGTCATATCAAGGAAAAATGTAGGAAGATTCATGGCAAACCAGTTAACTGGAAACCTGCACATGAAAGCCGAGGGAACATGGTTGACACAGACATAAAACTCGAACCAAGCCCATTCAGCAAGGAACAGATGGAGGTACTACAGAAGTTGTTCCAGCAGCTGACCCAAAAGTGGATCTTTAGCACAAAAAGGTAATTTCCTAACAACCTTTAATGTGAGGAAGGAGAATCTGAATCATTGTTGGATTGTGGATATAGGTGCATCAGACCACATGACAGGTAACAAACAATTGTTCCATGAATTTCAACCTTGCATGGGTAACTATACAGTACGTATAGCAGATGGTTCTCTCTCAAAAGTAACTGGAACTAGCTCTATAGTGATCTCAGGGAAAATAACCCTCAATTCTGTATTATTAGTTCCTAACTTGGACTGCAATTTGCTGTCTATAAGTAAGTTTACACAGGAACAAAATAGTATTGCTAAATTTCTCCCTAACTGCTGTGTTTTTCAGGACTTGGTTTCGGGGATGACGATTGGCAGTGCTAAGGTATATTCGGGGCTCTACATCTAGGGATGGCAAAATTCCCCGTGGGGACGGGGCCTTGCGGGGACCCGCACTTTTAGGGTGGGGATAGGTTTCAATTTGGTGGGGATGGGGCGGGGATGGGGATAGATAGTCTAACCCGCAATAGATATGGGGCGGGGATGGGTTTTATACTCCCCACACCGCCCCACCCCGCTTAAAATAATACTTAGTTAAACTACGTAGTTTCAAAGAAAATAAATATATGCAGATTTTCTATTATCAATTCGTCCTGACAATAAATATGTCAGGACGAAGAATGTGGACCACTCGATTTACATACTTTGACTCAAAGTGTATGCATTTGTCAAAACTTCTCCATAATCTGTGGTCCACATTTTTTGTCCTGATATATTTATTGTCAGGACGAACTGACAATAGACTTATATATATATATATACATTAACCCTAACTTTGCATCTCTTCACCGTTATTTAACATAAAGTGACAAAACAAAATACTATTAAAAAAACTCAAATGGAGTTGATCGTATGAAGAGAGAACTAGAGAAATAAATACAACTATTAGATTATTAGCGTTATGATTTTCGAACATTTTGACTTCATACTTTATGTTTATGTTTGAAAATGATTGAATTTACTTGTGAGAATTATGTTTATGAGATGTTTTTTAATAATTTCTTAGAATTATTTACTACTTTATATATTATATCATAAATGGGGTAAATGGGCGGGGATGGGGAAAGCACTCCCCGTTGTACCCCGCCCCAACCCGCTCCATCAATGATGGGGGTTTTATGAGGGGATGGGTTTTCAAAAAATAAATGAGGTGGGGTGCGGGGAAAGCCACCCTGCCCTGAACCCGCCCCATTGCCATCCCTAGACTACATCTTGGAAGCAGACTATAACCCAGATAGACAAAACTTTGCCACCAAAGTTGTCCCATACCAAACCGAACATGTGTCCCTTAAGAGTCAATCCAGTCATGAGTCTAGGTCAAATAAAGATAATGAAATAATGATGTGGCACTACCGCCTTGGGCATCCAAATTTTATATATCTTGGGAAGATATTTCCATCTTTGTTTAGCAATAAAATTCCTAGTTCTTTTCAATGTGATATTTGTCAACTTGCTAAACATAGTCGCCAATCTTTACCTAATCATTACTATAAATCCTCTCAACCTTTCTCCCTGATTCACAGTGATGTTTGGGGCCCTTCTTGGGTCAACAACATCACTGTAGCTCGATGGTTTGTCTCCTTTATAGAGGACCACACTCGGGTTACATGGATCTTTCTTATGAAAGAAAAATCTGAGGTGTGTCAACTATTCCAGAACTTCAACAGAATGATCCAGACCCAATTTAAAACCAAAATTCAAGTTCTTCGCACTAACAATGGTATTTTTTTTTTAATTCTATCCTAGGAAATTACTTGTTAGGTGAAGGTATCATTCGTCAAAGCTCTTGTGTCAACACTCCCCAGCAAAATGGAGTTACTGAGCGGAAAAGTAGGCACCTTCTAGAGGTAGCCTGCTCACTTCTGTTTCCCACACACATGCCAAATCAGTTTTGGGGTGAGGCAGTATTAACTGCCGCCTACCTCATCAACAGATTACCATCAAGAACTCTTAGGTTTCAAACTCCATGTCAACTTCTTTTGAAATCCTATCCAAACACTCATCTTATCTCTCATCTTCCTACTAGGATTTTTGGGTGTTCTGTATTTGTTCACAATCATCAGTTAAATAAAAGCAAACTTGACCCAAAATCTGTGAAGTGTGTATTTATTGGATACTCACCAACACAAAAAGGGTATAAGTGCTTCTATCCAAGCAATAGGCAAACGTTTTTCTCAATTGATGTGACATTTCATGAAAATCAGTCGTTTTATCCGAAAAATCAAATTCATAAGGGGGATAAGAGTCAAAGTGATAGGAGTTATGAATTTGATTTTTACAAATCTCTAGAGTTGAGTCCTAGTCCTTCACAAACACTAGAGTTAAGTCATATTCCATCTCAAACTCTAGAATCAAGTCAGCATCCATCACCTAATCAAACCAAACAACCTAATCAATGAGTCAGATTCAAATGTTGAAATTCTCCAAGCCTTATCCGATCCTCACTTACATAGTCCACAACAAAAAGAAAATCTCACCTCAACCGAATGTCCTAACCTGAACACAACACACTCCCAACCAATAGACATCTGAAAATCCATTGTTTACTCTAGGAGGAATAAACCTAATAAGGTGACAGAGCCCATAATTTATCACAGCATTGACCATGACTCGGAACCTTGTCAACTAGTCCAGAATTCTAACAATGAGGATGAAATTGTGGCAGCCACCGAAGTATCAGGTAGAATCAGCCCACAACCCATTTCAGATGAGGAAGAGAAGTCAGAATGGGAATTGCCGATTGCTCAAAGGAAAGGGATGAGGGAATGCAGAAATCATCCTCTATACCCTATCAGCAACTATGTGTCTTATGAGGGACTGTCATCAGATTTTACTCTTTCATGTTCCTAAAGACATACACGAAGCCCTAAGAAGTCCTGAGTGGAAGAAGGCAGTATATGATGAAATGAAAGCCCTAGAAAAGAACAAAACATGGGAAATGTCGGCACTGCCTTGTGGAAAAAGAAATGTGGGTTGCAAGTGAATCTTCGCTGTGAAGCACAAAGCTAATGGCAGTGTTGAGCGATATAAAGCCCGACTTGTTGCCAAAGGCTTTACACAATCATATGGCATCGATTACCAGGAGACGTTTGCTTCGGTGGCAAAATTGAAAACAGTTAGGGTCCTATTATCTCTAGCAGCAAGTTTGGACTGGGCATTACATCAATTGGATGTGAAAAACGCCTTTCTCAATTGTGAACTCGAGGAGGAGGTGTATATGGAGGTACCTCCCAGTTTTTACACAGACAACAGCCGAAACAGTGTGTGCAAGCTCAGGAAATTTTGTATGGACTTAAACAGTACCCTAGAGCTTGGTTCGAACGATTCACAAAAGTAGTGAAAACATGTGGGTATTTCGAGTGTCAAACATACCATACTTTGTTTGTTAAGGAGTTAGGAAATGGAGGCTTAACTGTGTTGATAGTTTATGTGGATGACATCATTCTCACAGGAAATGATGAGGAGGAAATACGAAAATTGAAGAAGTTCCTAGCTATAGAGTTAGAAATCAAGGATCTTGGAGGACTTAAATATTTCGTAGGCATGGAAATTGCTAGGTCACGAAAGGGATTGTTAGTGTCTCAAAGGAAATACACACTGGATTTGTTGAAAGAGATCGGGATGATGGGTTGCAAACCGACACACCAATGGATTACACCACTAAGTTGGGATTGACTGAAAACAGTACACCAGTCGACAAAGGCAGATATCAAAGACTGGTTTGGTAAGTTAATTTACCTCTCTCACACTAGACCCGATATCAGCTTCGTAGTGAGCTGTGTAAGTCAGTTCATGAACTGCCCAACTGAAGAGCATATGACGGTTGTCTATCGGATACTAAGGTACTTGAAGATGGCACTGGCAGAGGTTTATTTTTCAAAAAGGGGATGAGACAGGATGTGGAGATATTTATAAACTCGGACTAGGTTGGGTCAACTGTGAACCGAAGATCCACTTCAGGTTACTGCACTTATGTGTGGGGAAATTTAGTAACCTGGAGAAGTAAGAAACAATCGGTTGTCTCCAGAAGTAGTGTAGAGGCAGAGTTTAGATCAATGTCTCTTGGCATTTGTGAAGGTATGTGGCTGAGAAGACTACTAATGGAGCTGAAAGTACCTATTGATGGACCAATGAAGTTGTTCTGCGATAACCAGGCAGCTATACAACCTGGTTCACCATGATAGAACAAAACATGTTGAAATCGACAGGCATTTTATCAAGGAAAAATTAGATGAAGGGACTGTCAATCTAATCTACACTCCAACAAAGTTACAATATACCGATATCCTAACAAAGGCTCTCCCTAGGACTGATTTCGAAAACATGTGTTACAAGCTAGGAATAATTAATATTTACAACCCAGCTTGAGGGAGGGTGTTGTTATTTGTGAGTTATGTTTTCTGTTTTATTAGTAATTAGAATAAATGGGTTGTGTATGTCTGTTACCAGTCCTTATCTCTTATCTCTAGGGTGTTTCTTCTCTCTAGGTGTTTCTCTTTGTTTATACTCCAAGTCTATCTCAATCTCTAAGGGAGAGGGAGTTAGAAGCAGAATCTATTATTATTTAATGTAGTGTGATCAGAAGAAATAAACTAAGGAGAATAATTATCTCTTTCAATTAATTCTTTGAGTACATAATGCAGACTTTAGTTTGCTCCTTTTATTTATTTTTTATTTTTTATTTTTTTATTTTTTTATTTTTTTTCATTTTTCATTTTTTGAAAGTATTTTCTATAATACAAGATAACAAGAGATGTAAAAGGGCTTAGTTATAGTTGGAGGACTATCAGTTGTTAGAAAACTTTGCATTTACAAAAGACAAGATCCCCTCCTCCTCCCTCTTCTTTGTGCCTGTGGTACTGAAGACATGATTTCAATGCCTTTGTGCAAGTAGTGTGCCAAACTGGAACTTATCTTTAAAGTGCTTCTATTTAACATTTTATTAAATTTGTAAGGCATTTCTGCTGTCTTATATTTTACATTGTCACTTGTTCATTTACATTTTTGTTATTAGATTTCTGTGGTTTTATTTTCACATATTACTATATTAGGATATCTGAGGCTTTGCAGATTGGTTTTCAGATCTTGAATTCTTATTCTGGTATATTGGTTGTTGCAGCTGGAATTGTCCTCTTTCTTCTTGTGGAGAAAGTGGTGAGATATGTTGAAGAGAATTCTAGCGAAGCTAATTCATGGGGGCATGGTCATCATCACCATCATCATAAGAGTAGTAAGAAATTGAAGGATGATAATGATGTTCATGCAGAAAAGCAACCAGAATCTTCCAGTGGAACTGAAGAGAAAGTTTCAAATGAGATCTCAGAAGACTCTTTGAATGGAGTTAAACCTACTCCATCTGAATCTCATATTCGGAAGGTAAGCTGAGGAAGTGCCATGCTGTGATTAAATCTTCATTTGAGACCTAACCTGATTTAGTCAGGCTGCTGGCTGTAGCATATTAGCATGCATCAAATTTAAATCCAGAGATCAATATAGGCAGGGTTTGGATTGATGATATGTTACTTGGAAAAAATATGTGCGTCTGTAAGAAATATCCTGTTGGACAACTGTCAACTAGAAATACTTTGTTTCACTGGCCAGTGCATGTTTCTAGCTTAAATTTAGAGATGGGAGCAAGCTTATGGTAGATTTTTATTAGGAAAAGAATCTGGCCTAGCAAGGAGCACATACCATTTTGGACTGAAAAACTGTTGTGTGTCTGAAGGTGTGTTGGGTAGATATGCTTGGAAGTATCTGGCCCAGCTATCATACAAACACTGTGAAAAGAACATCTTTACATGTGCCTAATCGTGAATGTGTGTTAGAAATAGTAAACTCTTAGTTCAAAACTTTTATATCTTGAAATGTAATTCTTGCTATCGGTTTGTGCAATGGAGAAGCCATTTAAATGAAATTGCTGGAATAAACATTGAACATTATCTTAAATTTTGCATTGTACAGAGAAAAACTTCCTCTGCCGGTAGGGATGATAAATTAAACGTAGATGCTGTGGACGGCTCATTCAGTGATCTTAAATCCTTGGAAAGGGAAGATCCTGCTCAATCATCAAATCTCGTGTTTGGTTATCTCAATCTCTTTTCTGATGGTGTTGTAAGTATGTGTTCCTTGTCAATCTGCACCTGAGCTTTCCTGTACTTGTTTTTGAAGAAAATTTCATGGTTGATTAGAATAATTCCTTGTGTTATTTGTTTGACTGCAATGAACTGTTTGTTGTGTTAATATTGCAGCACAATTTTACTGATGGAATTGCTTTAGGGAGTGCTTTCTTGCTTTATGGATCAGTTGGCGGGTGGTCTAGAACTCTATTTCTGCTGGCTCATGAGCTTCCTCAAGAGGTTTGAGTTCCCCCTTCCTATTCACTTGATATGGAATGGTATATTGCCATTTCGAATATCTTTCTGATTGGAATTGTATTTACTTAATGGTATTATGTATTTTGTTTCATGTATAAAATTTAATTTGGTGCTTGCTCCTTTTTATTTTTCAATGTTAAAAATAGATATTTTTGCTCTAGGAAGATGCAGAAATGCAATTTTTATTTCAAAATGTAGTTATAGCTACACAGTGACTATAATGAGCACAACATCCACCATCTTCTTTTTGATTGACCCTTTTGATGCATAATTAATCATTGATGGAAAGGAAGAAAACAATACGAAAAAAAAAAAAAAAAAGAGGAATCGGGAAAACTGTTGCCAGTCATGAGATGGTGGGCCATGCCCGTTTTTTCTTTTTAAATACATATGATTTGAATTAGGTTAGTTTCCTTTGCTGGCAGTGGCTTAATTATCAGATGGATTGGTTTCTTAGGTTGATTTACCACACTGATGGAGTTGAAAGTGTTCACTGAGAGTTACCTCGAAGTGCTGTACAGCATAGTAATGCTAACATCTCTTGTTTTCTACATCTTTGTTTTAAGCATATGTGTCACAGTATTTTGATAAATGCTTCTAAGTTCTGTGGCATAGTCATTGACAGATAAATGATCTATATTTTGTAGAGATTTTTCGTTATTGAAGTTGATCGGCTGTTTGGATTTTGAGTTCTTTTGGTTTTATTCTAAACTGAAATTGATTTGATTGCCTCCTGTAACACAAAGAAATTTTTTGAACCCACATTAATAGGTCTTGAATAGCCATGCCCTGTCACAGGTTGGCTAGTTCAATTATCATTTTACATTTAGGTTTGGCCATCCTTTCTTTTCTTTTCTTTTATTTTCTTTGCTTTTTAAGATTATCTTTATTATTAGTATTTGTTTATCTGTAATTAGAAGAGCACAAACACAATTATTTGAGGTTTGCCCGCTAGAACAATATCCTAACCTTGTAGGCTGCTCCATTAGATTACCAATTCATTATCTAGCTCGTGTTCCAGCTTGAAGAAAGAAGCAAGACCTACTGTCCTTACACGTATTTCTTCTGTGGTTTTTTCAGTTAATCCCTTAGGAACTTTCTAGTTGGGTTTATGTTTATAGGAAGATGGATCAACTTTATAAAGGATGCTATCAAACAAAATATCTTTGATTTATTATGTTATTTGTTTATACTGGAATTTTAGCTTTTCTGTCAAAAGTAGAGATGCATTCCCACCTAGCCAGGGTGGTTGAAGAAATTGTGACTTAAGTTGCTGTAAAAGACTACTAGCTCACTAAGTCCAGCCTCGTATTACTGTGATTTTAGTTTTCTGTTGAGTATAATTATTGGGAACATAATACAAATTTATATTGTTGTTTGCTCATTTCTAGTATTTTAACCTGTTTTCTTATGATTTTAATTTGAATATTCAGATCGTTGATTTTATATTTTCTCCTTTTTGTATGCACTGTGGTGAAATTGGTTGTTGGTCTCCTTTGAGGAGTACTTAATTTTAAAGAAAGAGAAAAGGAAAGCAAGATTCTATTAGTTAATTTCTATTGTAGGATACAAATTGTATTTTTAACTATATAAGCATCTTAATTTCTATTATGAATAAATTACACTTGAGACTTTTTCTTAACCGTTATTGTTATTTTCCTACAGATTGGTGACTTTGGTATTTTGGTTAGATCTGGTTTCAGTGTATCCAAAGCCCTCTTCTTCAACTTTCTCTCGGCTCTGATGGCTCTAGCAGGAACTGCAATGGTGAGTATTCATTTCTGTTTACAGTGTAGCTGGAATCGTTTTAAAATATTATCTCAAACTATGAAAAGTATGATACAAATTCACTGCTTTCTTTGTAGTCTTTGCTCTTGGGACAAGATCCAGGACAATCATCTTTGATCGAGGTACAAATTTCCCATAGCCAATACCTTGATTGATTTCATTCGAACTGTCACAGATTGAAATTAATATAATTCGTTTCTTTCCTGCAGGGATTTACAGCAGGTGGATTTATATACATTGCCGTTGCAGGAGTGCTTGCGGAAATGAATAACAATGGCAGCTCAACATTGAAAAGTACAGCAGTTCAGTTAACCTCACTGATAATGGGAATGGCTGTCGCCCTGTGTATTTCCCTTGTAGAATGAGAAAGCATTTAGAACGCTGTATCATATCTCAAAACATCACACAGGTACACGAATTAATTTTGATAGTGTTCTTTCAGTTGATCTCGATGTCTGATTTGTTAATGTGTGGGAAACTGCTTGCCTTTCTTCACATTTTGTAGATTATGAGAGGGACATGAAGGAAAATTGTTTTTTTTTTTTTTTTTTTTTTTTTTTTTGCTTAATGTAGGAATACAACTGTTTTAGAACTTGAGTCATCTTAAATGCAATTACAATATTACAATAAGGTATTTTTTCAAAGGGGCTGTGACAGACATGCTAAGGATTTGAGAGGAAATTATTTTTGTTGTTCTCTCATGATATTAGATGCATATTTAGTTAGATTCAGCTGGGTTTCTTATCATTTTTACAACTCTTTTTGTAAAGAGTTTTAAATAGTAAGGTTATTATTATCAGACATTCCTTGAGGTTTACTCTAATTACACTTGTCTACTACATGTTTGATAATTAATAAAAGACTCCCTGCCATTGTTTTGTAAATGTTTGAATTGATATAAGAGGGACATTTAGATTATTACACTGACACTCTCTGGCCGGTTCTAATAAAACAATGCAAATGAAGCGTGTGGGTGGTTCACCCTTCGTAAGTGCACGAGTCGTTCAACTCGTATAGCAGCACAAGTAAGGTGGTCGTTCCCACGAGGAAGTGTGATCTAAAGGTTACTCTTGTTCTAGCTAACTAAAGGCTAACCAACTTTGCACTAAGAGTAAAGAGGGACTCCAAGCAAACAAGTGAATTAACTAAGTTCACCTAAAATTAAGCTAAACTAACAATCAACACTTTCAATTGCTCTTAAGGGGCTGTTTTTTTTTTTATTTTTTAATCTAAAGTCTTACAAGACCTTAATTTGTTAGACATATGGATAACTCTTACAAATTAAGATACTACGATATGTTTGTTTTTTCATTTTGAATGACTTATTACAAATGTAAAATTGATTAGGTTGTGTTAGGGTTTCTTCAAAATTGGGAATTTTTGTAAAATTGATTTTTATGGTTTTATTATGTACAGATAAAATTATAAATGTATAAATTGTTATAGGATATTTGTGGAAATTTACTAAAAAAAACTCTACTATAGCACTTTTTTAATAAGATAAAAGTCAAAATTTTCTATTTTTTCTAAAAGACATATATCTTAAAATAAAATCTAAGTTGGAAAAACAAATAAACTGATTTATCTTAATTTAAGGGCTAGTTTGGTATTGCTGTATCTTCTGAAATAATCACTGTTAGCTTTGTTGAAGAAATAATCAGTTGTAAAGTTAAACAGGTAGACGTTTGATAAACTGTAATTTTGAAATTGCTGTGAGATTTAAAAGTACTGTATGTATGTTTGGTATGTTACATTGTCAAACTGCTGTGGTGGTGTATAATGATTAAATTAGACATTATACCGTTCAATTTTGTATTTTATTCAAAAACCAATCACTATTTAACCAATCTATTTTATTTTAACAATAAAATTAAACATTTAAGTATTTTAAATATAAAATAATGTATATATATATATATATATATATATCTCAAAAATTTAAATTTTATATCATTCACATAAAATTAATTGATTATATATATATATATATATATATATATAAACGTTATACTTGTATAAAAGTAATTCATTTTATGTTTTGCTCCTGTTGCAACATCAAATTATCAAACCTTTTTTTTTTAATAAAACAATCGGACCTTTGAGTGGCTATGATCTATTTTATCCTAAGAACATGTACACCGGTAAAATACTAAAATATAATGGTAAACATTAAATTGAAAATCCAAATAACAATATAACATTATCAGTTAATTAAAAAATATTAAATCGTGTTACACTAGAAAAAGCCTAAAACAATTATGTACACAAACTCAACTTTGACATACTGCACGTATATATATTTTGCAACATCTCCCCCAAAATATATATATATATTTATCTATGAATGAGAAATGAACTTTTAATTGAGGAGAGATTAGGGTTGAAAGATATCAGTTTAGGAAAATGAAAATATGGACAAATATGTCTTTAAGTTAAACTAATGAGGGTAATTCGAGTATTTTAAATGATTTATTAAATGTTAAAATTGATTATTTTATAATCATTTTTGAGAAGTAATCATTCATCTACTTCTCAAAATCACTGTCAAATCAATGTAGATTCTTACATAATCACTTTTGGAAGGTTTTACCAAACATCTTTCTATTCCAAAATTATAAAATAAGTTGATTTTAGCTTATCAAAATCAATACCAAACTGGCCCTAAGATATAAGAGACAATAAGTTTTATAGTGAAAAAAACAAACAGCCCTAAGAGCAACTTCAACCTTGCGGCAAATCCCTAATTTGCAGGAAACCTTGCGCCAAACCTTGCTCCAACCCAGCGCCAAACCTTGTGCAATCTTTGCTCCAATGAACAGTGTCACGCAATATATTGCGCGACACTGTTCACTTGGCACAACTGTTGCGCAATGATTCCTATTTTTTTTTAATTGCTAAGTGGGTTTTGATTGGTTGGAAAAAGTATTTGTTGATAAATAATAATAAAAAAAGGGAATAGGGTAAGATTTGGTGCAATGAGTTGGAGATGGAATAGTGAAATAGTGTGAAAGTTGCACTATCTTAATGTAAAAGTTGCACCAAAAACACTATTTAGGTTGGAGTTGGTCTAAGTAATCTAAATCACAAAGTTAACACAACTTCAAACAATAAACTTGGAATATATATGATGTGGAGATGTTGGGGAATCTATGTAGTAATCATGATACAACCTATTCCTCACTTAATCACACTTTGGCTCAATCAATCCTCAAAATATGCATAGTTCTATTGGCACATAGTCAATTAACACAAAGTTCATCTAATCCCTATCGCCTATGGTCATAATATGACAATAATTAGAACACTTTTGCACTCAAGAACATTATAGCAAGCTTAACTAGCATATTCAAGCAATAATCAACAATACATGGAATATAACTTCTTATAGAGTCTAGCGCATTTACTAATCGGGAATGAAAAGAATTGGAATTAATCTATTGGAAAGGGAATGGAGGGGAATCGGAATTAAGTTACTAAATTTCATTCCAGAGTTTACCAACTTTTTAAGAATAAAAAATGGAATGAAGATGATACAAAGTTGATTAAAAAAATACCCTTGTATTTATAGCAGGTTGAATATTTTTTTTTAATATCAAAAAATATATTTTATATTACTCAAAACACTGTAATAAAAATAATTAGCATATTTATATTATAAAATTTTAACTAATTAGTTTAATATTAATTAAAAATTGAGAAATTATGCACATTTGAAAACATAATTAATTTTATGCTATTACCTCTAATTCATAGTATATATATAAGTTTTAAAAAAAGAAATAAAAATAAAATTCAAACCAAAAGCATGAAATTCAAGGCAGCTTGAATATAATTCAAAGTTTTATTATTATTATTATTATTATTATGTACCAAATCAAAGTTGCAATTCAATTTTATTTTTTTTCAATAATTCGCAGTTCATATATATATATAATTCTTTAAAAAGATAATTTTATATGAGAAAAAAAAAAAGATATGGAGAAAAAAATGAACAAAAGAGAATAATAGAGAACAATCCCAAAAGAAAATGACAAAATAGAAATGTAGTTGTTATTTATTTATTTATTACTGTTAGATGAGGATATTTTAGTAAAAATTGAAACTAATTATGCCGGTGTGTATAAAATTATCTGGGTGGGGGGTGAATAGATTTTAATCTAGTTATTACCAAATTTTCGTAATTAGTCAATTTTATGAAAATAACCCCAATCTAGTCAAAGCAATAAATCAAGTGTAAAGTGCGGAATTTAAATAACACTTGATTTTTACGTGGAAACCTCACGTAAAAATTACGGGCTGTTATGTGCGTCACATACGATCCTTGAATCCACTAATTGTAATGGTGTTTACAACCTAGATTGACCACTGTTAAACCGTCCACGGTCACTAACCCACCACTATTACCCACAGGCCTTTAAAAATGAACCTAGATCAATTGCTTGTGCACTAAGCCACCTTAGCCATAAGACTTACTTCTCAATGAAAAGATAAATCAACCTATGTGAATATACATGATATCCAAATATGCAATTAATGCTAGGTTACACTAAATGCTTATATAGGATTATAAGATGACAATTAAATCAATCATAGATATCAATTGCTATATGTTATGGCATAAAACAAAGCTAACATAGATTAAACAATCCTAAGTATAGCTATCGCAATACACACTACTACAAAATTGTTAAAAGAAATCGGTTCTTTAAATTGGTTTTTAGGTAACTAATTAAAAAAACTTTTAGACATCGGTTTTTTAAAAAACCGATGTCTTAAATATTTCAGTTTAAAAAGACAACGGTTTTAGGGAAAACCGATATGGATTTATTTTCCAATAAGAAATTGGTTTTCCTTAAAACCGATGTCTTAAATATTACGGTTTGAAAAGACAACGGTTTTTGGGAAAATTGATATGGATTTATTTTCCAATAAGAAATCGGTTTCCATTAAAACTGATGTCTTAAATATTGCGGTTTGAAAAGACAATGGTTTTTGGGAAAACCGATATGGATTCAAAAGCAAAATTCAACTGAAATTCAAATCTGACCTATGTCCACATTCAAGTACGTATCTCTAAAAATACTCAGTGTTATATGCTCAAATGTTGACACAAGAAAGTAAACATGCAAACAAACACTTTTCATTCAGAAAATATTCCAAAAATCGATTTGGAAAAGTGTGAAAATGAGCAATGAAAACAGCTCAATCCCGGATTCGCGTCGCTTCTGACTTTTGACTAAATAATTGATCATAACTTTCAAAATACCACCCAGAATTTAACGTTCTTTATACCGTTGGATTCGTATTGAAAAATCAAAGAACCCATTGCGGGCAAAAACATTTATTTCCTTGCCAAAAGATACAGTTTTAAGGAAAAAGTTTGCACAAAAATATCTCCAGCAGAACACAAAACCACACAAAAAATGAAATGAAAAATAAACCCACCCCCAAACCTAATCTTACATTTGTTCATTAAATTTAATGAACAAATGTAAGATGCATGTAGAGAAATATCTCCCCTGTAGTGAGAGTTGTATTCCAAATCATGCTTATTACAATTGTTGTCATTAGTCTCCTATAGAGTATAGACCCATAACTCGACTATATATGTTTTAAAAAATATAATTTTATTAAATGTTCTAATAAATATTTTTTAATATATGTTTGTCGTAAAAATTAGAATTTTGATTAGTGGAATGAATTTAAATTTATTTAACAAGTTGTTTTTTTTTTTTTGTTTTTTTATTTCTAATAATTCATATAGGTTATATATAAATATTATGCAATTGTTAACACATCCAATCTTGTAGTCAGGCGATAAAGGCTTACCACTTTGACTTTAAGGTTGCAAGTTCAATTCTCAATAATGACAATTAAATTGTCATTATTATCAGAGGTAGGGCTGGCCGGACGGTGGAGCGATCGGATGGTGGGATTAATTTTCGTAATCCATCAGTTTAACGTTGCGGTTTTTATATCTGTTTTATATATAACCGATGTTTTTTCACGTGTTTTTACATCGGTTACAAACCGATGTCTTTGGCGTGTTTTTTTCTAAATCATTCAAATAGACATCGGTTTTAAAATTTTGAAAAACCGATTTCTTCCATGTAAAATAACCGATTTCTTTTGTGTTTTTTGTAGTAGTGACAACACTCAATCAAAATAACACAACAATCTCTATCTTGTATAATAGAATATAATCTAATAACATACAAGTAATTAAAGAGATGTCTTGTTAAGTAAAACACTAAGATTATATGAAATTAGTAAAAACTTACCAAGAGATGTGTGTTGAGTAAGACCCATGCAAGCAAGCATCCTAGATATGCTAGAAGATGCTAGATGAAGTTTTGATGCATATGAAAATGGTTTTGAGTGATTTAGAGAATCAAAGGAGCAATCTTTGTGCCTTTTCGCTTAACCTCTCTATGTTTCTCTTTAAGGTTCTTAAAAATGCAAGAGCTAATTAAGAGAAAGAGATAATGATGTATTTATAGACATCAAGAACATGGCAGGTGAAAAGTCAAGTTTGCCCCTAAAATGCGCCATCGGCGGTTTCAAAACCGCTGATCTAACTGCCAAATTGAATCCCGAGAGAACAGGGGATCAACGGCGGTTTCATGGCCGCCAAATCCAACCGCTGATTTGAGACCGAGATATTTAAATCAATCAGGTCTCATTGGCGGTTTCGAACGGCGGTCATGGCCGCCGATCATAACCGCGGAATTGCTCCAAAACTTCCTGGACTCAAATGGCAATTTCATTTGGCGGTCATGGCCGTTGATCAAACCGCCGTTTCATCACTTTTGGTTAAACCAAAGGAGAAGCCAAGGGCATTTTTCGAAGGCGATCCTCGCACTAAACCAAGCACACCATCATGCATGTGCGGACGTTTCTGAACAATATTCAAGAAACGGATTACTAGACACATTAATACACAATAAAATGCAACAACGAAGTGCAAGTGTGATATGTGACATGTGAAGAGAATACACACAAGAGCAATATACATATATGCAATCATGATAAGTGTGTGTGTGCAACTAAGTCTCTTCAATGAAAACTATGCACTAGAGATATACCTTTGGAGTGCTTATCATCTTGAGGTCTTGAGAGGGCCTTTGAGCTTGATCACCAATCACTTAAGCTACCCTTACATTTCAAACCCCAATTGCGGTTTGTCACCAAAATAAGCCAATCAAACTTTGAGGAACTTACAAAAATACATGAATTCCCTTTTCAATTAGGAAAGGGTATTTGATTCCTAGATTGGGTGGGGGGGAATCAAGTTCCCTTTCATTCAGGAACTTAATTCCTGATATATGTGTAGGGTCCATGGAACTTAATTCCCCACAAATTTAGTAAACACATGAATTCAAAAACCAGTAACTTAATTCCCTTTCCTATAAAGGATTTCTGATTAGTAAACACGCTAAATCATATTTTCATGCTACATAATGTTCTAAGCATCCACGAAATTCAACATAAACAACACAATTTCAAGCCCAAAATGAATATATTACTAAAGACTAAGTGAGTACAAGGAGAGTTCACATGTATACAAACATAAATTTCCCAACAATGGAGGTTTAGCTACATTGTGTTCATTACAAAAGAAACAAAGAGAGAAGGAAGAACAAAACTCATAATAGTCATTGTGAGCTTTGTCTAGGCTTGGTCAAGCACATCTTCAACTTCTTCTCCAGAAGCAATGCAACAAAAGAAAAGGGTGTAGTGAAATGAGAGTAAAATTGAGAGAGAGAGATTTGAAATTCTAGAGAGAGATTCGTAAAATTTAGAGAGTGGTGAGAGTTAGGTATATTGTGTCGTTTTTGTGTGATATATTTCCATGTGATCATAGTGGGGAGTGTAGAGATAGTGGGTAAGTAATGAGGGATGGGTTGATGCGACAAGGAGCCAAAGAATGGGTTGGAGAGAGAGATTGTATGTCGAAGCAATGCTTTGGACATCGATACGGCTTCTGAAGTATGACTTTATTTCGTACTTTGAAATTCACACATATATTTGATGTTGGGTGCGGGATCCCAAGTGCGACTTTGATTTGCACATCTCTTCTAGCATAATTCTCTGGAACGTTGATGCGAGATCTAATCCGCGACTTTATTTAGCGCTTTCTATCTCACACAAATCTCTAGAACTGGGTGCGACTTTGAAGTCTGACATTGTTTGGAACATTGCTTCAAACTTTGCAAATTCACACTTTTATCCCCACTTTATGTTCAAAACACCCCTGGACTTGGAAAATGCCTGAAAATATTTATGAACACAATTAAACACATAAAATGCATGGAAAATGAGCACAAAAGCTAGTAATGGATGCTCAAAACATATATATATATATATATATATATATATATATATATATATAGAGAGAGAGAGAGAGAGAGAGAGAGGTCATACACCCCTTAAACGTAATTGATGACATAATTTTTACATATCTCTTGTTGATTAAAAAATTTAGACCATCAGAAACAAAAGGTCACTGATGTAGGAAGATTTTATAGTAATTTTAGTTTTTCCTATTTGTTGGGTTTAGGCTTATATTAGACTTTATATTGGGTTTGTGAGATGGTTATATATACCATTCCATAGCTATTGTAAAAGCAGTTTAATATTTTGATATTTTGTTGATAAAAATTGTTATCAGAGGATTTATTCCTGTAGCCATGGATTTGGCTTGAACTTCCAATTTTTGCTGTGTCAAGTGGTTTCAGAGCCCTCAGTTGTTTTCCGGGGAGGTATGGTAGCCATGGTTGGTGATTGGAGCCACTTCGAGGTCGAAGAAACGGAGTGAAGGCCTTATAAGCGGATCGAGAGCTTCGTCGGAACGTAGTTGGAGATTCATTCGACCGGAGAAGCGAATATTGAAGGTAGAGTGCCCACTAACGAATCCGTTCTCCACCATCATCTCACAGGTATCTTTATCATCTTCAACCTCTACCCCCTCCATTTTCTTCACAACACCATCTTAACACCATTAACCACATACCCATCTGTTGACGGTGAAATTTGGATTACCACACAACCAACAATTAAATCAAAAGTATCGTCAATTAAGAAAGAAATTCAATGCATGCAAGAGACCAATTTACGTGGAAAACCCTTGAATGGGAAAAAACCACGGTGTCCCGGAGGACAAGAAAATATCACTATAGTTTACTTGTTTCGATTACACACTCAAATCTCCAGAATTATTGCTTTTCTCTCTTTTGGTTATTTCGACCCCCTTCCTCGTGGGATAGGTGGTTCTATTTATACATGATAATCTAGGGTTACTACGTGATCCTGTCCTGTTGGAGGTAGGATTTTCTTTTTGATTTGTACTCGGATTCCCATGTTGTAACAGATACGGATATGTGTTTTCGGCCCTTTCCTTTTCCGCGACTCCTTGTTGCCATGGGTCTTCTGGGAGTTTAGGGTTTATTTTCATGTTTCAGCCGAGTTGGTTTGTGCCCAGCACACAGATGTGGCGAACATCTCCCCTCCTGAGTTTTACCCTTTGGCGACTATGCTTCTATTTTTGGCGAGTACATATCTAGCTCTGGCGAACACATCTTTGATTTATTTGACTTGATATGCTGATCGGTCCACGTTTTCTTCTTTGACCTGGTCAATGAGTGACGTGGCAACCTGTTCCTCAGCATTTATTGACTCCTTTGATGATGTGGCTGCTTGGCGAAATTATATATACAACAATACCCCCATAAATATTTCGAGCTGAGCAAACGAATTGGGTTTCTAATTCGTTTGCCTCCGCGAGTAGTATTTATATCCATACTTATAAAGTTTTGGTGCATTTTGCAAATAATTCCCCCCTTTTTCATTTTTACCACATGTTGAATTTGTTAGTTGATTCTTCCGGTGCAAGCCTTCATTCTTGGCCACACAATTTCTGGTGCTTCCACTTATTTGACAGGTGAAGACACATTTTGACTGATCGGTGATCCCTGAGGTGCCACAGGTCCGTTACTTGGTGGTGACTGTTGCGGTCAGTTATTGTGACCGTCACTTACTTTAACTAAATTTCTTTTTATCTGATGATTTTTTTTTCTTTTTGAATTTCAAAACTCCCTCTTTTAATGCCCGATCGTTTCTCCTTCTCCTCCATCCTCTCACGTCTCCATTAATCTCTTTTTTTCTCTCAAAACAGAGTTCCTTCATTGTCTCTTATTCTTCTCCCTTAGAAGCTTCTGCCATAAATTTCTTTTATTGTCGAACGGCTCATCTTGAACTCGATCGTGCTTATTTCTTGGCGTCCCCAAATCTCCTGCTCATTCTTCGAACCTAGGGTTTTTCTGGTGAGTTTTCATGGATCCCTCCTTACGTTCTTCTCTTTTTAATCAAATGATGCAAGCTATGGAGCTTGGTGACAAACGTACTACGGACAAAATTGAGTCTTTGATTCGTAATTTTCATCCGGATTCCCCAACCCTGATTTCTGTCTATATTCCTTATTCTGAGAAAAATTTTGTTCCTAACACTCCTTCTCCTTCATCTTTTGACAGTAGTTCTCCAACGATGACGAAGTCTTCTAAACCAGGTGGCAGTAAACGACGAGCTTCTAGGGCTCCTCGAAAGTCTCTACTGGATGACCAAACCACCGCCGATTCTGATGTTGAAGATCATCAGAAGAGTAGATTGTACTTCACAGCTGATCGCCCATGTTCTTTTGATTGTGAGGTTAACGTGGTTGGCGAGGACGAACTTCGCAAATACAAGAGCCGCTTTGACATTCCAGATGCTGTTACTTTGACTCTACCGGGTGATCGAGCAGTGTGGAATCCTCCTGAGGATGCGGTCGCCATTTATGGCACAATGCTCAATTGCGGGGTTACGCTCCCTCTTCAGCCCTTTATCGCCAGATTTCTAGCGGAGGCCCGGATTGCGCCGGCCCAGCTCGCCCCAAATAGTTACAGGATATTGATGTGCCTGTGTCTAATGTGGAAATTGAAGGGTTATGGTCCCCCTATGCCTCGCGAGATCCGCTATTTTTATACATTAAGACAGGCGGGCAATGGTGGTACGTATTTCCTTCTCTCTTCGTCCGTGGAGAATTGGATCCCTGAGGGTGTGGCGAACCCTGGTCAGGTGGAGGTCTCTAGCGACGAGAAGAAGAAGGGTTTTATTTGGGGCTTTCCCACTTCGAATAAAAGGTGGAAGAATAGCTGGTTTTTTGCTAGTGGCGAGTGGGGCAGAGATGTGCCTGCCAGCAGCCGCCGTAATTTTTCGGTGAAGAAGGTCCCCAGACACTTCATTTCTCCTTCTATGGCCGTTCCTGCTTTGTCGGATGCTGAGATCTCTCATCTAACAGCGGCAGCCATCCTTCCTTTGGATGAGAGGGGTAGATCTTTCCTCTTGGATGAGGAGAAAATGATCGCCCAACGGGTTTTCACACGCTTACCTGCCAGGCTTCCTCGCCGTAAGTTTCGCCAGTCTTTCTTCTTTTTTATATTAGTGTTTTGTTTATCTTGTCAGTGATATTTGGTTATCTTTCACAGTGATGGACTTTGATACGATTTGTGACTTACAAGCCCGGGCAGTGAAAAATTCTGAGGCTACCAATAAAAGACATACTGCTGGTTTGGTCAAGGAAGGAGTTGCTAGCCCGGATGGTGGCGATCCCTCCGATGGCGAGAAAGCTGGTGATATTCTCGAGGGTGGGGTCGAATCGGGACAACCCCCTGTGTATACAGAGGCTGCTGTGAACATTCCTGCTGCGACTACTGCTGCTGCGACCACTCCTGCAGCTACCTCCAGTCGTAAGGGAAAAGAGAAAAGAGAAAGTTGGAGTTTCTGGGTCAGTCAGTGATACTCCTATTTTTGACGCGGATGTCCCTGAAACTCCCCTTGATCCTGCGAATGACTTAACCCCTAGGACCGGTAGAGGCAAACGCCCGGCTAAGGGGACCCCTGATCACACTGTTCGACCTTTGAAGCGAGCATCAAGAGTTGTGCAGTATGTTGTTTCTTCGAACGAGGAGGGTGCTGATAAACCTGTATTCGCCGAAACTCTTTCTACTCAAACTCCTGTTCCTGAGGCTCCTGCTGGTGGGGTGAGTGCGGTGGTGTCCCCATCTTCTGAGAGAGTTAACAATTTGAATGCTTCTGCCTCCTCCCCGACCGGTGCGGCTTCTCCTTCGAAGGCTGTGGGTGGGCCGAGTGTGTCTTCTGCTAGTCAACCTGGGCCATCTGGTCAGCCGGGGCCAGCTGATAAACCGGAGCCATTGAAACAACCTAGGGCTTCTACATCGGGTTCGGGCGCTGCTCATGAAACTCCTCCCGTGGATCCAACTGAAGTTGGTGAGGGAGGTGAGTCTGTTTCCCTTTCAGATTTTTCTGCTGCTGAGATTTGCTCATACCTGATGAACAACGATATTTATGTTGGTGAGGGTTGGGAGCATGTGAAGAGTAGGTCTTGTAACAGAAAAATGGAATTTTTCTTCAACTGCCACTCTTTAGTGAGTCTTTTGCAGTATTCGTTTTGTACTCTGATTTGTATGTTTCCTGACTTGCCTGTTTTCCATTTCAGATGATGTCTGAGATGGCTGACAATTACAGGCGTGGGAATTTCCTTTCTAGGGACGTGAGACTCCTGCGAGAACAGGCCTCTACTTTGGTAGCTGAGAAACTTTCTACTGAGGAAGTCCATACTCATCAACTTGCTCAGTTGAGGGAATCCGCAGATGGTTATCTTTCAGCTCAACTGGTTGCTGAAGAGAAATTGGCTACTGCTGAGGATGAGATTCATTCGCTGCGAGAGCAATTCTCCTCTAATCAAGAATCACTCGCAGTACGTTTTGAGGCTGAGCGACTAGCTGAGGAGGTAAAAGAGAGAGCTGAGAGTGAGGCTTTGGACCTGCGCAACCAGTTGTCCTTGCATGAAGTTATCTTGAATGATCTCAAGGCCGTGCTGGAGGTTGAAGCAGTTGATCGTTTTAAGAGATCCCCTGCCTATGAAGCGCTTTTGCTGCGTGAATTTGAACGGGATATGAGGCAGTCGAAGAAGTTCTTCGCCATGAAGGACCATTCGAATGAAAAAGGCTTTATATCGCTTTGACAGGTCTCTTAAACAGCATATGGCCAGCGGAGTGGGTTCGATTAAAGATCAGATAAAACGATGGAAAGCCCATTGCCATTATAACAGGACTGAGCCTCATCCTATGCATTTAGAAATTCCCAGTAGGCATGTTTTCAACACTTACTACTCCGGCCAGAAGGGCAGCTTTTCTGGTTCTGGTGCTGAACCTAATTTGGGTCCTGTTGCCGGTAGGGATTATGGACCTTTTATATCGGATGGAGACGAAGAGATTACCTAGCCTTCTGAAGAGGAGATCGAAGATGAGGAAGACAGCGAGGGACCTCCTGCAGCTAGTTGAGATTAGGTCTTCAATTGTAAATATTTATATCTTTTTTGAACCTTTGAGTGTAAATGACTTTTTGATTCTATAAATTATTTTATAACTCCTCTAGCTCTATTTTTGTTCAGCTGCCTTTGCTTAGTTTTCGGCTTACTTAGTATTTTACCAAGTTTTTAGCATATTTTACAGCTTTATTCAGCTGCCATTGTTGAGTTTTCGGCTTACTTAGTGCTTCACCAAGTTTTTAGCATATTTTACAGCTTTATTCAGCTGCCATTGCTGAGTTTCGGCGTACTCAGTGTTTGTCAGGACGTATCCGACCATACACTAAGTTTTTAACATGTTATTTAGTCAGCTGCCATTGTTGAGTTTTAGCATATTATTGGGACGTCTCTCTCATGCTTTTTGCTTATCTTTTTAGGGATTTTACTTTTCCCGTAATGGCGACTGCCAATTTCTATAACTTGGGATTTTATTTTTCTCGCCAGTTTGCTACGAGTACGAGATTCATCTGTACACAATGGTAGTGATGCATGACGGCGAATGCCCTTTGTGACTGGCGAATCAAATCATGAATCTTCAGTAATAAATTACTCTTTATTGAATACTTCCTGCAACTCGTTAACATAGTCACAGATAAAAATGCTAAAATGAAAACTGTCTAAGAATAAAAAGATTGAAATAAATCCTAAAAGTAAGCGAGAAGTCAAGGGTAATATGTCTTCAAGTACTCCGCATTGCATGGCCGAGGTAGTTCGCCTAAACCCTCTCGAGTAATGCGATATGCCCCATGACCAGCTATGCCTGTAATTTGATAAGGCCCTTCCCATTTGTCCACGAGTGATCCTGCAGCTTTGTCTCTTGTTCCTAGGTTTACCCTCTTTAGCACCAAGTCGCCAAGCTCGAACCTCCTTTCACGTACATGTGAGTTATAATATCTGGCTACCCTTTGTTGGTACGCAGTGTTTCTTATTTGTGCGCGCTCTCTTCTTTCTTCTAATTCATCCAGACCGCATTTTAACATATCAATGTTGAGTTCCGGTTGAAAGAGTTGTACCCTTGGTGAAGAGAAAGATGTTTCCACGGGAATGACAGCTTCAGCTCCGTAAGCCATGGAATATGGGGTCTCACCTGTTGAACCTCTTTCTGTGGTTCAATATGCCCAGAGTACCTGTGGCAGTTTATTTGCCCAGCTACCTTTTTTCGTTGCTAATTTAGCTTTCAGGTTGTGTTTTATGATCTTGTTCACTGCTTCAGTTTGGTCATTCGTCTGCGGATGTGCTGGGGAGGCGTAGTAATTGTTGATGCCATACTTGTCACACAGCTCCCTGAATTTCTTACCATCAAATTGGGTCCCATTGTCCGTGATGATGGTATTTGGTATCCCGAATCTGTACAGGATATTTTTCTTTACAAAGCTTATAGTGTTTGCTTCCGTTATATGCACCAATGGTTCGGCTTCTACCCATTTCGTAAAATAATCCACGGCTACTATGGCGTGCTTCGCTCCTCCAGTTGCTGTTGGCATTGAGCCAATCAGGTCAATTCCCCATATGGCGAATGGCCAAGGCGAGGTAATACTCTGCAAGAGTTCAGGTGGTTGGTGGATGTTATTGGCAATGTTTTGACACGCCTCACATCTTGCTGCCACTCTTTTAGCGTCGGCGAATAATATTGGCCAGTAAAAACCCTGCCTTAATGTTTTGTGGGCTAAGTTGGCACCCCCAGCGTGATTCCCATAATTTCCACTATGTATGCTTCTCAGGATACCTTCTGCTTCTTCAGGCCCGACACATCTCTGCAGCGCCCTTGAGTACCCCCTTTTGTACAGTTCTCCATTGAGTACTGAATATCTTGTAGCTCTGTACTTCAATCGTTTTGCTTCTAATGGATCACTTGGGAGTACATCATTGACGAGGTACTCTTTGATTGATGTGATCCAGCTATCTCTTTCGCCAAAGACTGCCCCAACTTCCTTCGGTTTGACTATACTCGGCTGTAGCAGGCGGATCATAGGAATAGTTCTGGGCCAAATGTTGATCGTGGCGGATGCCAATTTGGCCAAGGCGTCAGCCTGTTCATTTTCTTCTCTGGGGATCTGAACAATTCTGTATTCTTTGAATCTTTCCAGTAGCTCCTTTGTTAATTCCAGGTAGGTGATCATGCTTTCATCTTTCGCCTGGTACTCATCTAGCACCTGATTGACAACGACTTGAGAGTCGCTGAAGATTTCCACTTCATCTGCTCCTAGTACTGTGCAAACTTTTAGTCCTGCTATGAGTGCCTCGTATTCAGCTTGATTGTTAGTAGCTTTGAAGTCAAAACGCAAGGCACATTCGACTGAGTCTCCTTCCGGGGTTGACACCACTACCCCTGCCCCGCTGCCGTGCGTGTTTGACGATCCGTCAACGCGGAGTTGCCATTTGAATACTTTCTTGTTTTGCTCCACCATCATCCTTGCCACCTCCATGCTTGGCTCGGTGAACTCTACTACAAAGTCTGCCACTGCTTGGGCTTTGATTGCTATCCTTGGAAGATACTCTACATCGAATTCACTCAACTCGATCGCCCACTTCGTCAATCGACCGGATACTTCTGGTTTTTACAGAATTAATTTCAGTGGGCAGTTGGTGTATACTCCGATTTTATGAGCCTGGAAATATGGCATTAACTTCCTTGCTGCTGTTATTAGAGTGAGTGTCATTTTTCGGCCTGCAAGTACCTGGTTTTAGCTGGTAACAGTGCTTTACTGGTGTAGTATATTGGTTTCTGGATCCCCTCCTCTTGTTTTACCAGCACGGAACTTGTGGCTGCTTTAGAGACAGATAAGTACATATACAATGTTTCTCCTGTTTCTGGTTTTGATAGCAGCGGTGCTTGCCCGAGGTAATCCTTCAAGGCCTGGAAAGCTCTTTCACAATCCTCGTTCCACTCGACCTCCTTTCCTTTCTTTAGGGCTTTGAAAAATGGTAGGCATCGGTCCGTTGATTTAGCTATGAACCTGCTCAGCGATGCCAGGCACCCCGTGAGTCTTTGGACGTCCTTCAAAGTTCTTGGTGAGACCATTTTGGCCAGCGCTTGGATTTTTTCAGGGTTCACCTCTATTCCTCTTTGATGCACTTGATATCCTAGAAATCTCCCAGATGGTACGCCGAACACGCATTTTACTGGATTCAACTTCATTCCATACCTAACCAACACATCGAATGTCTCCCTTAGGTCATCTATATGCTTATCTGCTGTGATGCTTTTTGTCAGCATGTCATCAACGTAAACCTCCATATTTCTTCCTATCTGTCTGGCGAACATTTTGTTGACTAAGCACTGGTAAGTTGCTCTAGCGTTTTTCAAGCCGAATGGCATAACTGTGTAACAGTGTAACCCTTGATCTGTGGTGAACGCTGTCTTCTCCTCATTTGGCTTGTGCATTTTTATCTGGTTATATCCTGAGTATGCATCCATGAAACTTAATGTTTCATGTCCGGCTGTTGCATCGACTAGCTGGTCAATTCTTGGTAGCGGGAAGCTATCCTTGGGGCAGGCCTTGTTCAGATCGGTGAAGTCGACGCACATCCGCCATTGGCTGTTCTTCTTTTTCACTAGAACTATATTCGCCACCCATTCCGGGTACTTAACCTCTCTGATTGATCCTGCGACGAGCAACTTGGACACCTCCTCTTTTATTGCCGCACTTCTCTCTGGGTTAAAGCTTCTCCTCTTTTGTACTACTGGTTTGCATTTTTCGTTCACAGCTAAGTTGTGTGAAATCACACTTCTTTCAATCCCCGGCATGTCTTCATGGCTCCAAGCGAAAATATCCCTGTACTCTTTCAACAAGTTTGTCACATCTCTCTTAACGCGTTCAGTCAGTCTTGCTCCGATCTTGACTGTTTTGTCCGGCTCTGCTTTGTTTAAAACAATCGACTTAGTTGGCTCTTCCTTTTCTCTGCTTGTTTTGTCCCTTGGGTCCAATTCAAAAGTTTCCGGGTTATCCTCCTACACTTCCTTGTTTACCTCGAATATGCTTAATGTCTCCATCCCTACCTTATCCTTGAAGATTGATAGGTTGGCGTGGCGTACCATCTCCTATGACCCTTTCAATTCTCCGACTCCGAATTCTGTAGGGAACTTCACTTTCAATGCGTGGGTTGAAGTGATGGCTTGAGCTTTGTTAAGAAACGGTCGACCAAGCAAAGCATTATACGGCCAATTATGGATGTCGACTACAACAAAGTCCAGCAGGATTGTTCGCCTACATGGTGCTGTACCAAACCTCACTGGTAGCTTCACAGTTCCCAATGATCTTACTTCTGTGCCCCCGAAACCTTTCAATGGCACATGGAAGGGTTCTAGGTCTTTTCTATCCAGCCGCAACTCATCGTATACCCTATCACTTAGAATATCAGCTGAACTCCCATTGTCAATCATTACTCAAAGGACATCCATGTGTGCTATTCGAACCCCCACTACGATTGCATCATTAGGCTTTGCATCAATTTCGTTTGAGTCTTCTGCTGTAAATATTATGGGGTCATGTCCTTCTCTTCCTTTCTTGGGGTTTCTTTGCACAGAATTGATCTCCATGCTTCTGTTGTCATACATTACTTCTCGGACTTCTGACATCCTTTCTCGATTGCTTCTCCCAGTATGAGGTCCGCCAAAAATAGTGTTTATGGTGGCGTTAGGGCTGTTTCTCCTTGGACTCTTTCTTTCCTATCCGTTTCCTTGGTGGCTGTCCTGGCGACCACCGTGCTTGTCCCTTTTCAAAGCAAAATCCTTCAGGTGCCCGTCTCTGATCAAGCTCTCAATATGATCACGCAGCTGAAAACATTTTGAAGTCTCATGTCCATGATCTTTGTGAAATCGGTAGTATTTAGTTGTATCTTTCTTAGCATTTGCTAATTGCTGCCGAGGGTATTTGGCGAGTCCTTTGTCTTCTACCACGGAAAGTATTTCCTCCTGATCGCCGGTTAGAGGGGTGTAATGGATGTACCTTCCTTGAAACCTATTGGCTTGAGTGTTTTCCCTGCTTTCCCTTGGATGCCCCTTTTGGCTTTTCTCATCTCTCTAGCGGTCACGTGATTGTATCTTTTTGTCATCCTTATGTTCTGCTTTTGAGTCAGGTTTGTGTCTGTGTACGTAACTACCCCATTGCGCTACTTCTTCTTCTTCCGCTAGTGCATAGTCGCCAGCTATTTCCATCATCTCCTCATAAGTTTTAGGTCTCTCTCTTCGCAGGTCAAAGGATAATCGCCCGCTTTGTAACCCATTGGTGAAAGCGGCGATAACAGCTACATCACTGGCGTCTTTAATTTGAGCAACCTCCTTCCTGAATCTTGCTAGATACTTCTTGATCGACTCATTACGTTCCTGCTTCAAGTTTGATAGATGAGCAAGCGACTTTCTTCTCTGCACACTCCCCATGAATTGCCTTATAAATGATTTGCTGAGGTTCGAGAAACTGCTTATACTTCCGGATGGAAGTCTTCCAAACCACCTGGAGGCGAGGTCGCCAAATGTTTACGGGAAGGTGAGACATAGCAGTCCGTCATTGGATGAATACTGGGCCATAATGTTGCAGAATCGACGAACATGCTCCTTCGGATCCCTGTTCTCCTTATACTACTCAATGGTTGGCATTCTAAATCTGTCCGAAAATTGGGTGCGAGCAATATTTTCAAAGAATGGGCTATCCGACTCATCATCCGAAAATACGTTGCAACCATACCTTCGTGCCATCGCTGAAACCTTTCTTGATAGCTCTTGTAAGGTGACATCTCGCTGACCAGTTAGCTCCCATGTTGGATCGAGTCTGCTCTTGACTGTCATTCTCCCATAATTGCCTCTATCATCTGGGCTCCTTCTATCTTCTGTGCTTTCGGATCTTCTCCGTCGTGCTCTTTTGGATCGTAATTCCCTTTGTGGACGAGGACTTTTATCTTCAGACGAGATAGAACGGTGTCTCCGCCGGTTCCTTTGGTATGTGTCACTAGAATTGATCCCATGTGTTCTTATCTGGTCCCGTTCCTCCATAGATTCTTCGTTCATCACACCTTTTCCCTTCCTTTGTTTCCTACCGTCGAAATCCTCAAGGTGACCCTGGGGAGTCTCTTCAGTAGATTGTCTCGCTTGAGCATCAAGGGTTGCGATGTGAACTTCCGACCGTAGTCTTCCGGGCGGCGGGATTCCCGGAGTAGTTAACTCATAGGGAGATGAAACTCCCAATCCTATGGGAAGCGAAAGCCCTATTTTGCTTGCCTCGTTGATTAAGTTTACCAATGCAGTTTAGAAGTGCTGCAGAACCCCGGGGTCGGCTGCCCTAGTTCCTGGCGTTGCTGCTGACTGTTCCCCGATCGTCACTGCCCTATCTCCTGTCGGCGCGTTGGCTCAACAATTAGATCTCCGCTGGAGTTACCATCTTTGTCACTGTCGTTGTTCATGTTTCTCAATTCGCAAGGGTTCCTTGAAGTTTTTGTTCAAGTACCCCCTCCTTCTAGCGCCAATTGTTGACGGTGAAATTTGGATTACCACACAACCAACAATTAAATCAAAAGTATCGTCAATTAAGAAAGAAATTCAATGCATGCAAGAGACCAATTTACGTGGAAAACCCTTGAATGGGAAAAAACCACGGTGTCCCGAAGGATAAGAAAATATCACTATAGTTTACTTGTTTCGATTACACACTCAAATCTCCAGAATTATTGATTTTCTCTCTTTTGGTTATTTCGACCCCCTTCCTCGTGGGATAGATGGTTCTATTTATACATGATAATCTAGGGTTACTACGTGATCCTGTCCTGTTGAAGGTAGGATTTCCTTTTTGATTCGTACTCGGATTCCCATGTTGTAACAGATACGGATATGTGTTTTCGGCCCTTTCCTTTTCTGTGACTCCTTGTTGCCATGGGTCTTCTGGGAGTTTAGGGTTTATTTTCATGTTTCAGCCGAGTCGGTTTGTGCCCAGCACACAGATGTGGCGAACATCTCCCCTCCTGGGTTTTACCCTTTGGCGACTATGCTTCTATCTTTGGCGAGTACATATCTAGCTCTGGCAAATACATCTTTGATTTATTTGACTTGATATGCTGATCGGTCCACGTTTTCTTCTTTGACCTGGTCAATGAGTGACGTGGCAACCTGTTCCTCAGCATTTATTGAATCCTTTGATGACGTGGCTGCTTGGCGAAATTATATATACAACACCATCAATGACAAACAGAGACCCAAATACGTCTCAAACCCATCACTAATACATCTTTATCACCATCAACCTCCATCTCCTTCAATCCATTCATGCACCCATTCACACATGCCAAATCAATTTCATGACCACCAAAACTCAATCAATTCTACTTGTGAAACTCAATCCACCAAAACAAAGTCCCAATCAACCAAAACCCATCTTCAAAGTGACCACCAAACACTGTTTCGTGAAACCCACAAAAACCCAAACCATCAATTCACCAACATCCATGAAAGAAAATCGATTCGTCGCAAAACCACCGTACATGTGAAACCTCAAAACCCCAAAACCACCGATTCACCAACATCAATGAAAACCAAATCAAAATCATCAATTCGCACTCAACACTCTTAAACTTAGTGTATCGTTGCCTCACAATACCTCTCGATTCGAAGAACCTTCAACAACATGCCGATTTTTCCCATTCCGAGAACAAACTGCAGACAAAAACTATTATGAACGAAAATGGAGGCAGTTGCAACTCCCAATGGTAATTTTCAGCAGCTATGTCTAGTGTTTGTGAGGTAAACACTAGCAAACAAAATAATATTTTGGTGTGTGATTTTGCTAAGAAAATTTCCAGGTGCTCCGCACCCAATTACAGTGTTATTTCTCAAATGGGTCAAACCCATAAGAATTTGGTAGGGTCCAATTCCAATTCTAAACCTAGACCCACTTTGCATAGAAACCGACCCACAACACTTGTAGATATGATGCAATTTGTAGCTGAGTGGTTTGATTTTGAGGAAAATGAAAATGCTTTTTGTGATGCATCAGGAGACATGGTTGTTGATTGTGATAACAATGTTCAAGAAAAGCTTGTGGATTGCTTTGATGTGGTTAAAAATGTGGAGGAGAATGATAAAATTGTGTTTTCAATTTCTAAGAATTTTATCCAACCAATGACGGAAGCATTTGATCTTGGAGTAGTCATGGAAGTTCACAATGAACCTACAAATCAAGTTGGTGAAGGAATTAATGCAATTAAAGTGCAACTTGAAGAGCAGACAATTGAGAACATTGTTTTTTGAAGATTTTGTATTGATGTCTCATGTTCTTGTAGGCCAAATTGTTAGTACTCTGGGCTTTGGATTCGAGAATGTCAAGAACAATGGGGTAAGGCAACGCCAATGGCAAATAGCTTGGTCATTTCCTGCATTCTGTTGGATGATTGTTTTGGTACCATTGTGGATTTTGGATGAGCTATGGAGAAACTTCTCAGTTGGGGTCTACCATTCCTACAAGCCAAATAGGGGACTTCTCTTCATTTGTCGTTCTACTAGTTCATTTCCATGGCTTCAACCGAACTCGAGGTCGAGTTCTTTTCAAAGAAAGGGTGAACTAATGTAGGATGATTTTATAGTAATTTTATTTTTTTCGTATTTGTTGGGTTTGGGCTTATATTAGACTTTATACTGGGCTTTATATTGGGTTTGTAAGATGGTTATGTATACCACTCCATAGCTATTGTAAAAGCAGTTGAATATTTTGATATTTTGTTGATAAAAATTGTTATCAGAGGATTTATTCCGGTAGCCATGGATTTGGCTTGAACTTCCAATTTTCGTTGCGTTAGTCACCCACAAAACTACAAATTTGACATGTGACCTTTATGCATCTGAAACCCTTATAACTACTAGTGGTAGTGGTGCCAAGTCATATTAGTGAAATTGCTTTTATTTTGGAAGAGATTTGGGATTGCATGCAGACTAATAATCTTTAGATTAATTTTTCTTATGTTCCTAGATTAGCTATCAGGGTTGCTCATAGCCTTGCTAAGCTTGTTCTTTTAGAGGATCAACATTTGATTTGGTTAGAAGATTTTCCTTCTTGCATTGGGAGTCTCCTATCCGATGACTCAAATTTCAATTTGAAACGGTCCTGGGTTTCCTTTTATGAAGATCTTTTTTCCTAAAAAAAAATTGTTAGACTGCCTAAAAACCTTGCCTAAATGATGTTGCATGTCGATGTGAATTATCAACATCATGTAAATTATGAGATTATGTTATAAGTGATGTCAATATGTCATGTTGATAACTCATATACCACATCATTTGGACAAGTTTTTTTTTTTTTTTGGCCCATTTACACTTTTTTATTTTATTTTTTATTTTATTGTATGTTCCAAATATACCCTATAAACCATAATGAAACATATATGGCAAACAAATTCGTTGAGAATTTTTAAGATATCATCTAGTTGTAAAACTAAAGAAACATATATCATTGTCCAATGTGGTTTGGTGGTGAACGACACTCATTTAGTTTGAGTTTTACAACGTTCAAAGGTTTAAATGGTCATCGCCATGGTATATCAAAAAAGAAAAACTAAAGAAACCTATATGGTTTAACAATTATTTTTTTATGATACTATTAGATAAAAACTATCCAAAGAATTTGTTATATTTCAATTTAGAACAATATAACCTATTTTCATTTTGTATTTGTATTTTCCTCATGAGTCGACTCAAAAATTGAATACAATATAATAGATGATAACTTACTCGACAACGGTTTCATTTCTTACACTAAAAGTAAATGAACATGTTTATGTTGAAACTATAAATTTAAATAAAAAAAATTAATGGGATAATTGACTAGTTAAATAATATATTATTTATGGGTGGTTTATTGTTTTTAAAAATGAAGTCATTTGAAGAAGTAATGATTGCTTCCACTTAAAAATTTCTGATTTGAGACGGTGGGTTGCTTTTTATTGGAGACCATTTTGAACTTATCTGATAATATTGACGTTGATTATTAAAAAATGAAAATGAAAATGAAAATAGTCAGTCAAAAGTTTCCCGTGTCGAATGGTTTTTTTTTTGGGTCTCTTTTTCAGGATTCAAAACTCATAATAACAGCCTAATCATATATATGCCATAATCGTACACTCTCCAATCCTGCCATCTTCAAATCTCTCTTTTTTTCCTGTCCCCTCTTTTTCTCTCTCTATCTATATGATTTTTATGTCTTTTTTATTAAAACAGAAATTTCAATAAGAGTCTTAAAATTATATAAATTCAATTTCGATTGAATGAGTATATATACTACTAAATAGTAAATACATTTAACAAGTAAAAATTATTATTTTTATCAAACGCCTTCTAATATGAGTCTCTACAACAGCTAGACCATTAATTCTCAAGTAATGTGATTATTTCAAAAAAAAAAAAAAAAAAATAGTACAATATTTATATTTTTCCTTGTTTGGGGTTGTATTCTTATGATTTTGTGGTTTGAAAATTCAGCATGATTAATGTTACTTGCTAACTCCTAACATAATTACCAAAATTCCATTATAAAGGAGGTTACTATGGTAAATCAAAGTTTTTTATATTAGTATAGTTGGAATGGAAAAATCAAGACAAAATTTTGAAAATATAATGGATTATGATATGGTGTGTCCGAGGAGAATTGAAACGTTTCAAGTTTAATAAAACAAAAATAAAAGTTTTATATATATTTATTGGAGTTTGAAACATTTCAAGTTTTAATATGGATGCGGGTTCAAATCCTCTCCCTCTCCAGAAAAATCCCTAATTTATGTGATAGTGTAATAAAAAATAAATAAAAAGTTAATGTGTTACGTTTGGTAAGATGTTTACTAAAATAATATACGAATGAATGATGTACAACTAGGTTGGGGATAATATAGAGAAGTGTTGTTCCAAAATGGTAGTACAATTAATTATAAAAACAAAGTCCAAGTACATAATGGGTTGTTTAAATTAAGAGTTGAGAGTATAACAATGTTCAAGACTCAAAGTTATCAAAGTGTTGAAGCATTTGGAAGATGGTGATGTTGTTGTTGTTGTGGGTTTGGAGTGGAGGAGGGAGAGGAGGCATTCTCATAAGAGGCTTTATGGTGGTGGTGGTGGTATGATCCTCGCGATCGTCTTGGGTGAGTGTGTGATGCCTCTTTCGAACTGCTCGAACCGGTGGCTCCAAAGCCATAACTATTCCTTCTTTGTTCACTTCTGTGTAAGCTACTACTTCTGCTCTCTTCCCCGAGCACTCCTCTTGCATTCTTGACTCCTGTCAATTGCAATTTACATCACAGACATTAGTGGAAACCAACAGTTTCTCAAGCCTCTTTTTATGATAATTGAACATCATAAAATCTTGTATTTCAATCTCCAAATATGAACGGGAGAGTTGGAAAATCCTCAATGGGATTTGACCAAATAAAAACAATTACAGTATGTGGTTTTGAAATTAGTTGAAACCTCTCTAGCCAGCCACTCTAATTACTAATTCTAGCTAGTACTTTTAGTGTAAGTGATCATGGTTTGATAGGTCCAACCAAATTGCATATAAAAAGATGAAAAAAAACATGCATATATGAAAAGAGAAAAAGCATACATTGATAACGGAAGAGGGTGCCGAAATGGGACATTTGACAGGCCTATCTTCATCTTGTGGCTCCAATGGGTGCTCAACTGGCCAGAATTCGACTTCTAATTCCACACCATGTCCATGATTGTGCATATCCCTCTCTCTGCTGCTCTCATCCACTACTACAACTTCTTTTTCTTTCTTGTTCTACAAAAATAAAAAAGATATAAGAAAACATGATGATGAATTATGCCATCAAAGTACTTTTGGGAGAGAGAGAGAGAGAATATGTAAGCACTTACAAAATGATCATCCCCACAAGAAAAACCCATAGAGAGAAATAATGCTCATAAGCTCATGCCAGATCAAGAACAGAAAATCTAACTTTGTTTGTGGCTCTGAGGGAGAGAGAGAAGAAAAAGATGAAAAGAAAAGGAAGAGAAAGAGAGCATGAAAAGGAGTAGTAACAGAGATAGAGGTGGCGGTGTGGGATCGACTGTACAGTGAAAGAGGGAGGAAAAGATTCCCACCCATTTGCTCTTCTTTTCTTACTCATTCACTTTATTTTTAACCTTTTCCTTTGTTTATTATTGTGTTTGTCTCTCTTGTGAGAGCTTTTTGTTTCTTCACTTTCTTGCTTTTGAAAACAGTGGCTGCTGCTATTTGGTTGAAAATCTAACAAGCTCTCACTTTTCTTGGTCTTACAAAACATGAATATATGAATATATATTAATACAAGTAGATGAGACATGCATGAGACATTAAATGATACCCTATGGTTGGAGAGTAGAAAAATGAGGTGGCATGCAGCTGCAAAGCAAATCACATAGCGGAAAGTACACCTGCGCGCCTGCTTGCCTTTGGACTTAATTAGCCGTTTCATTGCTTTCTAGTTTAAATGAATGCATGGATTCCGTTGTTGTAAGACAATAACTCTTTTCTACATAATATCTTCATCATGCTTTAACCGACACATTCATCTCATCAAATATATATATACCACCCCAATGTTGCATGATGCCAAAGGGTACTCATTCAGCCTAACAATGTTTCAGGTTCAAATAAACGAATCATCATGTCCTTTTATCTGAATTAAGGAGATTCAATTATTACCTTACCCATTAAAAAAAAAAAAAAGCTAGTGAGACCTCTCCCTTATTCCCAATTCGCGCGGCTAGTACTTGATCTAAACAACCCGATGTCAACCGTAAATTTAAAAAAAAAAACAAATTTTCTTAAGTTCAAAAGAAGTATAAATTCCACCGAAAAGCAAGAATAGGTATATATAATTGGCCAAAACCATAAATTAGGATTTTGAGGGATTTAAATAGAAGAAGTTTAAATCTTCGAGAGTCAAGACAATAATGTTGGGAATTTGAACCGATGAACGTGGAAGCGACATGTCTAATAATTCACACATAACAAATAACATTTATAGCAGAAAAGTAAGATGAGAGAAAATATAAGTCAATCACACAACACAAGATATATGTGAAAACCCTAAATCAGGGAAAAACCACAAGCCGTCAGGACGACAAAGAAAGTTCCACCATATGATAAATTGTTACAACTATATACTCAAGGATTCTCTCTCTCATAACCCAAATCCCAAACTACTGAGCCTTACTAAGCCCCTAAGCTCACAACTGAGCTTTACATCATGGTTATCAACTCACAATACTTATAGGGTCCTCCTCCGAGTACACCTCTTCCCGAATATCACTTTAGGTCTCCCCTAAATATCACCCATGATCTCCCATTTGATCCCCAGATATTCCCCGGATCCCTGCCCGGATATATTCCATGGGGTCTCCCCCCGAATCCACCTCACACTCTTTTTTTTTTCTCCACACAAATTACCTAGTTACAAGGATCTTATTTATACTAGTTGTAGGGAGCTTAAACCAACAAGGAAATCCATCTCCTACACGTACATGACTTTCTTGTTTCATATCAATACTATTTCCTTTTATACACAAGTCTTATTGTAAAGAGAAATCATTTTCCATCAAGTACAAGATTTCCCGTTTCACGCATGCTTTATGATTGACTACGGTTCTAGTTACGGTTAGCCACCCGCACCTTACACCGTTACAAGTTACCTGGAATGCACCACGTTTTAGTAAGCCATAGGAAACTGATGTCCCACCGCTGTCCCTACCCACAACATTTTCGCGGATCACTATCCAACCAATGTTGCTTCACACAGCACTCTCAACAACATTTTCCTCTAGGTTGGACCGCTGTCCTTACCACTGTGCAATTATACAGCTCAAGGCATATCGGTTTTCTTCAGACTTCATTTCTTCAGTTCTTCTTGGTCTTCAAACTTCCCTCAAACACCATCTCCAATTTCCAAATGTTTCCCACGTCTCTAGGAAGTTTCACATCAGTTAAGTCTCGTTTGGTTCATGTTTGGTTCATATTGGGTTCACTTGAGAATACGAGCCAAAACCCAACCATTCTCCCCTTTGGTTTGAATTCTCAAGACCTTTGTTCACAGCCACAACTTTCCATACCGAGAATCACCATACCCCACCACAAGGTACAACCATTTAGGAACAAACCATCCTAAGATTTTTTTTATTTTTTATTTTTATATTTGTTGTTCCGGTACCATGTCGAAATAATTTACTGAAATTGTAGTGCAACTCCTCATGTCAGATTTCCAGGGAGTTTGTCAGCCATCGACATCCTTATCCACCCACACATCTTACATCACCTTCTGACCGATACCCATGTGGAAACCTATGGATCACTAACAGCAACATATCCTCTTCCATGACCAATGGAGAAACCTGCCAAAAGGATACACGTGTCCTTGCATCACCTAATCTGGTGAAAGACTTGTTGTTAGTATGGGGAGTGCTTTGTCGGATAAGCCCCACACCACACCAAAGACTTCGTGCGTTCAAGATTTTTTTTTTAATCACCTTGTTTAACCCAGATTGGATCTCCATGACTGGTACTTGCCATCACAAGCCAAACTTCTCCTCCATCAGTATTCTTCCTTTCATCAAACCCTGTTGACTTCGAAACCACTTTCAAGACGTATCTCAATTGCTAAACCCATACTAGGAAACCATGAATTATCATCCCAATACCATCAAGTCTTTCATACGATCTTCGTAAAGACTTGAAACCGCCATCGTCAAACCATGGCTCTGATACCAATTGTTGGGAATTTGAACAGGTAAATGTGGAAACGACATGCCTAATAATTCACACATAACACATAACGTCTATAGTAGAAAAATAAGATGAGAGAAAATATAAACCAATCAAACAATACAAAATATACGTGAAAACCCTAAATCAGGAAAAAAAACCACGGGCTGTCAAGACGACAGAGAAAGTTTCACTATATGATAAATTGTTACAACCATATATTCCAAGATTCTCTCTCTCACAACCCAAACCCCAAACTACCGAGCTTTACAAAACCCTTAAGCTCACAACCTAGATTTACAGCATTGCCCTCAACTCATAACGCTTATAAGGTCCTCCTCTAAGTACACCCCTTCCAGAATATCACCCTAGGTCTCCCCCTGAATATCACCCACGGATCTCCCACTTGATCCCCATATATTCCCTGGATCCCTCCCCGAATATTCCATGGGGTTCCGCCACCCCCCCCCCCCCCCCCTCCGGATCCACCCCACTCTATCTGATGTTACAGGTGTTTTTTTTTTTTTTTTCTTCACACAAATAACCTAGTTACAAGGTTGTTATTTATACTATTTACAGGGAGTTTAGACCAACAAGGAAATCCATCTTCAACACGTAGTACAAGACTTTCTTATTCCACAAAAATACTATTTTCTTGTATGCATAAGTCTTATTGTAAAGAGAAATCATTTTTCTTCAAGCACTAGAACTTCCAAAAGAATTACTTTCCTTTTCCGCCGAAGATTTCCTGTTTCACCGTGCTTATGATTGACTACAGTTCTGGTTAAAGTTGGCCACCCGCACCCTACATCGTTACAAGTCACCTGGAATGCACCATGTTTTAGTAAGCCATAGGAAACCGCTGTCCTTAACCACAGCGTTTTCACGAACCGCTGTCCAACCGCAATTGCTTCACATAGCGCTCTCGACAGCGTTTTCCTCTAGGTTGGACCGTTGTCCTTACCGCTGTGCAATTGCACAACGGTTTTCTTCAGACTTTGTTTCTTCAGTTCTTCTTAGTCTTCAAACCTCCCTCAAACACCATCTTCAATTTCCAAACGTTTCCCACTTCTTCAGGAAGTTTTATATCAGTTGAGTCTCGTTTGGTTCACATTGGGTTCATTTGAGAAAACGAGTCAAAACCTAAAAGACAAGTTATAAAAAAAAACTATGATTTCAGGGGTTAAATTGTAAAACAAGTATATAAAAATTCAAAAGTAAGAAAAAAAATACAAAAATAAAAAATTTTAGATTTGAGGAAAGGGATATGACTTGAACCAGCAATTTCATACTTCTACTTCAACCTTTTCAATATAGTGTAAGTTAATTCAGATAATTCCATTACGTGTAGCCCATAAATGTATCACTTAATTATTAGGTTTTGACTTGTATTCCTAAGCAAACAAATGTGAACCAAACAAGACTCAACTGATGTGGTACTTCCTGGAAGACGCGGGATAATGTTTGGGAGTTGAAAGCGGTGTTTGAGGGAAGATGAAGAACAGAAGGAACAAAGAACCGTCACGATCGTTGTCACAGCCGCTCTGGCTTTGGCAGCGGTCATGGTAGCGATATAGGGTTGTGAAGAACGCTATGGGTTTCGATAGCAGTAATGGCAGCGGTCCTTGTCCAGTGAAGAACGCTGTGGAAAGCGTTGTGGCTTTCACAGTGGTACCGACAGTGGTCGTGGTGACAGCGGCCAGATTTGTTTCAGCGTATGGATCTCAATATTCTAAGCGATGTAATTTAAGGTGACTTGTAACGGTTTATGAAGCGGGTGTACAACCGTGACCCAAATCGTAGTCAATAATAAGCATACGTGAAACGGGAAATCTTCAGCGGAAAAGGAAGTAGTTTGTTTCTGGAAGTTCTTGTGCTTGAAGGAAAATGATTTACTTTTTACAAGAAGACTTGTCATAAAAGGAAATAGTATTTATGTTGAACAAGTAAGTCTTGTACGTTTAGGAGTAGGATTTCCTTTTATATTATACTCCGTGTAACTAGTATAAATAAAATCCTGTAATTAGGTTGAATGAGTGAGTTGAACACCATGTAACATCAAAGAGTGTGAGTGAGATCCGGGGAGACCCAAGGGAATATCCGATGAGGGATCTAAGGGAATATCGGTGGATCAAGTTAGAGATCCGTGGGTGATATTTAGGGGAGACCTAGGGGATATTATGGGGTTCTTGGTGAGGATCTTGTGAGTGTAGTTTGGGGTTAGGTGTGAGAGAGAATCATGGAGTATATGGTTGTAACAATTTATCATATAGTGGAACTTTCTCTGTCGTCCTGACGGCCAATGGTTTTTTACCTGTTTTGGGTTTTCCACGTATATCTTGTGTTATGATTGTTTATTCTCTCTCATCTATTTTTCTACTTATTGACGTTATTATTTGCTATGAATTATGGGCATATATTAGGTACGGTGTTTCCGCGTTCATCGGTTCTAGAGGATTATCCCCAACATTAATAGGAAAATACACTGTTTTAAAGTTAAATTCATTTAAAAAGATGAAATCTGAATATTAAATATGTGGACCTGCCATGAATTAAGTTTGAGCGTGCTTAGACTGGCCCGAAGTTTATCCACAGACTAAAGTATCAACCCATTATTTTTAAGAAAATAATGTGATAGTGAGCAGAAATAATGTATTAAATTCTGGTAATGATTTCTTTTAATAAGTGTATGCGTGCGCACTCCATGTGTGAACGAGAGAAAGCTTCTGTTCACTTTCTTGCTTCTTGACACTGCTTTTAGTGGTTTTGTTGATTGATGTTCTCCGATATGTACATGTAGAAAACAGAAGGCTAAGGTCATGGATAGAAGAAAGTTTTAGATTGCATCCAATGAGGCATGTATTTTCTACTTAAATATACGAGATATTGTATGAGTATAACCAATTACATTTACTCTTATTTTTTATGGTGTGGTTTAAATGGAAAACACATGACAATAGAAAGTGAAAAATTGATCGTTGTCATTGAATAATGTGAAGATGAAAAAAACATGACGAGCAATTTACCGGCAACAAATGTCACACTCCCAACCGAAAGTCAAAGAGGTGGAGGTACTTGGAAACTAACCGCCCAAGTAGAAAAATAAAAAAACATAAATAAATAAAAGGAGAAGTGGGCATTTTCCAAAAGAAAATTAAAAACAAAATTGCTTTCATTTGATAATTCAAAAAACTTCTCTATTTTATAATATTATCAAGATAATCTTATTAGAATTATTAAAGTAGCATATTCACAAATTTTATTATTATTATTATTGTTGTTTTTTTCGTTTTTTCTTTTAAACAGTAAACTTTATTCAAAAAAACCGAAAAAGACCAAACGAAAGATACAAGCGAAGCCAAACACCCAGCCCAAACGAAGACCCAAAAAAACCACCGATAACCCACCACGACCACAGCCCAACAACAACAAACCCAAAGCCACGAAACAGCTAAGGACACACAACGCTATAAGCAACAACAACCAGCTAACCCACAAAATACCACGCCTACAGCACTAAAACAAAAAGCAAAGCAAGCAGACAACAGGAAACAGTCCAACATTATTGTTGTTGTTGTTATTGTTGTCATTGATATACCACATCATATTTTTCTTTTTCCTTTCTTTCTCTATTCATTCCCAAAAAAGAAAAAAAAAATTAAGTTCTTTACTTTATTACTTTATTTGCTAAACTTGAAGTTTACATTTTATTTAATCCCCTTACTAAAATTTTATTTTAATTTGTTTGTTCTATTTCAATACGAATATTTATTTTATCATCTTTTTAAACATTCTGATGGGGTAAAACTCATTTTGTCTTCGTAACTAGGAGTATACTTTTTAATTAACAACAAAGTTTTATTATACTATGGAGGTTTACTTTTAAAAAAAATATAATTAATTTAGCCCACATGGATATTATGTCCTGGCTTCACCAATGAACCTTAATTACTTATCAAACATATGACATGTAATGTAAAGTATAAATTAAAGTCATAAATAAAAAGTATTATGATCCATCCAAGAACAAATTTTTTTTTTTTTTTTTTTAGGGGGGGTAAATAAATCCAAGAACAAATATCAAATATCAAATAGTTTATAAATTTGCTTCCAAAAATATATATATATCATTTTGCTCCCTATATAATATATGGTTTTTAGATAGATTCCCATTAAGAAAATATTATCTTACCAATGCCATGATGAGAAAGGTTTCCTTGTAATTAATACGTCTCTTTTGCTAAATCCTTGGGGTGTGTCTTTCTACCTCGCCTCTGGAGTCCCTTTTGGCTTTGCATAGAAACCTCCATTAATGGAGTTTGTTACTAATTTCCTGAATTTACGGAAATCTCAAACTAATTTCTGCCACATCAGCAGAAGGAAAACGTTAATTTACTGGCATGATCCACTGGTTTAATGCTGGAATTCTGCTGTATAGAGTTAGTAAATATTGTTCACAATCTGGTTGGGATCATGTGTTGTTGTTAGACCTAATTTAGCTGCAGAGGTTAGAATACATTAAGGGAAGGGAAGACAAAGTCAAAGAGTCAATAAGAGACAACCAATGTTGATTGTTGAAATTAGAGAGAAATAAAAGTTTGTTATGGACGACAAAGTTGAGTCGTCCAATAATTATGTAAAAAAGGAAGACAAAGCTAATATAGTTGTGAGAGAGGCCCATAAGAGAGAAGGTGGTGGGGAAAAATCAGGCACAGGAAATGAAGCTATGGAAACGAGCGGCTGGTATTCTCAAGGACCAAAACAGCATCTGGGTTGCTAGTTTGTCTCCTAAGACAACATATCGCATCCCGGATCTTGAAACGGCGATCATTAAGGCCACCAGCCACGACGAGTTCCATGTCGATTACAAGAACGCTCAAAGGGTCTTCAAATGGATCCGTACTTCCCCTTCTCTCTGCTTGAAGCCTCTCATCCGTGGTCTCTCTAAACGTATGGACAAAACCAAATGCTGGGTTGTGGCTCTCAAAGGCTTAATACTCATGCATGGTGTCTTCTGTTGTAAGATCAAAGAACTCAACAACATCGGACGCTTACCCTTCGATCTCTCTAATTTCCATGATGGACATCTCAGACCTATTGATTCTTGGGGATTCAACAACTTCGTTCGCTCTTATTATTCCTTTTTGGACCAAAGATCCGCTTCTTTGTATGACCAAATTACCATGCCAAACGTCGACCCCATTTCCCAAGACCTTGTTAAGTTGCAAGAATGCCAGTCTTTGCTTGATTTGTTGCTTCAAATCAAGCCTAGAGCAAGTAACATGAAGGTCACTTTGATTCTTGAAGCTATGGATTGTGTCGTCATCGAAATGTACGACGTTTATAGCAGAATCTGTAGTGGGGTTGCCAGGGTTCTAATGAGGATATATTCAGCTGGAAAGCTTCAAATTTCGATAGCGCTTAAGGTTCTTCAAAAGGCAACACAACAGAGCGAAGAACTCTTTCTGTATTTTGAATTCTGCAGAGGGTTTGGTGTTCTGAACTCGCTTGAGCTTCCTAAAGTCATACAAATTCCAGAAGAAGACATCAGAGAACTTGAGCGGATAATCGATGGAGTTTCGGAGAATAATAGCACCAATGGGGATCATGAAGGGGCCATTGTTGTGAGAGACATCGAAAACAGAGCATTGAGGACAATAATAACAGACAAATGGGAGGTTTTTGAAGAAGATCATTTGATCAATAATCAAATAGTTGAAAATGTTGATGCAAGTAACCCATTTGTAGACCCTGATCCAAATCTTTTACCACTTGTACCTCTCTCTGTGCCTGCAGCTTATAATCATGATCTTCCAGATTTAATTAGTTTCTAGTAGTTGAATTAATTAATAATGGTGTTTGCTTCTTCATGATCACTGTGTGCAGGATAAGAATTTTTGATATATTATTATATTAACGTACACACAATTTTAAAAATTACAAAAACAGGAAAGATGAGTTAAAAAGAAGATGATAATTTTGTTGATTGGACATGGGGTTTTCTGTTTGGTTTATTATTGCAGTTTCTGCTTTATATTCTTCACCTCTCCCATTAAAAAGAAATTAAGAGAATCTTGGTCTTCCTTTCTTTTTCATCCAATTAAGTGATTAACATCACTAGTTTAGAAGTTACATTAATTTTCTTTTCTTAATATAGAATACTCATTATTCAATTGTTTTGTTCGGTTTATTTAATAATTAAATTGACAAATCAGCAGTGCAGGACACAAAAATTGTCTTGGTTAGAGAAATGCCAAGACCCAATCCCGAAGCTTTAGACAAATGAATTTTAAATGGGTATGGTACCTGTTTACCGGTGGGTTTGCTAACAAACGTCGTGAAATAACCTCTTACTACATCATTAAAAATACTTTTAGGTGGTGTTTGGTTGGTAAAATCAAGCATAGAATGGGAAAATGAATCCTCATTCCATTGTTTGTTTTGAACAAAATGACATAGAATAAGGATTTCATTCCATGGAGAATTCCACCAAAATGGTTGATTAGGATTCTTACTCTTAAAGTCGGAATCCAGATTCCACCATTATTGAAATGTTCAATTTATTGATTTATCTTCCAAAAAAAAAAAATCCAAAAAAAAAAAAAAAACATAAAACAATGGAGGCCACTGGCGATGCCTCCTTCGAAATCGGATACGGCGAGGCCACCAACAGAACCTCCTCGTCAGTGTTTGAGGCCACCAGAGGTGGCTTGGTTGCCATCGAATGGCCTTGCCTCAATTGTTTGAGGAGGCGTGAGCCTCATCTGTTTGTAGAGCAAAAGAGGCTACGAGCCTCTATCACTAGAGGAAGCTCATGCCTCCTTCGTCGTCGAAGGCCTCGTTGTCATCCACCATCGCCAAGGATTTCCTCCACCGATAGAGGAGGTCTCCTTGTCAGAGGAGGTCTCCTTGTTGGAGGAGGCAATTAAAGGTGACCTCTGTTGCCTCCGATGACGACGCCGTCTTCGATGGCCATGGTGGTCACCGGCGAAATTTTACAATTTATTATTATTTTTCCCTTTTCAAGTAGGGTGAAATTCATTTTCGTCCCTCTAGTTTGACCTAATAGCCAAATTGGTCCCTCGGTTTTCAGTATTATGGTAACAAGTCCTAGTTACCAAAAATCTATATTTTGGTCCCTGTCGTCCAGTTCTGTTAGGGTTTTCAAAGATTTCATCTTTATTACGAGGGTTAAATGGTAACTTACATAATTAATGGTATATTAATAATTGAAAAATTAAAAAAAAAAACAATTAAAAAATTGATTTACTAAATAAACTAGCATTAACAAATTCAAATTAAAAATAAAGGCAAGATTCCAAAATAAATAAAACTAATTAAATTTTATATATATATATATATATATATATATATATATATATATATATATATATATATATATAATGACAATAATAAAACACTAACCTAAATTGAACACCCAAATCGTATTTCCCATCATCTTCTCCACCATCATATCTCCCACACCCAAACCCTAGTCACCTCTCATCATCTTCTTCATATTCTTCAACACTCAAACCTTAACCTAATCCACCACTTCTCAAACCATCGCCACCGACACCACCACCCAAACGCCAAACCCTAGCCCACTGAAATCACACTAACCACCACCCCAAGTCCCTACGATCTCGATGCCCTCTCAGTCCATGCAATCGAAGCCAACCAAACTATCTCTTCCCGCTACCAATCCCATTTTTTTTCTCTTTCTTCTGGCCGATCTCCTCATGGGATTTGTGTGGAAATCTAGGTTGCGATTTGTGTTTTAGTGGAGAGTGGCTAGGTTTCAGTTTGGTGGAGAAAGAGACTTACTTTGAGTGATGGTGATATCCTCACGGGATGGTTTGGGTTAGCCACCGGGGAGGAGAGAGAGACTAGGTTTTTGGGTTTTGGTTTGAGAAGATTTCAAAACTGTATTGAGTGTTAAGTTTTGGTTTTGTTAGCTTTTGCTTTTTGGTGATTTTTTTTCGATTTTTTTTAGACAGGATTTGATTAGGTTGTATATGTTATTGATAATGTTTGGTGATGAGGTTTCGGTTTCTATTGGTGGTAGTGGTGGTGGTGGTGATGGTGTAGGGGAGATGGGAGATTGTGGTAAGTTGGGTGAAATGAGGTTTCTAGGATGTTTTTTTTTTTTTTTCGATTTTTCTTTTCTTTTCAACAACAAATTGGTTTGATTGGCTTTGATTCTGGATCTGAAATAAGCTTTGATTCTAAATCTGGGTTTGTTTGTTGAATGATGTCTGGAGATGATGATGGAAGAAAAAAATCTAAGGTTTGGTGGTGATGGTTCGATTCCAAATCTGGGTCTGGTTTGAATTTATTATTATTATTTTTTTCAAATGGACGATGGAGACCTGGATCTCCACCAAATCTAGATTGTATTCTCATATATATATATATATATATATATATATATATATATATATATACAGTCTTTCTATTAACAGTTCGAACTGACAAAAGTTATATCAGTTCCTTGTATGTGGGCCACTGGATTCTTTCTATTAACAGTTCGAACTGACAAAAGTTATATCAGTTCCTTGTATGTGGGCCACTGGATTAAAATACTTTGACTAACAAGTGCATACAGCCAAGTCAAAGTATTTAAATCCAGTGGCCCACATGCAAGGAACTAATATAACTTTTGTCAGTTCAAACTGATAATAGAATTTATGTATATATATATATATTTGTAATTGACGATGTTTGAGATTGAATATGGATTTGGTTGATTGGGATGGTTCTATGGTTGGTTGATTCTGGTTTAGGGTTTCGCTGAAGATGATAATGTTTGATGTTGAACCCAAAATTGATGATGTTGTTGAATCTAGTGGTAGGTGGCTTGGTGGTGGCTGTTTGGAGCTTTTTTTTTTCTTTTTTTTTTTTTCTTTTTTTGACTTGGGTTGGATCTCAGAAAAGTTTAATTAACTAATTTATTTATTTAACATTAAAAAATAGAGATGAAATTCATCTCCCTTGTTTAAAACAAAATAAGGGCATAGGGTCTCCCTATCAGATTTCACTTTTTCAACGAAAATCGTGACAGAAGGACCAAACGAGACAATTCTGAAAACCGAATGACCAGTTTGACTATTAGGTCAAACTAGAGGGACGAAAATGAATTTCACCATTTTAAGTATTTATTTTTCTAATAAATTAAGTTATATATGTTTTGAAATAATTAATTTATATTTTAAAATTAATTATTACATCTTTTAAATTACATCATTTGAAAAACATTTTTAAATTTTATTTGAATATTAGAATAATATTTTATTTAAAAAATATTTTTAATACATCAAATATATAAAGGGTATTTTGGTCAAAACACCAAGGTTTCCATATTGAAACCAAACAAAAGAATCCATCTAGGAAATGAATTCATTTCCTTTAAAGATTTCATTCCCTATCAATGATTTGTTCTGACAAGGTCCATGATTCAAAATTTCAAATCCCCTACCAAGTACCTACAGGGTCTGGTGTTCAAATCCTCATGGGTACCTACATGACCTTGGTTTGAATCCTCGTGGGTACCTACATGACCTACCACCATGCATCAACCTCAATTTCCCAACAATTGCTCCAATGTCTCCAATATTCAAAAAACATCACAATTCCTCACGGATGACCCTATGACCTAGGCATTAGGACAGCATTTCCTGACTAATTATCAAATCATCTATGTATGCCAACAAATAAGCTTCCATTCAAAACAAGCACATGGTTTCTACAAAAAATCGGCAACAAAGATCCTATATGTGCTTTGCAAAACCCCCGATTAGGTAAATATCAACCTTGTAAATGGAACATATTTCATGCTCACGAATAAATAAGGCAACATAGCTCTCCAAACTATCATTCTTCACACAAGAACTATATAGATAAGCACAATTAACAATTGTATGCTTGCACAATTAACAATTGTATGCAACGAGTACGTCCGGCAATAATAAATCTTCAAGGCCTAACTTCAATTCCAAGTGATCATAATTCTAAACCTATGTCATCAGAGAAATAAATGACGCCCTTTCATGGGCTATTGATAACCAAATAACAAACGAGCTAATTTCAGAAACTAGGTTCCCAATGTAAAACATATTTCCAACATAAAGAAAAGATTAAAACAAGTATAGCAAGTAATTGTATCCACACAAGAAAATGAATCATATTTATCACTGCTCCAACATCCAATGCCAGATAAGCTTCCTCCACTATATTTATCAATGAAAATTGAAAAACGATTTCTATACCTGAAGAGAACAGTCAAACAATTTCATAAAAGCTACCACTAATATGTTCTTTATGCAGTTTGGAAAAACAAAATCTTACCATAAGAAACTTCAACCAATAATATTCATAAAGATAATGTTCAAGACAATTTGTATTACCAGAGACCTTCATACTGCAAAATACATTATGTACATCAAATAGAAGTCCACAGAGCAGCACAAACTGATTATCAATTTTCAGTGTCTGCATAATATGACAAAGGGACAATTGGCAGGTGCCAGCCATAAAACATAGTTTCCAAAAAATATGCTAGCATAGTAGCATCTAATTTTAATGACCAAGCACAAATATACAAGTACATTTAAATCTTATATCATAGATTTACCAATATTAATCTCACGTCTTTAAAAGGTAAGATAATAACCAGTAAGGTCCAAAAAATAAATTTACTTAGATATAAATTTATTTACATTTAACCTCCTTATTTAGTTACAACCTACCAAAGTTTACCATACAAGAGTTCCTAACTACACATTAGTTAGATTATGTCAGAAATTCTCTCCCTATTTCTAACTTAAAATTACATCCCTAGCCTATACTTAACAAAACATTTGAACTTGCAACATGCATTCATCACATGACAGAGTATTCAAAAAGTATTAGTAACATTTTTTTTAGTTATGTGCGAGAGTGAGTGTATGTGTGTGTAAATTTTTAATTTTGGAATGTATGAAAAATAATTATACAAGTTAAGGAGTACATAGATCAGATGGAATTCCCTATATCTATGCTACATGGGCTTCAAAGCCAACTCTAAAAGAAAAGTGTGATCACAAATTTTTAATTAATAAGGGTTTCATTCAAAGTATGATTAAATGTAGCCTAATCAGTGTTCTAAAAAGCGCCCTAGGCGGCCACCGCCAAACCCACATTAAGCCCATACCAGACTGACCCACCAAACCCACATTAAGCCCACCAATCCCACCACCCAACTAGCGCCTAGCACCTTTTAGAACACTAGCCCTAATGTGTTATCTAGTAATATATATCCATCAAGTTCCCCATATATTGACATTATACATTGTAACAGCCTTCAAAGCATGATAGAGATGCTCAATATGTGAGGGTAGGGAGCTAAATCATTAGAGTACGATACAAATAATGCATAATGTATCTGATTGAATGCAAGGGATCAATGCCAAAGCCGCATTAAGCCCATACCAGAGATGAATTTTACATCTACTATTCTACTCCAACTCCTCTCCCCTCCAAACAGTTTTTTTTATTATTATTGTTATTATAGGAAATAACAAACCACGTCATCTTCATAAACCTTGCTTTTACACCAAATAAAAAAGCATGTAACTTACCATTTGCTTAAGCCTAACCTAAAAACTTTTAAAGATGGCTTACACGGTCAATCTCCTACACATAAAAGCAAATTACTCCAATGCAAGGCATGAAGAGTATGCCAACACTGACAGGCAATTGAAATTGGAAGTTTATGCAGTTTTCAAAATTATTACAGAGATATAACACTAAAAACTGCATGCAACACTTAGTAAACAGTCATCTTCAAACTTCACGAAAGACTGAAATCAGATTCAGCCCTTTCTTTATCATAAATTAATTAGCCTTGACTAAGAAATTTAAAATTCAGAAACCGCTAGAGAGAACATTGAATTACAATATGCATACTTTATGAAATTCATGAACTTTTTTTATGCAAATAGATAATGCATAGAAGGTAGGAAGCAAACTTACGTTCCCTGTAGAAGATCTGTACTTTTCAGGCTCAAAGACATTGGGTATGCATAATACTTCTCAGAACAAATAGAACAATAGGAACCATGCGGAAATAATGACTTCAAGACCCCGGATGATACTCATCCAAACTATGTAGATTATTTATGTGTAACAATAACCCATAAACTAGCATTTACAATTGAATTTACTTCTACTGCAGATGCATAACAGCTCATAAACATGTCACAACAGTAAAAAAAAAAAAAAAAAAAACACATCCATTAGCCCATCATAGGGTTTGTTATACATCAGTATCACGATTAAAGAAATTTGTAATTTTCCATGTAAGGTAGTACAACAAAGTGTTATAAAAAGGAAACATGCAGCGACATTTTATTAATAGAACCCATATTTAGTGCAATTAGATTCAACAAAAATGCGGCATCAAACCAAAGTCACACATTCTCCTCAACACTTTTGGATGCTATTCTTAAAAAGAAGTAAACAAAGTAACATTGCATGTCAGTAAATAGACAGATGGCAAAAAAGGTTGCCTTTAAAGATTAAATAAAAGGCAAAGGATGTTATCCAAAATCCAACAAATGAAAAATAATCCACATCCTAAATCCTGGTGGCTAGAAATTACTGGTTGCCCTTATAACAAAACATAAAGAAAACAACAATTCAAAGATACCACATGTCCGAATCTGGAAAACATGTATCATGACTGAAAATTCATGGACTACAAAGTACCCGACCAGTCTCCGCAGAAGGCCACAGATATATATATATACAGGTGACACCGACCAAATGCATGGGAGTCCCACTACCGGTACCAGCATTGTAAATCTACCTGATAGTCACGAACTTGTTGGTACCATGTCTTGCCCAGTGAGTCCTCAAATCAATTGGGTTATCAAAATTGTAACCTTCGGCTGCGAGTTTCTCCAATACCTTCTTAAATGCACCCTGACTCATCTTCCGCCCAGCTATCCTTGCACCGCGTCTTTTGGTGCTCATTGGCAAAGGATACATTGACACATTTGTCGTACAACAAGCAGATTGCCAACCACCACAACCCCATCGATAACACTGCTGAGGAGTTCCAGTGCATGAGCAGACTGGAATAGCAATACTTGAGAGGTCCATGTCAATCCCATTTATCACCATATCCATACTCTTCTTAGGTGGTTTTGAACGTTGAACCGCAACGCCACTATCCTTTGGCTTCCTAGCCTTCTTAGCTTTCGGGGTCTTTGGTGCACCCCCGCCTTGTCTTTTCTTTACTTGAGCACCTTCAGTTTTGACTACTGGCTCTTCAACTCTAGGCACCACCCTGTCATCCCGTGTGGTATTAGGTGGTGGTTGTAGCATTTGCAAGGAATGAGCTCCTGAAGTTTCTGGAAGTACCCCATAATTATTAGGAGGTAACATCAAATATTTATCCCTCGTATTAATCCAATTACTATCCCCCCTTGCATAATTCATAGGGATAGATGCCTCCGAAACCATACAATCTCGAGGATGATAAGCCCCATTGGTGCTAACCATAACACTGGGATCACGTCCTGGTAGAAACGGCTTGGTGTCTCGGTCTGCCATGGTTGACATGAGCTGCAGACCGAGATGTCCTCCTTTATAAGTCGGTTCATAGTAACCCCAGTTGCGCATGTTCAATGCATCATCATCCATGAAATCTACATATTTTGAATAACAAAATAATGTGAAGATTAAAACTTTGTCTTAATTTGAACAGGCACATTATTAAAAATGTTAGCATCACAACAATGGTCACATAATATCAAATAAAGAAAGCATATCATAGGCTTCAAAGCTAAGACACAAAACATTAGGTTACAAAATAATGGGGGATCTAGAAGAAATTCAAGAAAATGTTTCTGATAACCAGATCCAGCTAGGCTTGACATGAAAAATTTATAACAAAAACATCTTCTAAAGAAATCCATAATGATTCATTCATACATACCATTGCAACTCTACATGGAAAACAAAATGGGAACCCAGATATGCTAATTTTTTGTTAAATTAAGGTTTCAATCATCGTAGATCTAAAACAAAATGGAAAATTTGAGATCCCAATGAAAAATAAACGGCAGATTTCAGATTCAAAATGTCTTTCCATTTTCCTGCATTTGCTCGTGAACCAAACAGAACCCACGTGAAAACTCAACAGCAGATCTACAATTACTAGACTTAAAAACGAAAGCTTGAACAAATTAAGGTATTCCATTTAAATCTGAAACTTAAAAATTGCAGATCTCAGCAGATTCATATCAGAATTAAACATCTCAAACACATATATAAATGTAAATAAAAAGATAGATAGACAAGCTATACATATGACAGGTTTAATAGTACAGGACCCATATATTCAAATTATAGAAAGAGAGTGGAAGAGAGAGAGGAGAGAGAGAAAGAGAGAAAGAGAGAGAAAACTTACTTGGGGGTGTAAACGGCTCTTTAGGGTTTTGCTCTTCTGGAGAGAGAAAGAAGAGAGAGGAGAGAGAAACCTGAAAGAGAGAGGAGAGAGGAGAGAGGAGAGAGGAGAGAGAGAAACCTAAGAAAGAGAAAGACAGAGGAGAGAGAAAGACACCAAAAATGAGAGAGAGAATGAGAGAGACCCTAAAAATGTGTATCTATCAAAACTTATATATATATATATATATATATGACCACTTTTTTGAAAAAAGAAATTAAATAAAAAATAAATAAATAATAAGCTAAATCTAAGAGATTTTTATCTTTCTATCATCTAATCTATTGTTGTTGTTGTTTGTTTTTTTGTGGAGCATATGCAAATGCTCTCCCATGTGACAGCAACAAATGCCTAATTCTTATCTTCTTTTGCAATTTGGGGCATCCACTTTATTTTTTATTCTTCTTCTGCTTTAGAGTTTCTAGTTTTATATGCTTTACTTGTAAATAATGCCCAAACTCTCTCTCTCCCTCTCACTCTTCTCTTTTTTTTTCTTTTTCAAGTTTTTTACACTAGTGACAAAGTTGGTATTTCCATATTTCTAATAAGGACATAAATGGTATTTTAACTTTGGGAATATCCTACCAAATAATCAAATCTTTAACACTTAAAAAAAAAAATTCCATTTCTTCCCTTGACTTTGAATTGGATTGGGGAGTTTTTGAGCCTTTTTTAGTTAATATTAGCAACAAAAAAAACCAGTCAAAACAAAAATATGTTCACTTTACCAATTTTGTGATTTATTTGATTCAATAATAATATATAACAAGCATTAAGGGCCAGTTTAATTGAAACATTGTATGTATGCATTAATGGCTAGTTTGGCATTGCTTTTGATGTGTTAAAATAATTTAATAGTTTTGGTATGAAAATATATTTGGTAAAACTTTTAAAAGTAATTATTTAATAATCTTGGTTGATTTAACAATAGTTTTAAGAAGTAAACGAGGGGTTACTTTTGAAAATTGATTATGAAATAGAAATATATCTAGAACTACCAAAAACACGGCAACTAATAGAAGATCCAGTACTTTATACCTACTTACTAATACTAATACACATATTGGTAATGTAATTTTTTTTTTTAAATAATAGATATTTTATATTTATTTTTAAATATTTGAATTAAATGTTATTTATATGATCATTTTATTTTTCCATTTAACATTTGAATTAAATTAGAGGTTTTTACAATTTAGTCATTATGTAATTAGGAAACGTCAACTTTATATTTGTTATTTGATTTTTCATTAAACTAACCTCTATATAATTAAAAATGGCTCATTTTAGTCATAAAGTTAGTCAAACGTTGTTAAAAGTTAAAACTAAAATTTAGAAGGGTATAAAAGTCATTGCGTTTATTTTGCCTTTAGACTTTAGTTGACCAATAAAAAAATTTAAAAAAAATAGAATTTTTTTAAAAATTACAACAAAATAAAAAGAAAATGAAAATAATTTTTTTTTTTAAAACTGAGATTTTTCTCAAAAAAAAAAATGATCCGTATTTTACATTAGAAATTTTTCTAAAAAAAAAAAAAATCAAATTTAAAAACATAAAACAATTTTATTTTTTTTTTTAAAAAGAAGAATAGAAAAAAAAAAAAAAAAAAAAACTTAGGATCTCCACCTTGTTACAAAAAATATTTGATTTTTTTTTTTTCGTTTTTTTTTTTAATCTGTTTTAAGTTTTTTTGGGGGTGTAAATGGCTCTTTAGTTTGATCATTTTTTTTTTTTTTCCATTTGACATTTGAATTAAATAAGAGGGTTTTACTATTTAGTCATTATATAATTAGGAAACGTCAACTTTTTATTTGTTATTTGATTTTTCATCAAATTGACCCCTATATAATTAAAAATAGCTCATTTTAAAAAGGTTAAAACTAACATTTAGAAGGGTATTAAAGTCATTATGCTTATTTTGCCTTTAGACTTTAGTTGACCAATAAAAAATTGTAAAAAAAAAAACAATAGAATTTATAAAAAAAAAAAAAAACAATTACAAAAAGGTAAAGAAAAAAAGAAATAAGTTTTAAAAACTGATTTTATCTCCAAAAAAAAAAAAAAAATCCTGATCCCTTTTTTTACATAAGAAAGTTTTTTTTTTTTTTTTTTTTTTTTAAATTCAAATTTAAAAACTTAAAACAATTAAAAAAAAAAATCAACTTGGATCTCCACCTTGTTACAAAAAAAAAATGATTTTTTTTTTGGTTTTTCTTTAATCTGTTTTAAGTTTTTTTTTTTAAATTTATTTATTTGATTTCCACCGTCCATCTCTGGGATGAAAGATGGAGGGATCCATCTATCTAATTTTTTTCCTTTATTTTTTTTAAATTATGTTTTATTTTTTTAGTGGATATCCATCAATTCATTTATCAATTTTTTTAATTTTTTTTTTTATCAAGTATGGAAAAAACAAAAACTATTTAATTAGAGGGCAAATTGGACTTTCCTCTCGTCAATCATTTATCAGGGTTAAAAAGGACTTTTACCAGATTTAGTGTTTCCTTTATTTTTTTTAAATTATGTTTTATTTTTTTAGTGGATATCCATCAATTCATTTATCAATTTTTTTAAATTTTTTTTTTTTTTTATCAAGTATGGAAAAAACAAAACTATTTAATTAGAGGGTAAATTGGTCTTTCCTCTTGTCAATCATTTATCAGGGGTAAAAAGGACTTTTACCAGATTTAGTGCAGGTTAACTGTTAGTTTGACTAACTTTAGGACTTAAACGAACTATTTTTATTTATTTATATAGATACCAGTTTGATAAAAAAATCAAATAACAAATAAAAAATATGACGTTTCCTAATTACAGAGGGACTACATTGTAAAAACCCCATTAAATAATTCATTGATGCCAATTGCACATTATAAAACAATTTAATTTTCATATATTTACTCTGGAAAAAATAAATCATATATTTTTTAGTCATTTTTTAAATTCACAGCAATTAACATTATAATTTACCAAACATATTGTTTTTTAGTCTAACAGCAAGGGTAGCAACAACATTAACCATCAGTTGTATGATCAACTTTACATCAGATTATTTCTCCAACACAACTAACCGTGATTATTTTAAAAACTACAGTAATACTAAATTAGCACTAAAAATCCTATAAAATAATACTTTGGTGACTAAGAAAAATAATTACTTTAGAGAGATTATTTATTTATAGATAAATGAAATTTTAATATTTTAAAAAAAAAATAGGCTTATAAACCACAAGATGGTGAAAATGAAGACATTTCAGGATTACGTAAAGTGGTTTACGCTGTAAAAATGTAATAGATATTAAGCACGTTTTGAATTACCCTAGTAAAAAATGATATATTAGCCTATTGATAAGGAAATTATTCAAAGGGTAATGTAATGAATACGCCTATTTATGATGATCATGATCTAGATGATAGTTGTGTTTTACCAATGATTTTTCTAAAAGGGGGATTTCAAGCATTAGTAACGTTAAATAACCACTTGCTACAGAATGAAAATATATAATGAGACTGAGTTAGGTTTAAGTAGAAAGAAAAAACAAACGACTTTAGATGTATATTTTGATAAATAATTGAATTGAGAAAATAGAAGTTCAAGTAAAAATATCCTTAAATGTATTATGAATTTGTATCTACTATTTCTTTCAAGTATTTAATCATTTATTAATTTATATATTCATTTTGCTATAAAAGATTTTAATATATATATATATATATTACACATTTAACGACATTATAATTTACTACACTTGCTCGAGTTGGGACCGAAAGATTTTATTATTTAAGTGAAGTTATGAATTTATCCAATATTCATTTATCGATGTTACCCTAGTCCCTATATATCACAAAAGTTGAAGTGGTTTAGTGATAATACCCAATATAGGCCACTCAATTGTGAATTAAAACTAATATATATATATATATATTTTAAAGCAAATCTTATTTAAAAAAATATTTAAATCTTATTTAAAAAAATATTTAAATTTATCTCCAATTGTCCATCAATGTTATGGCCGGTTGTAGATCATATTTGTTTAAAGAATTTTTATCAAAAAATAAAAAGAAAAACAAAACTTGGCAATTTTGCAAATAAGGGAGGTCTCGATAAAAATAAAAACAAAACTTGGCAATTTTGCAAATAAGGGAGGTATCGCCTCCTCTGTTCCCGGCTGAGGGAGACCGGAGCCTCCCTGCCACTAGTGGCGGACCCATAAATTTTAACCAGGTGGGGCACTAGAATAAAATAATAATTATATAAAAAATACTGAAAATAAGATCCAAATAAAATGAGGTTTTTTTTTATTAAACAAAATTGAGTTTTTTTATATAAAGAAAAATTGATGGTATAATAAAATTTAGGGTATAAAGTAAAACAAAAGAACACTTACTTAAGAAGAACTAAATAAACTTATGAGTAATTGGCACAAATCCCCCCTCGAGTGTATGTAAATTTGCATGTTGCCCCCTAAACTTTTTTTTTAGGCATTAAACCCCCTGAACTATCTCTTATTGGCAGAACAAGAGTAAAAATGCCACCTCAAGGGGGAAAAAAACCAAAGGATTGCCAATAAGCGATAGTTTAGGGGGTTTAATGCCTAAAAAAAAAAAGTTTAAGGGGTAACATGCAAATTCACATACACTCAAGGGGGGATTTGTGCCAATTACTCTAAACTTATATTTAAAAAGAATAAAAACAAGAAACACAATATTAATAAATAAATAATAACAAGAAAAACAACACAAATTACAATCTAATTTTATAATAAGAAATTTTGTTTTGTATTTATTATGAATTTACTTTAAATTTATACAAAATAATTGATTAATAAATATTACTAGACATGTTTTTTATTTTTATTTTTATTTTTCTAATTATTAGTAAATTATTGATTTATTGATTGTAAATAAATTAAAACTCTAAAATAAAGAGAAATACTAAGGATAAAAAAAAAATGATTCATAATAATAGATGGACTATATTAATACAATAAATTAAAATTTAAGATTTTAGGGTTTATTGATGGGATGTGTTAGGTATGTCAAACTAAAACTATTAGAAATAATAAAATTTTAAAATAATAAAAGATAGTTTAATATAACATAAAATTAAATTAAGTAACCATAAATTGAAGGTAGTTAAGAGGTTGGAAAAGAGAAAGTGAATTATTTTATTTTAGAAAAAGATGAAAATTTGAGAAATAAATTGGAAAAGATTGCAAAATAAAAAAGATATAAAAAATTGTTAAAATAAAGCTAAATGGAAATGGTGGGACTTGAACCATCATCATCATTGTTGAGAGTAATCCTATCTCCCTCGCTTCGCCCTCCCTTCTTTCATGGTGAGGGAGGATGGAGATCCAATCAAAAAAAAAATTGATCTCCAACCATCCATCACAGAGATGGATAGTTAAAGGTAAATTTAAACAATTTTTTAAAAAACAAAATTGATTTTTTTTTTTAATTTCATTTTTTTATTTAGTTTTAATTCACATTTAGCTGGCCACTAGGATAGCGTCTAAGCAAATGAGTAGGCCTGATTGCCTGATATACTCTAAGAAATATTTTTTTACATATAATCAAGTCTCTTTTACGATATAATTAGTCAATTTTAATTTACATTTTAGTTAATTCATCAAATTACTACTAAAAAAATATTTAAAATGGTACATGGCAAAAAGCAAAAATTTGTTATTCAATATAGTCAAACATCATCGGCCATTATAGAATTGATAGAGAGTTTGATACTTTGATGATACGTTATTCAAGATTTAGAGGTCAAAGAAATTTGCTAATCGCTGATTAGTGTTTTAGTCTAAGGTTGTCTCAAATCTCAATTCAAGTCTCCTTATCCTATCAATTATCATACCATCCAATGCTTTTTGAGCTCCGCCATAAAGCGACCCTTTTTTATTTTATTATTTATTATTATGAGACCCTTATTTTCTAGCAATAGTATCCTTGAGTTATTGTTTCATCTAACTAATGCTAATGTGATATGGTGATGTTTAAGAATCACATCATCTGATCATTAATGTAAAAATTACAAATCACCTTACTATATAATCAGTGCCGGCCCTGAGGCATGGCAACTAGGGGCGCCCACCCAAGGCGCAGAAAAAAAGTGCCCATTTTTATTTTTATTTTTATTTTTTGAGTTTAGTGCTTACATCTTTGAACTTTGATAAATATATGATCTAAAAAGGGTCTAAATTTATTGTTAATTTTCAAACTTAATAATAATTATATCAAATTTGGACCCCAAATAAGAAAAAAGAAGTGGAAATCAACTTCTTAGAGCATTTCCCACCCATTCTCTATCTCTATCTCTAAAATAGAGAACCAAAAGAGAATATTCCTCCCAGATTCTATCTCTAAAAAATTTTCACTCCCACCATACTCTCTATCATTATCTCTATCTCTATCATTATTTCTATTTATATCTTCAATAACTTATATTTTCATTATTATTTTTTAGTTTCTTTAATAAATTATTGTTCAACTAAATTTTAACAAATATTATTTATAATAACATTTGTAATTTTTTTTTTATACTTTTTTTTAAAATATAATGTTTTATTAATGCATGAATTTATAATAACTAATTTTTAGGATCTAAAACATTTTTCAACTAATTTTCTCAACCTACTAATTTCTTTTATAACATTTATCAACTAATTTTCCAAATCTACTTATTTCTTTTCTAACTTTTTCAATCAACTTTTTAAAATATAATTAGAGATTTTACGTGAAAGTGAAGTGATTCGACGTGAACGTGAATAGAATAAAATTATAATGATAGATTTGGATTCCATTAAAAATCCCAACGAACGTGAATTTTTTCAAAGGAAAAAGTTGCAAATTTTAGAAAAAAACACTCACAATTCTCAAATATAAGGTGGATCATTTTCGGGTGGATGTGGAAGTCATTTGGATGGCTTTCCAAAATTTTAATGTATCTCGACATTATCATATATTATGTTATTATTATTTAAGTTTTTTTTTTTCTATCCTTATTTTAATGTTTTTACGTTATTGTAATTTTTAATATTAATATTTATTATTTTAATACTATGTTTCGGTTTTTATTTTATTACTAACTTATAATTATCAATTTGTAATAAGAGATTGCCCAAATAATAAAGTATGGTAAATAAAAAAATTATTAATTAATATTCAATATTGGACTCATTTTAAAGATTTAGATGAGATATTTCTAATGGTATAATTTTTATGTTAATAAAATGTTGTAATTAAATTTTATTATACATTAATTGAATTTAATGAAAAAGTTAAAATGATATAATTGGAATAAAAAAAAGTTAAAAAGTGGTTTTAGATGATGAAAATTAGTTCTCTAAATTTAGAGAATGGAGATGAGCTTCTCTAAATTTTTTCTTGGAAACAACACTTTAGAGGATGGGTGGGAGTAACATTTTCTCTACAATCCTCTAAATTTTCTTGGAGACATAAATTTAAAGGGTGGGTGGGAGATGCTCTTATATAAAGATTGAGCTCAATCTGGATTTTCATCATAATTATTAAAAGCAAATGAGTAACTCTATTTGCACTCCTGAAAATTTGTATGGGCATCCCTCTTTGCATGTATACCTCATTAAGAGTTTTTAAAAAAAATAAAATTTTGTAAGCACACCCCAAAAACATTACCAAATATACCCTTTTTTTTTTAATTCCAAAAAAATTAAAATAAATAAAATAAAAAAGGAGGAGGTCTCCTCCCTTTTCATTTTCTAAGCAAGTTCATCTCTCCTTATTTACATAGACTATTTCTTTGAGTAAAAACTGTCATACGGATCTATTTGTTCGTAACTTCTTTTTTTTCTTCTTTTTTCTATATATCACGATATAAATGATAATTACTTTGATTAATGTAAATTTTCTCAAAAAATTATATATATATATATATATATAATATATATATATATATTAGTAAGTACGAGATTTCACAAGATTTAGATACGAGATTGAACAAAGAGCTCCATTTTAAATATTCACCCGGAGGCCTCCAAAACCTCAGGACCGGCACTATATATAATTTAGATAATGAAAATTGAATTCATTTTTGAACCATGTAACATTACCACTTTCTTTCTTTTACTCTTCATATCAAATTCCCTTCTATTTTATTTCTTATTTGAAAATAGATATTAGAGTAATAATATACAACCCAAATAATTAACCCAAATGATATGGCAATTGAGTTGTCATCACCACACAAATCATGGAATGATGTGGTTATAAATAAGAGTACCCAAATAATTAACCCAAATGATATGGCAATTGAGTTGTCATCACCACACAAATCATGGAATAATGTGGTTATAAATAAGTTCATTTTTGCTACCACATTCCCCCCTACCCACACCCCCCGCCCCCCCCCCCCCCCCCCCCCCCCCCCCAACTGGGGGTGAGCATTACCCTCCATCCAACTGAATGCCAAGTGTCCCTAAGTTAACCCAGGGTTAACAAATATCCACATTAATCGAAATTTCATTAAATAAATGAGGGTAATAAGGTAAATTTGATAAAATAAAAAAAAACTTAAATTCATTTTTTTTTAACAATTATTTAGATAAAAAAAAATTCTAGATCAAGTGATCAACACCAGAAACCATCTGCCAAATCCACACCAGTTCAATGTCTCATGCCCCTCTGTCAAGAACTCAGATTTTTTTTTAATAGAAGAAAATTCCCAGATTCAATAAAAAAAAACCTAACACATCAAACACATCAGGAACGACAACATCATCCCTCTCCACACATCAAACACACCATGAACTTTGCTTTCCTTCATTTTCTTCGTTAACCCTGGTTAACTTCTGAGTTAATTTTGGGACACTTGTCAGTTTTTGAGGAGGGGGGTAATGCTCACCCCCAGTTAAGGGGGGTGAGCAAAAATGAACTCTATAAATAAATCATTTGCCACATTATTTGAGTTGGTTTTTGGACTAATTATTTAGGTTGTATAGTATTACTCGTAAATATTATATGGTTTTAAAATAGTAAAATATCTTACATTTTGCATATTTACCTATTTTTCGAAGTTATATATTTGCTGACTAAGCACAAAATATTGTGATACTGAATGAGTTGGGTGGTTGACAAGATTAGGTTGGCTTAGTGGTTAGCCTCTCACACCTACATCATAAGATTGCGGATTCGATACATGCCCCCTTCCCCAATCCCGAACTATTGTAATAGTTAGAAAAAAAAAAAAAAAAAAAGTGGGGTGGATAAGTTATATTTTTACAGAAATTAAGAGGGGTGCATTCAATTTTGATTTCAAAAGACTTTTAATGACTTTTATGTAATTAAAAAGTTTGGGTGTATTCAATGTAAACTTTTAAAGAGTTTATAAAAGCCATGTGGTATTCAATACAGATTTTTATAGATTTTAAAAAAATCTTTAAAAATCATGTGTATTCAATCAAGACTTTTTAAAAGTATATAAAAGTTATGAGGTATTCAAAATCTATAAACTTTTAATGATTTTAAAATGTCAATAACTTTTAATGACTTTTAATTATAAAAAATCTCACAATTTGTCTTTCATTCCTATTAAAGATTTTAAATGACTTTTTTTTTTTTTTTTTTTAATAGAAAGAAATTCACTTTAGAAGAAAAACATAATACTCTTTGTAAAACATCAACCACCAAACATATGTTCCATTTTCAAATAAGAGCACACTCATTCTTAACAAATTTCACAAATAAAATAAAATGAATAAACATTATCAAAAAAAGCATACAAACATTAACAATATATAACAAAAAAAAAATAACAAAAAAATAATATAAAACAACTCTCCGTCTTTTTTTTTTATTTTTTTTATTTTTTTTTATTTTTTTTTATTTTATAATATCAAACTACCCATTTTTAGGCATGGGTCTTGTTGAACAACTAGGTACAGTTTTTATGTTAGTAACTTGAATTAATTTTGAGTATATTTTTTATACTTATTGTTATACTTTCGTAGAGAAATATATGTAAACATTAATATTATTTTTGGTTTGATACATTTATTCTAAAAGAAAATTTATAATATTTTGACTAATTATAAAAAAACAAATCAATTTTTGACTAATTATTACAAAAAAAAAAAAAAAAAAGGTGCTTAATTGTCTTTATGATGCAAAATATAATAAAAAAACAAATAAAAATTTTTAAATCATATATATATATATATATGCATGAATGTTTTTGTCAAGTTTAATTAACAATGATTTTGTTTTTTATTCTTTTGAAAAAAATATTTTTATTGACATGAGAAATATATATAAATTTACTAAAACAAAGTATATATTATATTTAAAAGTCAATGAATATCTATAAATTTTAATGAAAATCGTTTAAAATGAAAGTCTATAAAAGTCTTTCATAATTCTAATATCTTTTAAAATTTAAAAGAGTTTGAGATCAATCCTTGTCTCTTTCGTACCGAGTGGGGTGCTCTCTCTCTCTCTTTTAATCAAACTTAAAGTTAAAATATTCTTTAATCCCATATATATTAGAAAAAAAGTAGGTTTAAAGTGAAAAGTATTTTGTTATAGTGACCCGGCAATATTTGCATTTTGCTCCATTAGAAGAAATGGAATATTCTTCTTCATCTTATAGAGCTAAAGTAAACTTCAGGAGGAAAGCCCAATAAAGCCCATTTTACATATATCGGGCTTTTGAAAATGAACCAAGTTAATGCAACCAAAAGTATAAACTTTAAGATTACACCGGTAGGGGTTTGGTTATTCATAGATGGACACAACTTTTCGAAAAACTAACATTAACTTTTCCTAACGATGGTCTATCTCGTTCAAATTTAACTGCTTTAAGGGCCTTTTTGTCATTTCTCATATTTTTTATTCTTAAAAAACAGAAATTACAAAAATGAAAAATGAAAAAGATCGATCTCCACTATATCTATTAGGAAAAAAAACATTTTAAGAAAAATGAAAAATGAAAACAAAAATATACGGGGAGATCAAAAGTTCGATGTCCATCACGCGACAGATCTCTATTAATGATGTAGATGATTGAGATTTGGATCTCCACCCACCTCCTTTTTTTTTTTTTTTTTTCTTTTAATTTCCTTTGATCCCCACCGTCCATCTTTTGATATGGATGGTGGAGAGCCATCTATTTATTTTTGGCTATTTTTAATTTATATATTTTTTTATCTCCACTGTACATCTCTGAAATGGACGATGGAGATCAATATATATATAATTTAATATTCTAAAACTTTTGATTTTATTAAATTAATGAGTATTTAAGTCTTTTAACCCTTTTTGACTTGGTCAATCGTTAAAGTTGACGGTCAACACCAGAGCTAGGGGGAATTTTTTCTTTTTTAAAACGTTTTATATAAAAGGTTTAAGAAATTACAAAATTATTTTAATATTTTAAAATTTTTCAATTTTGTCCCCTAATGTTTTTTTAATTTGTATTTCTGGCTTTGCCATTAGTCAACACTAACGATTGTGGGGTGTGTATAAAAGCATCTCCAACCAATACTCTACCTCTATCTCTAAAATAGAGTTCCAAATATGAATATTCTCTTCACATTCCATCTCTATTTTTTTTTTTTTTTCACTCCAGCCACACTCTTTATCTATATCTCTATTTCTATTTTTATCTTTAAATAATTTATATTTTTATTATTAATTTTTAATTTCTTCAATAAATTAATTTTTTTACATAATTTTATTTTTCAACTAAATTTTAACAAATATTATTTTAATAACATTTTTATTTTATTTTTTAACTTTTTGTAAACATATAACATTTATATTCTCTCATATATTTTTATCTAATTTTTTTCATCAAACAATTTTGTACCTAATTTAAATAAATAAAAAAAACGCTTGCAATTCCCAAATATAAGTTGGATCATTTTTAGGTGGATATGAAAGTCATTTGGATGACCTTCCGAAATATTAATATGTTGTGTTGCTATTATTTATATTTTTTGTTATTTTTGCTATTATTTATATTTCTTTTTCTGAAATATTAATATGTTAAGTAGATAAAATATATGAGAGAATATTTTGTTTTTATTAGTGTATGAATGTGAGAAAATTTGGTAAGAAAGGTTATGTGAGAAAATTAGTCTAAATTTTAAGTGATAAAATCAAAGTAAAAAATTATAACAAATTCATGCACTAATAAAAATGTTATATTTTTACAAAAAGTTAAAAAGAAATTTAAAAATGTTATCAAAATAATATTTGTTAAAGTTTAGTTGAAAAATAAAATTATATAAAAATAATTTATTAAAGAAAGTGAAAATTAATAATGAAAATATAAGTTATTTGAAGATAGAAATATAAATAGAAATAGACATTGTGGTGGAAATAATTTTTTTAAATAATTTTTTTAGAGATAAAATATGAAGTGAATATTCCTTTTGGGAACTCTATTTTATAGATAGAGATATAGGTGAGAGATGCTTTAAGTTAGGAGTGTGCATTTTCGGTTTGGTATGGGCTGAAGCTCAATGTCAAACTAAACCAATATCGACCAGTTTGCCTATATTTCAAGCCAAACCAAACCAAAAAAGGTTGGGTTGGTTTGGATAGGTTTATCGATTTAGATTTGAACTCAATTTTTTTTTAGTATTATATTATAAAAAATATTTAAATAAAAAAATCATAACATAAAATATTAATTATATATATATAAAGGAAGTACATAAAAGTCAAATGGGTAATTACATGTATATATATATACATACCCTGAAAGACGAGTTTGACGACATCTATGCTTTTGAAACCATAATACATCAATTAATCAGAATAATCGTATCAAAACAAATAAATAAACTATAATAACATAAAGTAATCGGTAAAAGTTATAAAACCTGGACTGAATAGAAAACGTAGGTGAATTTTATATTTTAGTTTTGCTTTCTAAAATATGTGGTTTGGTTTGGGTTGGTGAATTATTTCACTCAACCCCAAACCGAACCACCTTTAATCGGATTGTCTTTTGGACAAACCGAATCACCCATTTTTTATATTTGTAATCAAACTGGTTTGGGTTGCTGTTGTGTTTTTCTTCTGCACAAGAAAGACAAAAAGAGATTCTTACAGGTCACAGGAAGAGTGATTAATGTGGTAATGAAATTGAAAATCGAATAGTTAATATTTATAGTAGTGCGTATGGATTGGAGGAATCTTTAAAGGAGAAGGAATGGAATTCAGTCCCTTCAGGATTAGATTTGGGGCCACGTCCTATATTATTATTCCTAATCCTTATAAAATAATAAAAATATAAATTTAATTGTCAATATTTGAATACAGTAAACATAGTCATAACTCGTAATAATACAAAGTTATAATAAAATTAAAGTAAAAACAAAGAAACAACTTTAGTTTAATCTACTATAAAGGAAGCAAAACGGCTTTAGGATCATCCACTAAAGCTCCAAAATAACTCCCAGTATTTTTTCAAAAGAATGAATTAACAAATTAAATTGAAATCATTTATAGAAAAAGCTCAATATCATTAAAAATAATAAACAATAGCATGCTTTTTTTTTTTTTTTTTAAATTTTTAAATATTATATATTCTTCTTCATTTTAAAAATAAATAATATATTAATACATATAAATATTTAAAAAAACAACGGAAGAGCCTGCTTAAATTTGGTTCAAGGCCGTAATATATATATACCGATTTACATATATTATCACATGTGATTAGAGATGCACATTTTTTCCTGGGACCCCATCCCCATTTAAGGATTTTTTTTGGGGGAAAAATGGGGAAATGAGGGGGATGGGAATGAAAATCATCCCCAAATTGAAATAGGGATGGGATGGGGGGACCCCTCCCTATCTCCATTTCCCCATTTCCCCATTTTCCCCACAATTATATTGAAATGGGGATGGGGGACGCCACCCCCCCCCCCATTTCCCTATTTCCCCCAAACATATATATATATTTATTTATTCTTTGAAAACCCTAACTCCTTAAGTATATATACACATTTTATATAAAATGCACTAATGAATTTTATTTTGTATTTGTAATGGAATGTTTGTTTTTTTAGTTTAATTTGTAATTTTTAGTCAAATAAGGAAATGGGGGAACGGGGGAAAAACGGGAAAAATGGGGAATTGGGGATGGGTATGGATATAGGTCCCCCCCAAAATTCCCCATCCCCATTTTCCCTTAAAATTTTAATTGTTAATAACCATTTTTTTTTAAAAAAATTCAGTGTATGTCCATAAATTACAAAAGTACCCCTGAACTTAGTTTATTTTTTAAAAACCTGGAAGCAAACTTGAATTCACGACTAAAATCTGGAGCAAACTTGAAATCATGACTAAACACTTGAATTTTTGAAACTTGAAATCTTGTAGAAAATCTTGATTTTTCGAAACTTGAAATCTTGAAGAAAAACTTGAAATATGAAACTTGAAATCATGACCTGTTTCCCATCTTCCCCAAATTAGGTTTTTATTTTATTTTTTATTTTTTTTATATAGTTTTTTTTCTTCTCTTTTTTCTACAGATCACAGTGCCGTTGAAGGGGGAGCTCCGACGGCGCTGTTGCAAGGTGAAGTACGACGGCACAATGCACGACGACGCTGTCGACTGGGTGTGAAGCATGGCATCGCCTTGCTTGGTTTGCAAAGCCAAGCAGCACACGGCGTTGCCGCGAAGCCAAGAAGCACGACGGCGCAACCCCAACAGCTCAGCGACACCTTTGTCGGCGGTGCATGCCCAGGCGACGACGCCGACGCCGATTTGCAGAGGATCGGTTTTGAAAGGGGAGAGAGGATCGAGGAGAGAGAGAGAGAGAGAGAGGAGAGGAGAGGAGAGAAAGAGTGTGTGTGTGTGTGTTTGAGGATGACTTTTATATGAGGGCATTCAAGTAATTTCTCAAAAAAGTGGTTATTAACAATTAAATTTTCGTTTGTGGTTACCAACAAAATTTCCATGTTGTATGTGGTCATTTCCAGCAATTTCCACTTTTATTTTTAGATAGCATTAGTGTTTTGATTGTTTTTACTAGGGGTGGGCACGGTTCGGTTCGGTTCGGTTCGGTTCGGTTTTGGCCAAAACCATATTGAACCGTTATATTTTCGGTTTTTAAAAACTTGAATCGGTTTAAACTGTATTAGACCTTGAAACCGAATTGAACCGAACACCTTTATCTCGGTTCGGTTCGGTTCGGTTCAATTCGGTTTTGGGCCTATTGGGCCTATTGGGCTTTGAGGTTTTTTTATTTATATAATTTTTTATTTTTTTATCCTCTGACAGCTAGTTTGTATTTGGAGTTTGGACATTTGAACAATTGATTTTGGGCTATTTTTTTTTTTAACAATCCCTTGCATTCAAAACCCAACTAAATAGACCCCATTAATCAAATTTAATCCAAATCAATCACCATTATATATATATACCTGCTCAATTGCTACCACCATTCTATCAAATTCAATTACACAATGATAGAAGTCCAAAATACAGTCCAAAATGCAGTCCAAAATAAAATAAGATCACACATAAATAATCCAACATACAATCCAATCCATAATAAAATTAAACTTCAAATCATGTCTTTCTTCCACTTCAAATCTTCACCTATACAAAAGGAAAATAAATTAAAACACATAATTATAAATAGAGAAAATACAAAACAGGCACAACCCACCTACAAGCAAAACCAAAGGCACCTGAAACAGAGCAAGCCTAGATACTGATATAATAAATTGATAAACTAATAAAGCAAAGCAAAAAAAAAAGACAACTAAAATCATTGAATCAAATCATCAATATTAAAATCATAACTAAAATAGAGCAAAACAGAGCAATCATCAATATTAAAATCAGAGGCAATCATCTCTTGATTCAGAGCAAAACAGACACATACGAGAAAAACGCAGGCCTAGATACTGATATCAATCGACCACCCATAGATACCATAACTAAAATCATTGAATCAAATCATCAATATACAACAACCCCATTTCAATTTATCATTTTTTTTACACAAATTAGAAACAAATATTACTTATTAGTTACATATGCAGAAATAAAATGGAAAGCAAACAAGAATAAGAAAATCAAGAGATGGAGATTCGGTGGAAAGAAGAAGAAATAAAACCTTGAACGGCTTGAAGATTGACGAGTGCAGGCAGATCCACGAAAGAGATGACTGACGAGTGCAGCGGAGCGCCGGAGCCCGTGTGAGAGATGCTTCAAGCCTTCAACAGTTCAACATGTGAGAACTGAGAAGAGATGGAGACGTGGAGAGTGGAGTGAGTCGAGTGACTGAGTATGAGAACTGAGAAGACAGAGAGATACGGCGGAAGAGAGATGAGAGATGGGGTCTGCGGCGGAAGATGAGAGATGAGAGTCGAGAGATGATAGATGAGAGATAGAATCTGGATGAGAGAAGACTGAGAAGTGAAACTAGGTTTTTTTTTCTTTTTATAGTTCGGTTCGTCGGGTCGGGTCGGTTCGGTTTTGGAAGGCCCAAAACTGAAACCAACCCATATTATATACGGTTCATTCGGTTTGAACCGAATTGAACCGAACTGATCAGGTGAACCGAACTGATCAGGTGAACCGAACCAAACACCTTATTTTGACTCGGTTTGGGTCGATTCGGTTCGGTTCGATGAACCGCGCCCACCCCTAGTTTTTACCAAATTTCCACTGATGAGACAAAAATACCTTTAATGATTTCTCAATTAAACACACCGACCTTCTTTAATTGAACACATCAGTTTTCTTCAATTAAACACACCACCTATTTTCTGAAATTAAACACACCATTAGTTTTCATCAATTAAATATTAAACACACCAATTTTTCCCAATTAAACACACCACAATTTTTCATCAATTAAACACACCACCAGTTTAATTTCTAGTGTGTTTAATTCTCAGTGTATTTAATATGGTGTAGGGGTAAATTTGTCTCTTTAGTGGAAAGTTTGTAAAAACAATGAAAACACTAATTCCATGTAAAAATAGAAATCCCCTTAATTTTTTGGTTAAAAAGTTCTATTTCCTCTATATATAAATATATAAAGTAATAAATGTAATGAAATTCATCAATTTTAATGAATTTTGATTTGAATTTTTTGTGGATGATAAGTTCAATGGAATTTACATGTAAATAAAATTTTAAAAATTTCAAGTATTGTAACTTTTTTTTTTTTTTTTTCATTTTTCTTGTTTTTCTCACCATTTTCAACTTTAAGTATTGTAAGTATTATGGGCTTTTGAATATAAACCAAGTTAATGCAACCAAAAGTATCTACTTAATTCCACAAGAGGAGATTACACACGATCTAATTGGGGTTTGACTATTTACTAATGGACACAACTTTTCGAAAAACTAAGGCCCTGTTTGATTTTTTGTCTAAAGACTGAACAGTGCTGAATGTTATTGAAGACTGAATAGTGACTGAAACTGAAAACTGAAAAACATGTTTGCTTTTTTTTTACTGAAAACTGAATATAAGTGATAAGTTGTTTGTTTTTTAAGTTATAAATATCTGAAAATAAATATTTTTACGTCTATGTCATTCTAACTATTATTTGTTATATATTTACATTTTAATATATTACGGACAACTCTAACTTATAAATTAATTCTAAAATAAATTTATTTAGTTATTAATAATATTTCAAATTTATATTATTGTATAGAATCTAATAATTACTAAGCTCTTAGCTAGTGACATTATAAAACTAATGAGCTACTTCATGTGTATATTACAGACAAAATGAAGTTCATCAATATGTTCTTATTAGCAATCTACTTCACTTGTATAATTTATTCTTTAATTGATTTGGAATAAACTTGGATAATTATATAATTTATAGATTTCATGTAAAAAAAAAAAAAAAATTAAAAAAACATTATAGAACAAGTGGTTAGTTTTGGAAATAGATTAAATTAGTGAGGATAGTTTTGGAAGTAAAACTTTGCATTAAATTCTACTGGATTTGTGAAAAGTGAAAAGTGAAAATTAAATTCTAGTGAGTGAAAAGTGAAAATTTTGAGAAGGTGTGGAGTCCGGTCAAGATATCCAATGGGGGACCTGATATATCTTATTTATTCTTTGCTGATGATCTTATTCTCTTTGGTAAGGCTCATCATCAACAAGCGCAAATAATGAGAGAGTGTATTGAGACCTTCTGTGATATTTCGGGCCAACAAGTGAGTTTCCTTAAGTCTAGTGTTTACTGCTATGGTAATATTAGTGGTGGCATTGTTAAAGCCTTGGTTGATTTGTGTGGCTCTCCCATTACAAAGAATCTTGACTCTTATCTTGGAGTTCCGCTTATTCATGGTCGTGTTAGGAATGATACTTATAAAGAGATTCTTGAAAAGACTCAGAAGAGATTGACTCCCTGGAAGAGTGCCACTCTTTCTTTTGCTGGTAGATGCACCCTCATTAAAGCTGTTGCTTCCGCTATTCCTATGTATGCGATGCAATCCATCAAGCTTCCCTCGGATATCTCTAAACAACTTGATAAGATTAATAGAGATTTCTTATGGGGTAGTACGATTGAGAAAAAGAAAATTCACCTTGTTAAGTGGGATGTTGTGTGCAAGCCGAAATACTTGGGTGGGCTTGGTATCAAAACTACAAAACTTATGAACCAAGCTTTGCTTGCTAAAGCTGGTTGGCGCTTATCTCTTAAGGATTCCGGTTTATGGGGTAAGCTTCTTAAAGAGAAGTATCTTAAATGTGGTGATCTGAGTTTGTTGGATAACCTTAGTTCCAAGAATTGCTCTAGCATGTGGAGAGGCATTCTTTTTGGGGCAAAACTTCTGGTTGGTAGTATGACATGGAGAGTTGGTAATGGTAAAAGAATTAATTTCTGGTATGATAATTGGGTGCCCAACTTTGGTAAGCTCAATAGTCATTTTTCTTCCCTTTTTTCGACTGCTATGGCTTAGGAGAAGGTCTGTGACTATTTGGTTAACAGCAGTTGGGATGTGCAGAAACTAACGGCAGTGCTCCCTTGGCAGGTGGTCTCTCGCATTATCAGTATTCATGTTGACAGTAATTTGGACAATGAGGATACTGCTGCGTGGGGTTTAGCTAATTCTGGTGATTTTTCTGTGAAAAGTGCCTATGAGGGATTGTTTAATGATGCTGATCTTGTTACTTGGAAATGGGATTTCATCTGGAAACTCAAATTGCCTCCTAGAGTTCTTTACTTTATTTAGACTCTTCTTCATGGGAAACTTTTGACTAATTCCCAACGTGCTTCTAGGGGTATATCTTCTGATGTTACTTGTTTGAGATGCAATGCGAGTGTTGAGGATGCTGAGCATGTCTTTAGAGGCTGTGTTGGGTCCATTCGAATTTTGGAAAATATCAGAAAAGGCTGCACGACTTCTGGTGGTTTTCATGATGCTTGGGATGAGTGGTTGTATAGCAATCTTAAATGCAATATTTTGGCGCAGGGAAGAATTCCTAATTATCTCCTCTTTAGTGTAACTCTCTAGTTCTTATGGAAGTGGAGATGCAACTGTGTCTTCACCCCTGGTTTCAGTCCTCCTGCTCAACCTGGTCAGATCATTTGGAATTATATGGAGGATTGGTTGAAGGCTACTGTTGTGGAAGGTAATTCTACTACTAGGAGGAGCTATGCCATCTCGTGGTGTCCGCCTGACTTTGAATGGGTTAAACTTAACGTTGATGGTAGTATGACTCCTGAGACGAATGCTATTGCTGGTGGTGGTGTGGTTAGGGATCACACGAAGATGTGGGTAACGGGTTTTGCGCTGAATAAAGGCTCGAGTAGTGTCCTCGAAGCTGAGCTATGGGGTATTTTGGAGGGTCTGAAGCTGGTTTGGAATCATGGGTTTAAGAAGTTTATTATTGAAACTGACTCAAAATCGGCGGTGGATATTCTTTGTAAAGCTCCCCCGCCTTGTCACCTGTTATTTAGCATCATTCAGGCTTGCAAGTCTTTTATGGATAAAGATTGGAGTTGCCACATTCAACATGTTTTCAGGGAAAGTAATAAAGTGGCGGATGGGATGGCGTTCCTGGGACACTCGCTTGATTTCGGCATACTATTTTTAATTCTCCCCCTCTTCTGGCTTTAGAGAGTTTGAAGGATGATTTTAATGGTGTTTCTTTTACTAGATTATGCTCTAGCTCTTAGTTTTCTTTTTGTTTCTTTTTTGGGCTTTTAGCCCCCCTTTGCACAAAAAAAAAAGTGAAATTTTTTCACATTTCAAAACAAGTGGTTTTAGGGGTTCATTAAGTGATTTTAATACTTAAAAAATCAAACAAAATAACTTAATGAAACACATTAGTACCATTCAGTGTTAAGTGGAAAAATCAAAGAGGGCCTAACATTAACTTTTTTTAAATTTAATTGCTCTAATTAAGAGCATTTTCATCATTTGTCATATATTTTTATTTTTTTATTTTTAAAAACAAAAATGAAAAAATGAAAAAAAATTACATGGATCTCTGTGTATCTATTAAGAAAAAAAAAAACATATTTGAAAAATAATAATTAAAAAAAATAATAAAAAAACATATGGGGAGATCCAAAGTATGATGTCCATCGCACGACGGATCTCCATTAGCGATGTAGATTATTGAGTTAGATCCAAACCTCCATTTTTTTTCTTTTAATTTCTTTTGATCTCTACCATCCACGGTGGAGACCAATCTATTGTTTTTGGCTATTTTTAATTTATCTCCACCGTCCATCTCTGAAACATACGATAGATATTAACCTTTTTTTTAATTTAATATTTTTAAACTTTTGATTTTATTAAATTAAAAATGTATTTAAGTCTTTTAACCCTTTTGACTTGGTCAACTGTTAAAGTTACCGGTCAAGACTAACGGTTGTGAGGTGTGTATAAATTTTTCGCAAAGTTATATACTTATATCCGTCAATGACTAAACCCCAAGTAGGTTGAGTGTAATTTCCTCAATCTACAAATTACTGTGAGTTATCTAGTGCGAACATCTACACAAAAACCTTGTAGGATTTTTAATTGGGTTCAAAATTTTTCTAGTACTCTTTTCTCCCATACTTTTAAGAATAGTACCAACTTAATAACTTAAGTTTTAATAGCACATAAAATGTGAACCTTGTAAAAATATCCTTAAAACACAATCACAAAAATAAGTCTCGCGTTTTTTTTTCCGAGACTTATTTGGCTATTTCCGAAACTTATTTTATATTTTCGAGACTTATTTTGTAATTTCCGAGACTTATTGAGTATTTTTGCGAATTTCAAGATTTACTAGGAAAAATACAAAATTTTTAAAAAAAAATTCATATATATTTTTTTTGAATGGTAAAGTTTATTCAAAGCGGCCACGAATGATCCGAAAAGAACAAGCACAAGCACAAGCAAAAGCAAAATAAAGAAAATAGAAGACCCTGGTAAGGCACAACAAGGGCAGGCCAACTAAACCAAAACAAACCAGAAACAAAGAGCCAAAAAGCACTCTGAAACAACATCAACACAAAAAGAAAAAAAACCAAACAGCGACCAGCAGCTCCCCAAGAAACCACCCTATCCCATTCGAGACTAGCCTTTGTCATCATTTTTCCCTTTCACAATATGATCCTCCAACTCATCTTCAAACCCATTGAAATTGCAACCACGAGCCCCACTATGAGTCTTCATTCTATGGATTCTTGAAGGAAAAAAATCTTTTTTTCCCCGCTTTTTATCAAAAGAACACCGAGAAGCAACAATAGCCCCCACCTTCCCATTCCGAGAAAAAGGTTCAAAATCCCTAAGATCAACAAAAAGATCAATAGCTAGACCACCCAAATCACCCCCTACTGAGCTCAAACCGATCCCTTTGCCCTTTTCAAAATTAATAAATACCACTTGGTCACCCGAAACCGCCACTCCTCCTCTTAACCCATCATTAGAACCAAAGACCCTAATACTGTTAACACTACTCTCCACACTTTCACTACATTAAGCATCACCCGAAACAATCCCTTCTCCACTTTCAAATAACCCACCATCATGAACCTTGACACTAACACCCCTACCACCACTAGCTTTCACCACCCTACCCTTTTTTAACTTGGAGACATCATTGCTATCTTTATCAATACTACCTCCCAAGCTTTCACTAATTTGGGAATCCAACTTATTCACCTTGACACCTTTATTAGTAGCTTCACCTTTAATATTAGCTTCACAACCAACTGAAACCTCACCTTTTTCCTTGTCAATTGCCCCACTATCACATCTACCAGCCGAATTAATAGCACCTTCCTTGGTATTAACAACCCTACTAACTTTTCCTAGCTTTCCTATGTGATGATTTCTTCTATCTCCCATACTTTGTCTTCTTCCTATAACACTCTCCATGCTATCCTTACAACCACCAGCTATTTCAAAATTGTCACTACTCCCCACACTTCCATTTTTCCCATTACACCTAAAGCACTTAACATCAGCCACATGTTCCTTGCTTAGCTTAAAATGACAACATTTGACCTCTTTACTCAAAATCCTTGTCCCACCCATGCTTTTCTTGTTAAGTTTCTGACCATCTTCACCTTTTGAAGCCAACTTGTCTTTATCTTTAACCTGACCACTTTTCGCACTATCTCCCATAACATTTTCTTCCATGTTAGCACAGTAAGTGTAATGCTGCAGGCCTCATTGTTAGAGAAAGGATCATTAAAGCCTTTTTTCTGCAAAAAAATCAAATCCACAACAGAGGAGTTCAACCTCAAGCCTAGAAAATGAACCAGCTATTGAAAGTCTACCGGTGCCGGTTCTTCCTCCATGCTAACCAGGAAATGGTCATCACCCACTTGCACCTTGACCTTGCACGAACCAATATCATCATGAGGAATCAAAACAAGGATCTTTCCTCTGTCAAGCCTTCTTCTAAGAACTGTGTATTCCTCTACTAACACAGGTTCACCTAGAAACCTACCTAACTTTATGAAAAACGTTGAACACTAAGCATTTAATGGAATCCCTACACAATTGATCCATACTAACTTAGTTTGAGGGACAAACGAATTGTTCCACCTCGACATTGAAGAGAAAATGTCATCCTAAAAGAATCTAGGTCTAACAGCTTTGACCTCCAATGGAGGTCGAAATCAACCTCCAATAGAGAGGTCGATTTCCACCTCCATTGACGAAGGACATCAATGAAGGTTTAAAAAAAAATAAAAATGAAAAATAAAACCTAATGGTAGAAAAGTAATAAAAGAAGAAGGTGAATGTATGGGTACTATTTAAACTCAAATTATTACTCTAATGCTATTCCTATTATAGAGAAGAGAAAATGTTGCATTTTTCTTATGAGAATGACTTAAACTTTCATTGCTCTACTTGTCATTTTGCTAAACAAAGAAGATTACCTTTTATTTCATATAATACCTTGTCCAAATCTCCTTTTGATTTGATACATTATGATATTTGGGGTCCTTTTCATACTACAATAGTAGAAGTGTAAGATCCTAGATCTTTATTGGCTTGATTCCATTGCAAAACTCTCTTTATTTGTATTGATTAGTTGTTTAGGTGATTCTTGAAGAAAAGAAGCTTTAAAGGTGGAAAGCAACATCTCATGCAAATGTCGTCTTCAAAAGAAAAAGCTCGTTCTTGGATGCTAAGGTATTGAGATCCTTCTTCCTTTTTGCAAGGCGTAAGCGACTAAGCGCACACATACACAATTCATACATGTGTGTCCCTGCATCATTGTGCAAACATTTGGTATAACACATTCACACACATTTAAGTATGCACATGCATTGGTCTCTTATAGACAAACCTTGTAGAATTGCATGTTTTATGACTATCGCTTAGATATGGCATACTTGTGTGACATTGTGTTTATATGTTTGTGTTTCTTGTATTTTGGACTTGAACCTGTTCTTATTTGATTTCTTATTGAGTTCTGGTCGTTTCGGTTACTCATTCATTAGGTTTCGAGTCCAAACGATGTAGCTGCGCTACTTTGCATTCTCATTCGTTGAGTTGTCTTTATCGTCATTTTCCGAGATGAATTCTCAATCTTTTATCAAAGTTTTGTAGTCGTTGTTATGCGTGAGGGAGTCACGATTCGTAATCCGAAAATGGATTCAAAATTGGAGTTCAAAAGCCTGAATACGACTGAAGAATGTGAGAGGAGCGCGCGAGGGACTAGCATGGCCAAAGGCCATGCCTTGGCCACCACGTGTGGAGGCTGTGTGCCACATGGCCAGAGCACCCCTCTGGTCCCATGTGCCACACGCGCCCCACATGGCTGGGGTGACTTGGCAGCCTCTGATTGGCTCGTATTCTTCCTTGAATCCTTTAAAAGCTTCCCTCCTTCCCTCAAAACATAAGTTGAAGAAAACTTTCAAAAAGAGTAGTGCTGAAATTTCTTCATGATTTTCATTTTCTTATTTCGATCATAACTTTTTTCAAACGAACTCGAAATTGAGTGATCCAAAAGCCAAAAATGTTGGTCTCGACGAGAGTTACAAACCCCAAGCATTTTCAGAGTCAGTTGACTTTGGGATTCTTCATAGTGATCTGATTTCAGTCCGAGGTTCATCTTTATATGTGATACTTGTTCTTCTTTCAATTTCTTTTGATCATCTCTTTTATTCTTTCTATTTGATTGATGAAATGTGTTGAGAAGAATGCTAGTACATATGCTAGGGTTATATGATTGATTGCTTGTTGAGTTTTAGTCTTGAAATCTCATTTGAGCATATTTCACTAAACTTGACATATCTTGAAATTGATTCTAGAAATAGCATATATGTTGTGCCCAATGACATTTTCTAGGTTTAATTTCATGATCTAAGAACTAAGATTTTTATGTGATATATTGAATATTCATATCTTATTCTTATTGTCTCACATGCTTTGATTTCTAGATAAATTTGTGATTGTGTGCTGAAAGCATAATTCTAGTTTATCACTAAGCATGTACATTTAGCTGAATTGATCATCTAGCTTTATTTGATTGTGATTTGCATCATTTGTATCATTTAGATCATTGCCTTATGAAATGTTGGAGTCTCTTGCAAAGTGAGTGAAGATTTGTGAAAAGAGCAAGAAGTCTTGGTTAGGAAAGTATTCCGGATAACCAAGCGAGAAGACTTAGCTATGAGTAGGAAACTCCAGATAGCTAAGTGATCGGACCAAAATTGGTACGATTTTGGCCCTCACTTCCTTCTCTTTATGCTTGATTCTTAGGCATTATCCAATGATTTAATTATGTAAATTAAGTGTTTTCAGGTATTTACGAAGTTTTGGGGCATTGGAGTAATATTGTTGAAGTAGGGGCAATACTGCAATCATTGAAGGAAGAATTGAAGATATTGTGAGTTTAGAAGATGATAGGGGCTGAATTGCAATTGACCATGAGCGCTTGCCACCTTGTTTAGTAAAACGGTGCGTTGCACTAAAAGGCCCAAACCAGATCAGGCGTGCACCCCATTGCACCCCACCACACTTCTAAACGCGCCCCAACAAGACAAAACAGCCCACACCCCAACTTAATGAAACGGTACGTTTTGGGGTGTGGGCTTCTAAACACACCTCAAATCCTTACTAATTGCGCCCCCTTCAAGGCAAAAGAGAGGCAGGCTTATTGCACCCTATACATCTATTAAATGCACCCCACCTTCACTATTCATCTTCTTCTTCACGCGGATCCTCCATGGACACCAAGCTCCTAAACCCTAGCTCGCCTGAACTGCCACCAAACCAACCTACCGCCGCCCGATATCGGTGCCAAAAGAACGGCAACCTCACCGGCTCACAGGTCGGTCCATTTTCGGCACTCCAATCGATTGGAATCTCGGCCACCCAATCACGCCTCCCTCGCCTAATGTCGCCATTTGTCGCCCTTCGTGTCGCCATTTGGTATTTCGATGTTGCCACGGCGACATGGAGTTGTTTTGGCTTCAGATCGTGTCGCCATTTGGGTCGCCCTAGCGTCGCCATTAACGCAAATGGCGGCCTCTTCTCTGTGAAAATCTGATTGGTGGGGATAATTACAAAATGCTCCCCTCCTGTCTCCTGAGGACTAAATGGTAATTTGCCATGGTCAGGGATGTTTTGGTAATTTGCCACCCAAGACCTAATTTGAAAATCCTATAAATTCATCACTATTTTCCTCTTTTAAACAATTCTTGGCCATTCTTGACAACCAAGAAACCTCATTTATACCATTCCTAATCCCTTCACTTCTCTCCTACCTAAGCTAAATATCTAGATTTCCTTCCCCAAATCATTCATTTCTTCCCATCTTCTCCACAAATCTCCTTAGTCACTTCCCATTTGACTCCACCTATCTGGACACATCCTCATCATCCACTCTTTGCACAAGGAGCATCAAAGGCAAGGCAAGGAAATGATCAAGCTTACAAAAGGAGACCCAATGGTGATTTCCTAATCTTTTACTTGCCTTCCCTTTGATTGTGATATATGTAATTAAACCCCCTTTCTAGGGATTTGATGTGAGAACATAGTGACTAGGATAGATCGTCGGAGGGTATATCAACCGTGATTATCTAAACCGTTAATTGTAACAAACCGATCCCGCCGTGACCCCCTCTCTTTAATCGGTTAGGCATTGCGGTGGGAAGTTGTTTAGGGTTCATAGTAATGGTCTAAAAACATCTTAGAAAACAATTGGTTAATATTTGTGAGATTGGCTCGTTAAGGTAGCTTGAGAAGCACTTCTCGTAATCCACTTGTAATCCCATTAATTCCCTAGCAATTCCTTTAATTGTTTTCCCCATATATCTCTTATCTAGATTTCTATCTATTTTATTAGGTTTATTTTACATGTATGTTTGATGGCTTGACAAACCATTCAACCATCCATTGCTTATGTTTTATTTTATCACATTTATGAATTGTTAATTTATTCAACTATTACTCTAATTCTCTGTGGAACGAATCCTACTTGCCACTTTACCAATTTTACATCTAAGTGGTGAAATCGATTTTCGACACGAACACATTTAAAAATAATCATTTTGTTGAGTACCAACGACGGCTCATCACTAAGCAAGAAATCATCCTAGAAGCTTGAGAGCTTTGGATAGGATATTGCTACCTAGAGGTGTAGGACACACCTTTGATAGATAGTAGACGTTGTGGTTCACTAGCCCGAGGGTAGACTAGGAGGTGATAGCTTAGAGCGGATATCTTGAGCGGATATCTTGAGTAGATAGCTTTGAGTGTGTAAGTCCTTTTCATATAGTGGATTGCTTTGCCGATGGTTGTGGTATCAACCCGTGGATGTTTCCTCTTTGAGGTTTTACCACGTAAAAATCCTTGTGTCAATTTTCGCTTTACTTTTCTTTATCTTTCATATTTTACATTGATTGCATATCTTGTATATTGATTTACTCTTGCATTAGTTAAATCAATTCATTTGTTGAATCTCTTCAAATGTGCATTTTCTTTGTTATATTCCGCATATTTTTTAATATTGAAAGAATTTGAGCCTATACCTATTCACCCCCCCTCTAGGTATATAATACACTATTGCTTAAGAGAATTTCAAGAAGGTTTTAAGTACTTCTTAATCATAGTGGATGATCATTCTAGAGTCACTTGGACTTATCTTTTACATGCTAAGTTTGAGGTTCAGTAGATCATACCTAGTTTCTTTGTTATGATACAAAATCAGTTTGGTTATTGTATCAAGGCTGTTAGGTCCGATAATGCTAGGGAATTGTCCTTCACAGAATTTTTTAACTCAAAAGGGGTCATTCACTATCATTCCTGTGTTGAGAGGCCTGAGCAAGTTGAAAGAAAAAATCAACATCTTTTGAATGTTGCAAGGGCTCTATTATATCACTATTCTATTCCTTTAGTTTATTAAGGAGATTGTGGCTTGACTGCCACTTACTTAATCAATAGGATTCCCATCACTTTTACAAAATAGGTCTCATTTTGAAGTCCTCAATCATAAGGCACCATCTTATACCCATCTCAAAGCTTTTGGTTGCTTGTGTTATGCTTCAACTCTCTTAAGTACTAGAGACAAATTTTCACGAAGATCTAGAGCTTGTGTATTTCTTGGATATCCTCTTGGTGTAAAGGGTTATAAGCTTCTAGATTTAGAGTCAAATCAGATCTTTGATGTCATATTTCATGAGAAGATTTTTCCTTTTTCAAATGGATCCACTTCAAGAGATTCAGTTGATATTTTTAGTCACAGGGTCTTATCTCTTTATATACGTGACAGTGCCATTACCTCAACAAATCCTACTTCTTCGTCTTCAACCTTTTTTGATTCATCTTCTTCATCACCATATGTTTAGATTAGGTTTTCAAGGGTTGTGTTGACGGTGAATTCTGGATTGCCACGCATCCAACAATGATGTAACGATAGTGAAAGCAAGAATGTAAATAAATGCATGCAAGAAAACGAATTTTATGTGGAAAACCCTAGAAAGGGAAAAAACCACGGCGCCCCTGAAGGCAGGAAAATAATACTATGATTTGTTTGTAGGTTACACGCTTAATGTCTATTTTTCTCTCATACAATTGCTCTCTTCTCTCTCTCAGGTTTCGAACCCTTTCACCGTAGATTACATGGTTCTATTTATATTGGACTGGTTATGGTTTCTTCTTGACTATGCCGTGTTGGTGGTGGAATTACCAATTTGATTTGCATTAGGAATCTGGTGTAGCGAACTGATTAGGACTTGTTTCTTGTTTATACTTCTTCGAGAGAAGATAAGGTTATGTCCTTGTAGGAGTGCAACGCTTTTAGACCTTATATCTAGATGAATCCTCACTCTAGGAGGTATGCTAAAATAAGGTTACTTTTCCTGTATTGGCCGAGTAGGTCTGGGTCGAGTAAGGGTATTCGGCGAGTACAATCTTTACCTTTTCTAGACTGGGTTGCTTGGCGAGTATACTTTTGGCTTTCACTGGTCTTGATGATGTGGCTAGGTGACGTGGCAAATGGTTAACATTTCTTTCGTTGACTGGTTGACAAATGACATGGCATTCTCATTCTTTCGTGTTTCCTGCCTATTTTGCTGACGTGCCTTTCAGTCGAATATATACATACAACAATACCCCTATAAATACTTCGAGCCGAACAAGTGACTTGATCTTTCCATTCCTTTGTTTCTATAAGTATTATTTATAATCATACTTGGCTTCCGGCTCTTTTGGAGAAATTCTTTCCCTTCTTTTTTATTTTTAACCCACGTGTTCTTTCTTGAGAACCTATCTCAACAACTAAAGCTTCCACAACAAGCTTTATTTTTAACCATAAGTTTTAAAAATTACATCTGATTTGACGCAGTGAGATGACGCTCTGACTGCTGGTTGTTTTCCCTGTGGCGCCACGTGTCCTTGGTCTGGTAGTCAACTTCGTCACCGCCCCATACACTGGCAGTTTACTTTATCAAACTCACTCATTTAATTTTTGAATTTTGAATTTTCCCTTTTTTAAGTTAAACTGTTCCACAACCCATTATCACTCTTTGCAGACTCTCATTCTTCTTCTTCTATCAACCACTTAAAGAACTTTAAGTTGCAGGTTTTCAATTTCCCGTTTTAGGACTTTTGTCACCGAGATCTTCGACGGACTTTCTTCGGCTTCCTTACTTTCGATTACTAGACGACTTGAAGGATTCAATCACGCTCCTTCGCCTGCCTTCCTAGGTCTTTCGTGTAGTCTCCGTTTTAGGGGTTTTCTGGTGAGTTTTCATGGATCCATCTCAATGTTCTTTACTTTTTAATCAAATGATGTGGGCTCTAGAACTTGGTGATAAAAACACCGCAGATAAAATTGAATTGTTGATACGCAATTTTGATCCAAGTTTTCCCGTTCCAATTTCTTTTTATATTCCTTATGTTCATGAGACTAATGCCCCTGATATCTCTCATTCCTTATCTTTTGGTAGTGATTCTTCATAAATGACAAGGTCTTCAAAACCCAGTGGTAGTAGGCGAAAGGCCCCCAGGGTTCCCAAGGAATCTCTACTAGGTGCTCAGACGATAGTTGATTCAGACGTCGAGGATCATCAAAATGATAGGCTACATTTTTCTTTTGAGCATCCGAGTGCTTACGACAGCGAGGTGAACATAGTCGGCGAGCAAGAGCTTCGCAAATACAGGAAAAGATTTGATCCCTGACACTGTCAATTTGATCCTTCTAGGCGAGCGGGCTGTGTGGAACCCCCCGTAAAATGCTGTTGCGATTTATGGATCGATGCTTGGTTGTGGGGTCACTCCCCTTTAGCCGTTTATAGCCAGGTTTCTTGTTGACGCCAAATTTGCACCTACCAAGTTGGCTCTAAATAGTTACAAGATTTTGATGTGTTTATGTCTATGTGGAAGACGATGGGTTATGAGCCACCTACTCCTCGCGAGATTCGCCATTTCTACACATTGAGGCAATCGGGGCATGATGGTACTTATTTTCTCATTTCTTCTGCTATGGAGAATTAGATTCCTGAGGGTGCGAGGGATCTGGGATAGGTGGAGATTTCGAATGATGATATGAAGAAAGGTTTCATTTAGGATTTCCCTACCTCAAGCAAGAGGTGGAAGAATAGTTGGTTCTTTGCAAGTGGTGCATAGGGGAGGGATGCACCTGTAAGTACTAGCTTAATGAAAAGGGTTCCGAGACATTTCACCTCTCTCGAGTCTTAGTCGAAGAGACTCCCTGTTCTTCTGGACGACGAGATTTCTCATCTTGCAACCACCACCGTTCTTCCGTTGGCTGAAAGGGGTCAACCGTTCCTCTTGGATGAGGAAAAAAATGATAGCTCTACGAATCTTTCCGCGTTTAACTTCTAGGCTTCATCGCCATAAGTCTTTCCTCATTTATTTCTGATGTCACTTTACTTTCTTGTTGTTTGAGTTGGTAACGCTTAGTTTTTCCTTGTAGTGAGTGATATCGACGTGGTTTGCGATATGCAAGCCCGGGTGGTGAATAATTTTGCTGTTATTAGCCAAAGGCAAGCTGTTCAGTTGGTTAAGGAGGGAATCGCTATTCTAGATGGCGATGATCCCCAAGATAGTGAGGGTGTCGGCGATGGGCCTGAGCGAAACGTTGGCTCTGATCAACATCACGAGGGTCAAGAGGTCGCCGTGAGACATACTTTTAGCTGCAAAAGTAAAGAGAAAGTTGGTGCTTCGGGGGCGAGTGGTGATGTTCCTATTTTTGATGCCAATGTTCCCAAAACCCCTGAAGATCCTACGAGTGACCTTAATCCTAGAGTTGGTCAGGGAAAATGTCCGGTCGAGAATACTCCTGATCATGTTGCTTGCCCAACCAAGCGGGCTTCAAAGGTCGTGCAATACGTGATTTCATCAGACAGGGAGGGCAATGGTGGACCTGTACTCGCTGAGGCTACCCCGACCGAAGGTGTTGACTCAGGGGTTCCTACTGAGAGGGCAAGAGTTACAAATCCGATCCCCCACTCAGAGAATGTTGGCGAGCCAAATGTCTCTACTTCTGCTCCACCAAATCCAACCGCTTCTTCGAAGTGAATAAGCTTTGCTTTAATTTTGTTGCTGATAATCATTTATCGAGAACGTATTTTTCCTTTTTCATCTTTTTTTTTTTTTTTTTTTTTTTTTTATAGTTTTTCCTAAAAGACATATTAATAATTAAATTTTATTTACTTTTTTATATTAATTACTATAGATTAATTCAAGAAAATAAGAAAAAATATATTATTTTTATTTATAATTATAATTATAACAATCTACAATGCAAAACCACTTTTTAGAAAAGTCGTTGTACATTTCTCCTTCCTTTTTGTGATAGGGATTCAAGTCTTACATTTATCTAGTAAATTACAAAATGTAGAGAAACATCTCTCTATTCCGAGTACGATTAATGATACACCATTTGATCCGACAATATATATATTTTTTTAAATAGTTTAATTAAATGCTACAATAAATGTTAATTTGTCTATTATATAAAATAAAATTTATATTTAAAAATAATCAATAAAAATTTAATAACATATATAGTTTATATATAAACATTATGCAATTATTATCATATTCAAAGTATTAGCAAGCTGGTTAAGGCCGTGCTTATACATTCGGATGCCTTTGGTTCTACTCCCAACGTGAACGAAATGGGTGTTGACGAGAGTGATGTAGCGGTGGACCCAGTGTTGGGTGGTGGGTGGGTCGGTGTGATGGGGCGGATCTGGATGGATTGGTGGGTGGGTCAGTGTGATGGCGCGGATCTGGATATAGATAGTTCATTGTTGTGAGATTGATTTTTTTTTTTTTTTATATTTTAAATTTTGCTCATATTTCGTCCCAATAGGATATCTAAAGAGACGAAAAATTATTTAAAGGGACGGAATATTTCGTCTCTACAGGTTGTCAAAGGGGACGAAAATACAAATTTCGTCCCTATATATTACCAATTGGGACGAACAAAATTTCATCCCTATAGGTAGCCTTTACGGACGAATTTCAATTTTCATCCCAAAGAACCTATTGCGACCCACCTAAGACGACGTAATTTGGGACGAATTGTTTTCATCCTAATAGATCTATAGGGACAAATTTTGGGTGATTGGGACGAAAAAAAATCGTCCCAATAACCCTTTTTTCTTGTAGTGCTAAGATCACTTACACAACCTAGTATTCAAGCTAGACCTTTCCACCCTTTTTCATATTGTGTTTATCAGTCTTTGCAATCATAAGAATTACAAGTCTTTCATAGCATACAACAATGGAAAAGCATCAAATGTACTTTCATATAGACCAACATGAACCATCCTAACTCTAATTGTGGACAAACTATGCAATTAACTATTCACAAGAATTAGGTAGCTATAAGCCATACACTTCCACAACACTAATCATAAACTTAATACACAAATTATTTTCACTAGAATATAGAAAACATAAGGCAGTTAAAAGATAAAAAGAAATACATAAACATGCCAGAACTTCAAAAATCCATGCCTCCAAAAATGAAGAGCAACGAAATTACTGGCATAGCATTATAAGCTTAAATGCAAACCTCATGCAGTGTTTTTAAAAGCAAAAGACTATTTAAATGGTTTAACCAACTAACAAGGAAAACTTGTCACATAGTCAATAAGGATCTTTTGGGTCTATCACACACTCACAAGTCACACCTATCAAATCATCTATTAGTATGCTACAAAAACATGTAAACTTCACATCATACAACTCTAAAAGGCATGGTATAAACAAGTCTTTAATAGCCTATAATAATGGAGAAGTATCAAATGACTTCCATATAGACACAATATGAACCATCTTACCTCTAATTGTGGACAAACTATGCAATAAACAATTCACAAAAATTTGGCAACTATAAGTCATAACACTAATCATAAACTTATACACATTATTTTTTGCTACAATATAGCAAAAATAGGGCAATTAAAAGATTAAAAGAAATACATAAACATACCAGAACTTCAAAAATCCATGCCTCCGAAAATGAAGAGCAATGAAATTACTCCCCAAGAAGGTCTGAACAAAGCGTTGGGCAGTAAGCATAATAATTACTAGGTTCAATCAAAATCTTGTGCTTGTAAGCAATGGGACCACCCGGCTGCACAACCCATTCTTGCTCAACATTAGCGAAAAACACATCGCCAATCACAATGACATCATCATCAGTCTTAAACTTTGCCTCAATATCTTGAATTGTCTTTTTTACTTGGCTTCTTAATATCCTCCTTCCAAGCATCCTCAATTTTCCCCATAGACACTCCTAACTGTTGTTTCAACTTCTTGATATGCCCAACTCTTGTTTCAACCTATCGAAGTGTTGAATGTCGAATGTCGAATGTTGAATGTGGAAGGGTGGTGGTCGGAGGAAGGGAGGTAGTGGTCGTGTTTGGTGTCGTTTTGATGGATCAAAGTCTCGCGATCGTCGTCGTCGTACGATGAATCTCTATCCATTTCTTCTGTTTGTGTTGCTTGATTGTGGAATTTTGGAATAAATAAAAGTGTAATTTGGTGAGTTAGTTAACCTGAAAGCAAGAGAAATTTGAGAAGAGAAATCGTGGCTGCTTTGATTTTTCAATTTGCGAGAGAGATGAGAGAAATCAAAGCTTGAACAATAAGATGAGAATGCTTGAACGAAGGAGAAGGCTGATGTCTGATGAGAATCATTTTGGTAAATTTAATGAAAGGCAAGGGTAAAATAGGAAAGTTGGTAAAATTTCATTAAACAAAGAGAACTTTTTTTGACAATCTAATTTTTTCTTTTCACACTTCTTTTCTAAAAACACTACATTCTTAAAATTTAAAATTTAAAAAAATTCTAAAGACACTTCATTTTGTTACAATATTATCCTTTTATCTTTTTTTTGAATTAAATTATTTAAAAAAGAAATTATCTCTCCTAAATCATTAGATTAATTATTACATATTAAATACTCTCCTAAAATTTTAAAAATATATACTCGTGTGTGTCTAAAACAACCTAGAGGGGGGGTGAATGAGTTGTTAATCGATTATTACCAATTTTTCGATTAGTCAAAATTAATCACTATTAACCCAATTCAACAAACAATAAAAATTAAGTAAAAGTGCGGATTTTAAAGAACACTTGATTTTTACGTGGAAACCCTTAACAAGGGAAAACCACGGGCTGTTATGTGCGCCACACACGAACCTCGAATCCACTAATTGTAATGGTGTTTACAACCTAGGTGACCTCAACCTCTCACGGTCTATAACCCACCACTACTACCCACAGGCCTTTAAAAGTGAACCTAGTCCAATTTGCTTGAGCACTACACACCGGTAGTCACAAGACTTAACACTCAATGAAGAGATCAATAACCTATGTGAATATATGACAATATCCAAAATGCAAATAATACTAGACTACACTAAATGCTTAACTAGATGTTATAATCAACACTTTAGTTATTAACAATGTCTACATGCACATACATGAGGACTCAATTAGATGAAAAGAGACTCTAGCAACCTAATTGTCAACAAACAAAGCCAATTCAACACATGTTGTCAATAATCGTGGCAAGAACTAAAAACATGCAATTAACTAATGCAATAAAGGAATTGTCAATCAAAAAACCAATCAACACAAGTTGTCAATGAATATGGCAAGGACAATAAATGCAATCAATGAGTCATGCAATCAATGAGTCCTACAATCAATGTCTAAATGAAAATCATGTAGACTTAGCTAGAGGGCAAAATAGTCCTAATTGCTAGCTATCAACAAACAACTCATATCAACCAAAATCAAAGACTCAATCATGTTATAAACAACATTAAGTAACAAGACATGCATTTAATCAAATACTAAATGCTAATCCTAGGCAAACATGTCATAAATATGAAGCAAAGAGATGTAGAACATGTAGAGATTACCTAGCCAAAGAAATCAACAAAACCCATGCTTGGATGATACTAGGAAGATGCTAGATGCTCATGGGAAGTGGTTTGGTTGAGTAAAAATGAGTTCTTGGAAGCTTCTCTCTCTAGGGTTTGAGTTTGTCTCTCTTGAATATGATTTTAAGCTCTCAAAGAACGAGCTAGGAAGAAGATGATGTTTATATAGGAGCCCTAGATGAAGTGGTGTCGTTTTGATAAAAAAACTGCTTCAGCTTCTCGCTGACAGACTGCCGCGGTTGAACAACCGCGGCACTATAACCGCAGCACAGCAAAATTATTACCGTCGCTCGACTGACGCGGTTTGTCCGACCGCGGCAGTTGCATCGCGATAGAGACATCAGGTCTCTGTCGCTTGACTGCCGCGGTTATCCAACCACGACAGGTACCGTGGCAGAGATAACATATCTCTGTCGCTTGATTGCCGCGATACGCTAATGACAGCGGCAGAGAAAGGCTAGGCCTTCTCAGCAGCTTCTCACATAGAAAAACACATGCAATTGTGCAAGTGTGTGAATGAAGATCATATACCCAAAAAGCATATAAACACACAAATAAGATAGACACAAATGCAATCATAAAAAATGCAATATGAAAGTGTATGTGTGCAACTAGTCTCTTCAATAAGGGTTAAGCACAAATGATTATTCCTTCAATGAGCTCTTGTGCTTGAGGGCTTGAACTCCAAATAAGCTTGGTCATAAGCAAGGAAGCCCTAAATTACCCTTACATATTAAACTCCCAAAATGTGGTTTGTCATGAAATAAGCCAATCAAAATTAAGGAGCTTACAATTTTTAATTACCATATTAAACCGTCTCTCCTTCAATACATATCTCTAATTTTAGAAAAAAAACTTACTAATAAACTTGATTTTCAGGAACCGTATGTATGTATATATATATATATATTAAAAAAAAAAAAACTCAAAAAATAAGTACCCTGTTTTTTTTTTTTAAATCGAAATATGAAAATGTTTTTTGTTACTCTTGTAGGTATGTGATTGCCTAGATTCTTTCATTAGTCTTAGAAATTCTAAGTTTAATCGAATCTAGTTACAACAATTCAAGCTTTCATATATTTAAAAAAAAAAAAATTGATTTTTTAATATATATATATATATATTACTGTTAGTAAAAAACCAAAATATTCATAAGTTTTTTTTTTCTTTAACTATTAATCAGAGATTGATCAAAAAAGTATGGAAATATGATTTTTTTTTTTTTTTGAAAAATGAAGAGAGATTAATTAAGAGAGAGTGTTTAATATAGTAATAACATATTTAGGAAAGAGTGTTTAGGAGGGGAATCATGTTGTAGATACGCTTTCTAAGCATGCTTTGGTGAGGCTGATTCTTGGTGGTTCTTTGCCCCGCCGTTCTGTTCTTCTTATGTTGGCAATGACTGCATAGGCCGGGAGTCTTTTCGTTTTTCTTGATGTTTTCTTTTTCTTTTTCTTTTTGGTGTGGCCTGCATGCCTCTTTTTGTTTGGGGTTGTTTTCCCCCCTAGGTCTTTGTGCTTTGTTGCTTTTTGTCACTTTTTTCTTTTCTTTTATCTTTTATATATATGGATACCGTCTAGGGGTTTTTCAGCATATGATCGCTTGTGATGCTTTTTCCATTTAGATCAGTCCAATTTTATTAAAAGATTTAGGAGAGAGATTTTAATACATAATATTTAATCTAATGATTTAGGAAAGAGAATTTCTTTTTTTAATAATTTAATTAGTTTGAAGTGTCTTTAAATTTTTTTGTCTTGTTTAGTAATTTTAATTTAGGTTAAAATTATCATTAATAAAAAAATTTAAATTGGAGTGTGAATAGACAATTTGTGGATTGTAAGGAGAAGCTCTCTAAACAAAACACTGTAGTGCGTTTTGAGAAGCAGAAGCTGAAATCCAAAAGCATGTATTTGTAGCTTCTCAAAAACTCAGTTGGGAGAAGTTAAAAGTGACCAAAAGCACTTCCCTGCAATTTTACCAAACACACTATCTTTGGTCCGGAATCACTTTTGACCTTAAAAGCACCTGGGGAAGCAATGCCAAACTGGGCCTAAGAGAGAGAGGGGAGAGAGGTTCTCACAAGTCACGGAAAAAGAGAAGAAAAGAGAATTAAGGGCTTGTTTGGTTGGACTTTTGAAAAACCTCTACTCGTAAAAGGTCTACTTGTAGTAGATCTAATTGAAATAGAGCTTTTAAAAAATAAATTATAGTTGTTTTGTTGGTAATTAAAAAATCACTTTTATAGCAGTAGACCGTTTGGTTATAAAATCTCAAAAAGTCTACTGAGATTTTAAATTACTAAAAATGACACATTATTTATTCACTCTATAAAAAAATGAACTTGAAATATTTTCTACATGTTAACTACATTTTCTATTGCACAATAATAATAAAATTCAAAACTTTCACCATATAAACTTAAAAGATTAAAAAAATTACCAGAAAATATTAATTTTTCAACAAAGTTGAAGCATTGTCAAAGATTAAACAAAAGGAAAATGATCAATATCTCATACAAAGGTAAAAAGGTAAATGGAAAAAAAAATTCAAAATTAAATAAGTTATTATCGAAGTATAAGAAGAGTCGCAATACTATCACGTTCTTTGTTCATTTGACGATTAGTATTGGAAAGCATTAAAAAGAAAAAAATTTGAATCAAAGTTAGTAGAACAAACATAAAGATAAACAAATAAACAATAAAAATAATAATGAAGAAAAATTATACATACCGTTCTTCCGGTATGTGTAGAGCAAAGAAATAGTCTATCTGTAGAGAGCAAAGAATAAAGAATATAAAAAGGGTCCAAGGTTTTATTTTAATAAGGGTATTCCATGTCAATAATAATAAATTAGGGATATATATGTCATATACTTCTTTTTTTAAAACGTCTATTTCGAAAAGCTCCTAAGGAGGAGCTTTTGCCTAGTAGAGGTTTAAACTCTACTAGTATTTACTGAATTTAAAATAGACAATTTCAAAAGCCCAACCAAATAACTCTAAAAAACTCAAGTAGAGGTTTGTAGACTTTTTGAGCCAATAGAAAGCTCAACCAAACAAGCACTAAATAGCTGTGGGGAGATATTAAGGGTCAGTTTGGTATTGCTTTTAAGAAGTTAAAATCAACTTATTTTATAATTTTGACATAATTAAAATGATGTTTGATAAAATTTCCAAAAGTGATTAATTGATAATCTGGCATGTTTTGACAGTGATTTTGAGAAGTAGGTGGAGGGTTACTTTTTGAAAGTGATTATGGATAATCTATTTCAGCATTTAATGAATCTTTTAAAATATCATTATTATCCTTATGAAATCAAATTAAAATCATTTACATACCTTATTTCATCTAAAAATTAAAGATTCTAATTAAATATTGATTTGATTTATAAAATCTTTTAAAAATATTTTTATTGTTCATATGAATTCTTTTTTTCCAATTTAAATATTCTACTTAAATATTGATTTAATATAATATAATTAATGAAATAAATAAAATAAAGTTCTAAAATCATGTCTATTTTAGTCATTGTAACTAATTTCAACACATTTGAAATAAAATTACCAAATATATGTACACTGCTTTTGAGCTATACAGTAGTTTTAAAAGTTTAATTATCCAAACATCTGCTGATTAACTTTACAGCTGATTATTCTTTCAGCATAACTAACAGTGATTATTATAAAAGTTACAATAATACCAAACTGACCCTAAATTTGAATTTTGTGGTAATTAAATAGTAATTTGTAGTAGTGTGTGTGTGGAGAAATCTTTATAGGAAAAGGAGTGGAATTCCGAATTCAGTCCGTTCAAGGATTGGATCTGGGGCCACGTACTATATATTATAATTCCAAATCCTTACGTATAATCAAAATATAAATTTAATTGTCAATATTTGAATACAATAAACATATACAAAGTTATAATAAAATTAAAGTATAAACAAGGAACAACTTTAGTTTCATCAACCGTAAAGGAAGCAAAAAGGCTTCAGGGCCATCCACTAAAATCTCCAAAACAACTCCCAGTATTTTTTCAAAAGAAGGAATTAGCCTTTAAAAAAAAAAAAAAAAAAATGAATTAAGAAATTAAAATTAAAATCATTATCATTTATAGAAAAACACGTGTTATTGATACCCTTACCTTAATATTATATCAACGAACTCGTTTCTTTTGAAATAATAGATATATTCTTCTTCATTTTAAAAATAAATAATATATTTACACAAATAAATATTTAAAAAAAAAAAAACACCAGAAGTGTCTGCTTAAATAATATAAATTTACACATTATCATATGTGATAATCCTTAAGATCAAACACAAAATTTCACATCTGAGAGAGATCCCTTATTTTAACATAAATTTTAATGAATTTTGATTTGAATTTTTTGTGTGGATGAAAAGTTCAATAAAATTTACCTGCAAATAAAATTTCAAGTGTTGTAACTATTATTATTATTTTTTTTCATTTTTCTTGTTTTTCTCACCATTTTTTGATACTTCGTATTCAACAAAATCTGGAAAAAATAGTTGTAGTGCTTGAAATTTTTTCATATTTTGTTTACAAGTAGATTTCATTAAACTATCATCCACAAAAAAAATCAAATCAAAATTCATTAAAATCGATGGATTTCATTAAAGGTCAGAAGACATTTTTTTTTTTTTTTTTTTTTTTTTTCGTTTTTGATTTGTAATGATTTTTTTAACTATTATAACTGAGAATTGAAGATTGAAAATATAATTCAAACACACAACCTTGTTAGAGCATCTTCAATGTTATTATGGATTTTTGAGTGTGTAATCAGTGACACATCATAATTTCTATTGAATATATGGATTAGAGATGTCAAAAAGTCGGATCGGGATACTCGAAACCCGGTTAGGGCAAGGTGCCCCATACCAGACCCGTGCCCTGAACGGGTTTTCAATTTCCTCCCCATACTCGAACTAGTTTGGGTTGGGATGACTGATACCCGATCCGAATGGACCAATTTTATTTAACAGTAAAAATGTTCAAACCGTTAAATATACAAACTTTACTATACATTTGAATTTTATGATAGAAACTTAAATTTTAACATTCAATCTAATTTAAGAATACACTTAACTTGAAAAATATATTTAAATTTTAACATACACTTAAATCTAATCCTAAACTAATGTAATATTTAAAATAAAATAAAAATTCCAAAGTTTGATGTCCAACGCATGATGGATCTCAATTAGCGATGAAGATGATTGAGATCCTTCTTGATCTCCATGTAGGTGGAGATCCAAGCCTCTATTTTTTTTTTCTTTTAATTTCTTTTGATCTCCACCGTCCATCATTTGACATAGACAGTGGAGACCCATCCATTCTTTTAGGCTATTGTTTATTTCTACTTTTTTTATTTTATCTCCACTGTCAATTTCTGAAATGGACGATGGAGATAAATCTTTTTTTAATTTAATATTATAAAACTTTTGATATTATTAAATGAAAGGGGTATTTAAGACTTTTAACCTTTTTTTTACCTGGTCAACCGTTAAAGTTAACTGTCAACACTAATGGCTGTGAGGTGTGTATAAGTTTTTTACAAAGTTGTATCCATCTATGAATAGCTAAAACCCTAGGTCGGTAAAGTGTAATTTTTTCGATCTTCAAATTACTGTGAGTTCTCTTTTGACGTTGCACATAAAACTTTCAAGATTTTTAGTTTTGTATTGCTACAATTAGTTTTGTCAGTGTTGTAGTAATACAAAATTAGAAATCTTGAATGGTTTCTTGTTGATATCTACAACAAAGAATTTTTGTATATCTATATCAGTTACTATTGCTCTTGCAAAAAGATGTTTAAATGTAGTCATGTAGAGGAGAAAAACTTGGGTGCAACTGATGCACCATGCTAGAATCTGATGGTGGTGCATCGGTTCCATTCAATAACTGACACGTGTCACATATATGTTATTTTATTATTATTTTCTCTTTCTTCTTCCTTCGTTCACAGACAACATTCTCTTCCCTCCCAATCGGCCTTTATCACGGGAAGACAGATTTTTGATAATGTGATGGTAGCCTTCGAGATTTTGCATTCTATGAGTCGAAAGAAAGCTGAGAAAAACGGGGATATGGCCCTCAAGTTGGACATGAGAGCGTACGATAAAGTGGAGTGGTCCTTTCTCTCAGCCATTATGAAGAGGATGGCGTTCCCAACCAAGCTGATCAGCCTGATTTTGGATTGCATTTCGACGTCTACTCTTTCGTTCCATTTGAATGGTGAGGCTGTTTGTAGTGTGTCTCCTTCCAGAGGCCTTCGTCAAGGATGCCCTCTTTCCCCTTATCTGTTCCTGTTGTGCTCTGAGGCCTTCTCCAGCTTAATTACGAATTCTGAAAGAAATGGTCGGGTGTTAGGTATTAGGAGCTGTAGAGGGAGTCTGCTTATCAACCATTTTTTTTTTGCCGATGACAGTATGGTTTTCTATAAGGCCTCCATGGAGAGTGCGGTGTGCATGAAACAGATTTTGGAGACGTATGAAAAGGGTTCTGGGCAGCGTATAAATTTGAATAAGTCAATCATCACTTTTAGCTCTAAAGTGTCAGCTCCTTTGATTCGGCAGATTCAGAATCTCCTTGATATTGGTGCTCGTAATTCGAATGATAAATACCTGGGCCTTCCCACAATGGTGGGCAGAAACAAAAGGAAACTGTTTAATGAGATCAAAGAGAGGGTGGGCAATAAAGTGAGGGGGTGGCATGGCAATATGTTTTCCTTCGGTGGTAAGGAAATTCTTATCAAGGCAGTAACATAAGCTATTCCTACGTTCTCTATGAGCTTGTTCAAGCTTCCCATTGGGTTGTGTAATGATCTGAGTGCGATGACTTCGAAATTCTGGTGGGGGTCTAGGAATGGGAAGAGAAAAGTGAGTTGGATTAGCTGGAAGAAGTTATGCTTGCCGAAATCTGCTGGGGGGTTGGGTTTTAAGGACCTATCTCTCTTTAATCAGGCTCTTTTGGCGAAACAAGCTTGGCGTATCCTCACCAATCCTGAGTCGCTGGTAGCCCAAGTGCTCAAAGCTAAGTATTTTAGTCAGGATTCCTTTTTGCTTGCTCCTGTTAGAAATGGGTGCTCCCATATTTGGCGTAGCCTTATTTAGGGCAGGGAGTTGCTTTCGAAAGGGCTAAGATGGAATGTGGGGGATGGCTTGAGTATCAATGTTTTCAGAGATAAGTGGATCCCGCGTCCGAGCTCTTTTAAAGTTGTTAGTTTTGATCCTAGTTCGAATCTGTTGGTTTCTGATCTGATTGTTAGGGCTCAGCACTCTTGGAAGTTGGATATTCTTAATCAAAATATGCTCCCCATTGATCAGGAAGTGATTCTTTCCATGCCCATCAGCTGGAATGGTGGCGAGGACTTCCTCAGTTGGCATTTTGATTTCTCATTTGTTGATTGGCTTATTTCGTAGACAAACCACATGTTGGGGTTCTTTGTAAGGGTAGCTTAGGTGTTGTTGTTATTGCTCAAGCCCTTTGAAGACCTCATTTTGATAAGCACCATAGGTAATACTCTAAGTGCTTACTTGTCTTGAAGAGATAGTTGCACACACTCACAACTCATACATATGGTTAAATCTTGTATGTTGTGTTTCTTATTGTTGTGCATTAATGTTCATTAACATCTCTTCTTGCTTGTTTATTTTGATTACATCTTGTATGACCAATGCCATGCCATGCATGTTCATTAGATTTCATACATAGTGTAAGGCGCTGTACGAAGCGCTGTTCGAACAGCGCCCATCCTGACCTGGTTGAAAAATGCAGTTTTAATGCATCAGGTCTGATGCAATTTTGGAAGGCACTGTACGAGCGCTATACAAAGCGCTGTTCGTATAGCGCCCATCTCAGACCCGAGAGGACCAGTTTTGAGCCGCTGTTCAGGCGCTTTACAAAAGCGCTCTACGAACAGCGCCCTACGAACAGCGCCTATGAAGAATGTTCTTCATTTTCCCAGGAAGGCGCTGTACAAGTCGCTCTACGTACAACTACTCGTACAACGCCCAAGGCAATATTGGTGTCACTTATCAAAACGACCACACTTGACCTTGACGCCCTATATATATGCCACTTTGACTTTAGGTCAATTAAGAGAGTTCATATTCAGATTTCATACTTAAGATATTTTTCAAAGATAAGAAAAATTCCAAGAACTCATTTTTAATTACTCAAACACCATTTCATGATCATCAATCATCATCTAGCATCATCTTTGATCATCTAGATGTCTTTTTGCATGGATTCTTCATCACACTTTGCTTGGTAAGTTTTTCACTAATATCTTACATATTTTGTGTTTTTCTTAACAAACAATCTCATTGATTTTCTTGTATGTTATTTATATATATTTTGGATACAAGATTGAGATTAGTGTGTTGTATGTTTGAGAGTTGTATTGTGATAGCTAATTAGGTTTTTGCTTAATCTTGATTAGCTAAACTATTTGACATGTCATTTAGTTTTTAATATCTAGGATTGTTCTAATTGCAACTCATCTTAGATAAGCATATAGGGTTTCCCTTGCTCTATGTTGCATTTGGATATTCATATATTCACTTAGGGTGTTAATCTCTTCATTGAGAACATAAGTCTTGTGTGTAGCATCCGGGATTAGGTTGCTTAGATCGCAAGCATTCGAATTAGATTCACTCATACCGGGATTAGGTAGATGTGTGATTACTTCCGGGATTAGGTTGTAATTTTTATCACTTAGTGGATTCGAGATTCGGGTGTGGCTCACTTATTAGCCCGTGGTTTTTCCCGTGAGGGTTTCCACGTAAAAATCAAGTGTTATTTAATTTCCACATTTTATACTTGATTTATTGCTTTATCTAGTTAGGGGTAATTTCGTAATATTGACTTCACACGAAAAATTGGGTAATATGTTTAAAATCTGTAGGGATTCCCATATATTGATTGGCTTATTTCGTGGACAAACCACATGTTGGGGTTGATTATGTAAGGGTAGTTTAGGTGTTTGAACTTCATGCTCGAAGGCCCTTTCAAGACCTCAAGGGACAAGCACGCCAAAGGTATAATTTCTTGTGCTTGATTTTTCTTTGAAGAGATTTAGTAAGCACACACACACTTAGCATACTTGCATTTGTGTGCATACTCTTCACATGCCACTTTACACACTAGCACTTTGTTTTATATCTTGTCGTGTGTATATGTGCTTAGTAATTCGTTTCCCGATAGTGTTCGAAAACGTCAGCGCTCACACGTATGTGTGCTTGGTTTTGCACGAAGACCGCCCACGGAGAATGCCCTTGGCTTCTCCTTGGTTTTCACCATTGTTGGTGATCGGCGGTTATGATCGGTGGCCTGGCCGCCGAATCAAACCGCCGTTTCAGTCAAGAGAGGTATGAAGCAATTATGCGGTCACGATCGGCGGTCACGACCGCCGTTCGAAACCATCATTCATACCTGATCGATTTTAATCTCTCGGTCTAATTTGGTGGTTGGATCGGCGGTCACGAAACCGCCGAATGAAACCGCAGTTGATGTTCTGTTCTTCACAGGCTCAATTCGGCGGTCGTGATCGGCGGCCTGGCCGCCGATTGAAACCGCCGAACGGTGCGTTTCAGGGGCAAACTTGTCTTTTCACATGCCCAATTCTTGATGTCTATAAATATTTTACTTTCTCATTCTCTGATCAAGCTTCTTGAGTTATTAGAACCCTAAACTTCAAAGAGAGATTTTTGAGAAAAAATCAAATCAAGAACTCACCTTTAAACACTCAAATCAAATCCTTTTTGCATCAAAGTTCATCTTGCATTCATCTATGATTGAGTTTGCATCATCACAACATGCTTGGTAAGATTTTGATTAATTTCATCTTATTTTAGTATTTTTACTATCAAGCATATTCTCTTTTAATTACTTGTATGTTTTTGATCATATGATTAATACAAGAATAGAGAATTAATTGTGATGAATTGATTGAGTGTTGTTTGTGATAGCTAATTAGGTTTTTGACTAATCTTGATTAGCTAAGTTATTTGACATGTCATTTAGCAATTGATATCTAGGGTTGATTTAAATTGATTACTTCATCATCCTAGATAAGCATCTAAGGTTACCTAGCCTTGTTTGTTATTTGAATATTTATACATATTCACATAGGTTGCATAATCTCTTCTTAGAGAATTAAGTCTTGAGGCTAAGGTTGCTTAGGCCTCAAGCAATTAGGACTAGAGCCACTTTTAAAGGCCCGGGTGGTAGATGTGGGAGGTTATTGACCGGAGTGTTAGACGAGGTCTACATAGGTTGTAAACTCCATTTCGATTAGTGGATTTCGAGGTCTGAGTGTGGCGCACTAAACAGCCCGTGGTTTTTCCCAATGGTTGGGTTTCCACGTATACATCAAGTGTTATTTAAATTCCGCACTATATTACACTTGCTTGTATCTTTGACTAGTAGGGGCATTTGCGTAAAATTAACTTGCATGCGAAAATTGAGTAATAATAGTTAAAATCTATTCACCCCCCCTCTAGATATATTTAGAACACACCGAGCATTATTGTTATTTACTTTCAATTGGTATCAGAGCGGGTTCCTAGATATATTTAGGTGATCCTAGCTCATTTTAGGTGTGTTGTGCATTTGTGTGATTTTTGCTCATTCATACATTTTGCATACATTCCATTCATTTGTTACAATGAGTGGATACGGTGGCAACCATGAGGGTGCTTCAAGCACACGGCCTCCTCTCCTCACCGGTGTGAATTATGCCTCATGGAAAGGCAAGATGGAAGCGTACGTGTGCCAAATCCATGATAGGGCATGGATGACTATTGAAGATGGGTATGCACCTCCTATGATGACTCCCACGGGTGGTGGGGAAGAAGTACTCAAGCCTAAGGCTCAGTGGTCACCTGAAGAGTTTGAGACTTCAAAATGGAATAGGAAGGCTTGGTATGCTCTTCTATGTGCAGTGGATGAAAATCAGTACAAACTGATTCAGAACACTAGGATAGCCAAGGAGGCATGGGATATCCTAGAGGTTGCACATGAAGGAACCGATGTGGTTAAGGATTCCAAGCTACAAGTCCTTCAAACGCAATTTGAGTTGCTTAAAATGGAGGAGGACGAGTGCTTCAATGACTTTGAAGTCAAGTTGATGGATATTGTGAATCAAAGCCATCAACTCGGTGATCCTTATTCGGATAGGAGAGTTAAGCAGAAAATTATGAGGTCTCTCCCTGCTAGGTTTGAATCAAAGGTGACGGCTTTAGAGGAAAATAGCACCTATAAGGACATGAAGCCGAGCGAGGTTATTGGAAGACTCCTCGCCTATAAATCTAGGAAGGCTCCTAGCATTTCACCTCCTAAAAAGCAAAAAGGAATTGCTTTGAATGCTTCCAAGGTTGTGAAGGAGGAAAAAGGTGACTCGGACGAAGACATGGCATTGTTGCTTAGAAGATTCAAGAAATTCGTCAAGTTCGAGAAGAAGGGCTTTGGATCAAAAGGCCATGACTTGAAGAAAAAGGCTCCCTTCAAGAGTTTTGAGCCTAGGCAAGAGCATAGTGAGAAGAAAGGGGTCCAATGCTATGAGTGTGGTGGTATAGGTCACATCTCACCCGATTGTGGGAACTTGAAGAACAAGATGGCAAAAGTGATGGCCACCACGTGGAGTGAAAGTGATGACTCCGGAAAGGGAGACAAGTCATCTAGTGATGATGAGCTTACCATCAACTACACGGCATTTGGGGCCACTTGTGTAGAAGATAAAGTTGTTGGTAAGAATGACTTGACTAGTGATCCCATAGAAGAAATAGATGAAAAAGTAGCTCTAGAGGTGATAGGCGAAGCTACTCATTGGGATATGTCTCTCATTGACTCAAGAGACCAAAGTGGAGGTCTAAATGAGGGAAATGACTCCATTAGTGAGAATGAGAGTGGAGGAGATAACTTAAGTGAAGATGACTCCTCATCTAACTCTACAAATGGAAGTGTAGAGAAAATGGATGTGAATGACTTTATAGTCAAATGTGAAAGTTCTTTGGAGAAGAAAAATAGAAAGTTGAAGATTTTAGAGGATGAAAATCTAGAACTTTCAACACACAATGACCACTTAAGTAAACAAGTGGAGGCATCCAAGAAGATTGAAGACAAGCTAAGGGATGAGCTAGTTATGTCTAAGAGGAATGAAGAATGGTTGAAGAGAGAGCTTGTTGAAGCCATAGAGTCATTGTCTAGGATGACTACAAGCACCAAGAAACTTGACCACATTCTTGGTAGTGGAAAGAACTCTTGTGACAAGAGAGGTATTGGGTATGAAGTAAGCAAGGAGATCACTACTCCAACCAAGACTATCTTTGTCAAGAGTTTGAGCAAGAATGAAGCCTCACCGGTGCACACACCTGGGAAGAAAATCGATCTAGGACAATGCTCAAGAAGTGCACATGTGAAGGAAGCTCCTAGGAGACAACCTCAAGCTCAAAAAGTTCCTCAACCAAACTTCCCTCAAGCTCATATTCATCAAGGGAAGAGGCCAATCATGCAAAATGGATCAAGGAAGCAAGCAAAACCCACTCAATCACAAAGTCATGGGAAGGCTCCTATGCATGCACAAGGACATGGTATGAATTCTAAATTTATCCCTACATGTCACTTTTGTGGTATTGATGGTCACATTAGACCAAATTGCTTTCATTTCATTAAATTATGTAGAATCAAAAGCATGATTGAAAAGAGAATGACAAGAGCTAGAATGCATGCTAATAGGAAGGAAAACATTCATGTTCATGATCCTATTATTTCTAGTACTCTTGAACCATTGTCCACTAGGAAGAAACAAATCACATCTATGTGGATAAGGAAAAATGAACCCGCTTGCTATGAGACTATCAAGTCTCAAATAGGTTCATCCAAGTCAAATGGACTTGGGAGGTCCATAGGACCTCATGACCTTCATTGATGAAGGATGATATTGACCCCATATGGAGAACTCAAGCAAAGAGAGCTTATGCATACTTGTTGCATGCAGATATTTGAAAAATCTTATGCTTTTTTGTTAATTGCTTGAGTAAGCTTGGTTGAACATATGTATATATGTTTTCAATTCAATAAGTGTGAACCATGCTTGTTTACAATCCATGTCATATTTATGTTCAAACATGCATTTTTGGACTAGGAGATTTACATAGGAAGTATGATATGAATGACCTATAGTTATCTCCATGACATGATGATTCTTAATGACGTGCTTAAAAATTGAAAAACATGAGTTGTTTATATAACATGCTAATGTCATATGAAAAGCATGAAATACAAATGACATGCTCAAATGAAAAAACATGAATTGATGATTGCAATTTATAAATACAAAACTTGTGTGAAAAAGCTTATGAGACTCAAAATGAATAAAGGATCTTGTATCCGTTCAAAGGAATTTATATTCCATATTGTCTCTCTTTCTTTATTTGTTGAACATGTCTACTGTCATACGGGTTTCATTCCCGAAAAAATCAAATAGGGTGCAAAGTTGCTCATGACATGTTTGGCTTATAAAGATGGATATAGTTGCTCATATATTAAAATTAATGAAAACTCTATATCCTTGCTTCTCTCTTGACATTGGTGAAATTGGTTTGAATTCTTATTAGAAACCTTTGTCATTTGCTTTGCCAAATACCATTGTATTTTGGACTTGAATGCTACATGTCTTGTATGCAAAGCATGTTTTGATTCACACATTTATTTTCAAAATAAATCTCCTTGTTTCTCTCCCATTGATAGAGTTGCATAAAAGTGCATTTTATGATTATGCAAATGACTTGAATTCTATCATCTCTCTTTGTTAAGTGACCCGGTTGGGGACTTCTCCTTTGCCTATATCATGACAAAAAGGGGGAGTAGAATGGTGGGAAAGGGAGTTGCAATTATGCATGTTGGGGAGACAACACATTGAGGGGGAGTAACCCTTTGAGGGGGAGCATTGCATTCATCATACATTGCATGATGTTGTGATTAAATTCTTAGAAATGCAAATGCTTGTTTATGTCCTCACTTGATTAATCTCACATTTTACTTGAATTGGAAAGTATAGAAACTTTTGATTTCAGGGATTGATAGTTCTACTTGAGATTGAAGTCTTCAAGATTATTTTTATATATCTCTTTGTATAGTAGAAAATCATAGTAGACCCCGTAGTTTCTATTATGTTGTGAGGAATCAATGTGAGTGGTGGTTTTGTCACGAAATAGCCAAAGGGAGAGATTGTAGGGATTCCCATATATTGATTGACTTATTTCGTAGACAAACCACATGTTAGGGTTGATTATGTAAGGGTAGTTTAGGTGTTTGAACTTCATGCTCGAAGGCCCTTTCAAGACCTTAAGGGACAAGCACGCCAAATGTATAATTTCTTGTGCTTGATTTTTCTTTGAAGAGATTTAGTAAGCACACACACACTTAGCATACTTGCATTTGTGTGCATACTCTTCATATGCCACTTTACACACTAGCACTTTGTTTTATATCTTGTCGTGTGTATATGTGCTTAGTAATTCGTTTCCCGATAGTGTTCAGAAACGTCCACGCTCACACGTATGTGTGCTTGGTTTTACGCGAAGACCGCCCACGGAGAATGCCCTTGGCTTCTCCTTGGTTTTCACCATTGTTGGTGATCGGCGGTTATGATCGGTGGCCTGGCCGCCGAATCAAACCGCCGTTTCAGTCAAGAGAGGTAAGCAATTATGTGGTCACGATCGGCGGTCACGACCGCCGTTCGAAACCGCCGTTCATACCTGATCGATTTTAATCTCTTGGTCTAATTTGGCGGTTGGATCGGCGGTCACAAAACCGCCGAATGAAACCACTGTTGATGCTCTGTTCTTCACGGGCTCAATTCGGCGGTCGTGATCGGCGGCCTGGCCGCCGATTGAAACCGCCGAACGGTGCGTTTCAGGGGCAAACTTGTCTTTTCACATGCCCAATTCTTGATGTCTATAAATATCTTACTTTCTCATTCTCTGATCAAGCTTCTTGAATTATTAGAACCCTAAACTTCAAAGAGAGATTTTTGAGAAAAAATCAAATCAAGAACTCACCTTTAAACACTCAAATCAAATCCTTTTTGCATCAAAGTTCATCTTGCATCCATCTATGATTGGGTTTGCATCATCACAACATGCTTGGTAAGATTTTGATTAATTTCATCTTATTTTAGTATTTTTACTATCAAGCATATTCTCTTTTAATTACTTGTATGTTTTTGATCATATGATTAATACAAGAATAGAGAATTAATTGTGATGAATTGATTGAGTGTTGTTTGTGATAGCTAATTAGGTTTTTGACTAATCTTGATTAGCTAAGCTATTTGACATGTCATTTAGCAATTGATATCTAGGGTTGATTTAAATTGATTACTTCATCATCCTAGATAAGCATCTAAGGTTACTTAGCCTTGTTTGTTATTTGAATATTTATACATATTCACATAGGTTGCATAATCTCTTCTTAGAGAATTAAGTATTGAGGTTAAGGTTGCTTAGGCCTCAAGCAATTAGGACTAGAGCCACTTTTAAAGGCCCGAGTGGTAGATGTGGGGGGTTATTGACCGGAGTGTTAGACGAGGTCTACATAGGTTATAAACTCCATTTCGATTAGTGGATTTCGAGGTCCGAATGTGGCGCACTAAACAGCCCGTGGTTTTTCCCAGTGGTTGGGTTTCCACGTATACATCAAGTGTTATTTAAATTCCGCACTATATTACACTTGTTTGTATCTTTGACTAGTAGGGGCATTTTCGTAAAATTGACTTGCATGCGAAAATTGGGTAATAATATTTAAAATCTATTCACCCCCCCTCTAGATATATTTAGAACACACCGAGCATTATTGTTATTTACTTTCAAAATCTATTCACCCCCCATCTAGATAGTTTTATACACACCGTGCAATATTTGTTTCATGTATATACCGTTAAAACTGGCTACATGTGTGGCTTTATTGGATAGCTTGCAGGTGGAGGCCTCTCCCTCTTCCATGGATAGCAAATGGTGGTCCTCATTTTGGAAGTTAAATATTCCCCCTAAGATTAAAATGTTTGTATGGCGTGCTTGTTCGAATGCTATTCCCTCGTTGGAAAACTTGTGGAAGAAAAAGATAGCGGACAATCCCTGCTGTAAGAGCTGTGTTCATACCAGGGAATCTGCTATTCATGCTCTATTTGGCTGCAAAGAAGTTAGGAAAATTTGGCAGGAAACTCAGTTTGGTTGCTGGATTACTTCTAGGAACTTCCCTTCGGTGCTGGAAGGGTTTATTGGTCTGGCCGCGCATTTTGGCATGAATTGCCTTAGCGAGGTGTGTATGATCGCGGGGGCTGTTTGGGATAATCGTAATGCCTTGGTGAATGAGGGTAAGAAGGGTGATCCTGCTTTGGTGGCAAGTAGGGCTCTGCAGAGACTGTCTGAATTTAAGAGTTCGAATCAGGCGATGGCTGTCTGTATTACTCCTTCTCTACCCAGATCCCCTTCGGATTGGATTGCCCCCCTACCGGGTGCTCTGAAGCTGAATACTGTTGTCGTCCACCACAGTTTTGCGAACAAAATTGGTGTGGGTGCTGCTATCCGAGACTGCAAAGGTAATGTCCTGGCTACCAGCTCGTCTTGTCTTTAGAGATCGTTTCCGGAAGGGGTGGGTCATCTCTTGGCTATTTGTGAGGGTCTTAAGCTCACCTCGCTTTATAATTTCAATGTTTCAATCGTCGAATGCTCTTCTCCTGCTGCTGTTGGTTCCCTGCAGTGTCTTAGTCCTAATTTTAGTGATTCTCATTTTATTGTCTTAGACATTAAGGCTATGTTTTCGGCTGTCGGTATTCGTAAGTTCCAAGCCTCCTCTAAATCGGGGAACTACTTGGCATTTTTACTGGCTTCAAATGCCTTCTCCTCTTGTAAGGAGCGTTTGTGGCTGAACTTTAGCTCTGTTTTCTGCCCTTATGTTGTGTAATTTTGTGTTCATTATCAAAAAAAAAAAACATTCTCTTCCTTAAATTCCCTTCCATTAAAGTTTAAACACTTCGAAACATTATTGCTTGAGAGGTAAAAAATCTGAGATTTCCATGATCTCTCATTTTTTTTTTTTTTTTTTCATTTGATATAGATTTTGGAAAAAAAGAGAGTAAACATTAAAGCAAAATTTTTTAAAGATGCGGCTTTTGGTTTTTGGCGTAGATTTGGGAGCAAAAGTCCTGGTTTGAGTTTTTCTTTTTTACTTTGTTGTTTGAAGTTAGTTTGATTTCCATTACAATAAAAAGAAAAGGCAAGGAAGTAGAGGTGAAAATAGAAGAATTGATAAATCAATTGAATGGATTTGGTTTAGTTATGTAATGCATCGAAAGAAATTAGAAGTACTGATAAAAAATGGTCAATCATCAAAGATCCTGCATAAACAAAAACTGCATCTCTAGGTATTTTTCGATTCAATTAACAAATTCCATTCACTAAATCCTTCAATCATCAAACATCCCAACCTCATCAATTTCACAAAATAGAAATTTAAAAAATATGAATTCATCTCTGTAAATCGTTGATGATAGGGATAAAACTGTCCAAAGAAAACTTGGTACCGGAAACAACGACGGTCATTGAAGGATGGCCAGGATTGGAAATGACAACGATCACCGGAAGATGGCAAGTTGAAGTCGAGATGTGAGGATGAAGAGAGAGACAGAGGGAAATTAGGATTTGGGCTGAAGATGAAAATGAAGATGAAGAGAGAAAATGAGAAAAAAATAATAATTAAGAGTGACACAGCCGTCGGCCTCCCCACAACCAAACCCTTTTGAATTTTCAATTTTTTGAGGTGGAGATGAGAGATTGAGATTGAGAGAGAGAGAGAGAGAGAGAGAGAGAGAGAGAGAGAGAGTGAGAGAGAGAAATGAGAGAAGATGAAGACGGTGATGATGAGAGAGGAGAGAGAAAGTGATGAGGTCTTTTGGGCTTCAGCTGCGTAGAGAAAAAATGAAGAGAGATTCTCCTTCCAATCCACAAATTATCTATTTACACTCCAATTTAATTTTTTTTTTATTAATGACAATTTGAACCTAAATTAAAATTACTAAATAAATAAAAAATTCTAAAGACACTCCAAACTAATTAAATTATAAAAATAAAAAAAATAAAAAATTCTATCTCCTAAATCATTAGATTAAATATTACGTATTAAATTCTCTCTCTTAAATATATTATTACCATATTAAACACTCTCTCCTAATTACTCTCTCTCTCTCTCTCTCTCCATTTTTCAAAAAAAAAAATCATATCTCCATATATACTTTCTCAATCAATCTCTGATTAATAATTAAAGAAAAAAATATATTATCAATATTTTGGTTTTTTACTAACAGTAATATATATATTAAAAAGTCAATACAAATATCTTGTTTTAAAATAAAAAAATAGATATATGAAAACTTAATTTGTTGCAACTAAATTGATTAAACTCCGAATTTCTAAGACTAATGAAAGAATTAAATTTCTCTAAGCAATCGCATACCTACAAAAGTAACAAAAAACATTTTCATAATTTGATTTTTTTTTTTTTTTTTTTGGAAAAACAGGGTACTTGTTTTTTGAGTTTATATATATATAGTCTTTCTATTATCAGTTACTTGCATGTGGGTCATTGGATTTAAAAGATGCTTTGACAAGTGCATGCAGCCAAGTCAAAGTATTTAAATCCAATGACCAACATGTAAGGAACTGATATTTCTTTTGTCAGTTCGAACTGATAATAGAAAAATTGTATATATATATATATATACATACAGAAATTCTATTATCAGTTCGAAATGACAAAAGTTATATCAGTTCCTTGCATGTGGGCCATTGGATTTAAATACTTTGACTTGGCTGTATGCACTTGTCAGTCAAAGTATTTAAATCCAGTGGCCCACATACAAGGAACTGATATAACTTTTGTCAGTTTGAACTGATAATAGAAAGACTGTATATACATATATACGGTTCCTACAAATCAAGCTTATTCGTAAGTCTTTTTTATTTATTTTTTATTTTATTTTAAATGTTAGTCTTGTTTGAGAAAGAATGGAGATAGAAAATTAAAGATATGTATTGGAGGAGAGAGGGTTTAATATGGTAATTAAAATTTTAGGAGAGAATGTTTAATATGTTATAATTAATATAATGATTTAGGAAAGATAATTTTTTTATTTTTTATAATTTAATTCAAAAAAGATTACTTTTCGGATGAATTTAATGGCTACGATGGTTCGTCCTAACTGTTATTAAAATAAAATTGAGTGTCTTTAGAAATTTTATTTTTAAAATGGAGTGTCTTTAGAATAGGAGTGTCAAAAGATAAAAATGATAAACTTGGAACAAAAGAAAGTGTCTTTAGAATTTTTTAAATTTTAAAATTTGAGAATGAAGTGTCTTTAGAAAAGAAGTGTAAAAAGAAAAAATTGGATTGTCAAAAGAAGCTCTCAAAAATGAAAAGAAATTTATTTTAATTAAGTCAGTGCCACGTGTCAGTTTCTGAGTGGAACCGATGCACCAGCATCAGATTCTAGCGTGGTGCATCGGTTGCATCCAAGTTTTTGTCCATGTAGAGGGGTTCAACGGATTGGATCCATTTGATTTTGTCATAACCAACATCCGACCCGATCCACAAGATCCTATAACAAAATCTGATCCAATTCAATTATAACTTAAATATGATTAGATCTAATCTAATTGAAAAAACACAAATCATAATTCTGATTGATAATAATAACAATAATAATATAATCCAATATGGTTAAACTAACTATTTTTAATATTTATAAAAACTATTTTTAATATGTAAGAACTAAAGATGCATAAAATCTTTAACAAAATGAAGCCCATTGTTCTTGCATTAAGGGGTCTAATGAGTGCCACCCATTAGTGCAAGAACAAGATGAAGCACCGATCCGACCTCAATGTTGTAGTCTTTAGGCTTTAGCTGACTTGTCATCCCCGAGCTGTTTGCTACCATAAATAAGCCTTTGCCGTACCGGAGTACTTCCTTCTTTCTCATTGACCTTTTCCTTGATCCGCTCAATACTATTTGTTAACTCGATATCGATTTCAATCTCTTTTCCGGTAAGAGTCTTCACCTTGATCGGTATAGTACTGTTGTTGTGTTTTTCTTCTACAAAAGGGAAACAGAGAGAGAGAGACAAAGAGAGGTTCACACAAGTCATAGGGAGAGAGTGATTTTTATGGTAATGAAATTGAAAATCGAATAGTTAATATTTATAGTGGTGTGTGTGTTGGGATTGGAGGAATCTTTATAGGAAAATGACCCTTCAGGGTGCGTTTGGCACAAATATGGGACAGGACAAGGTGGGATGGGACGGGACGGGACGGGACAGGACGGGACGGGACAGGACATGTTGTTCTGTATTGTGTTTGGAAGGCTTAGGACAAAACTGTGGACTGTACTATTATGCGTTTGGTATGGCTGGGACAGGACGGGACAAGAGGTTCAAATGACCAGAGTACCCCTCTTATATATATAACAATATATATATTATAATATTATATATTAATATATAATAATATTAAATAATAAAATATATAATATATAATAATATACAACATATTATTATATTATATATATATATTATTATTATTTGATATTATTATATTATATATATATATTATTATTATTTGATATTATTATATATTAATATAGAATATTACATGTATTATATATATATATATAATAATAATATGATATATTAATATATTATATATAATAATAAATATATATATATTTTATATAAGATATATATATATATATATATATATATATATATATATATATATATATTATAATATATATACATATTATTATAATATATGTACATTAATAATACATATTAATATATATATATATATTATCTGTTATATATACATATTATTATAATATATGTATATTAATAATACATATTAATATATATATATAATATATGTATATTAATAATACATATTAATATATATATATATTATCTGTTATATTATAATATATACATATTATTATAATATATAGATTAATATATATATATATCATTAAATATTTCAAAGATGTCCAACATCATTATCACACTATCTATAAAGAGATTCTTATATATTCTTATATATTTAATTATAATATATATATATATTATTAATATAGATATATATAATATAATATATTAGACATGATTGTAATTGTTTGAAAATGTAAAGGGTAAATTGGTCATTTTGACACTTGTCCCATGTCATGGGACAAGTTGTCCTAGGGTCTTGGGTGGGACAATTTTTTGTGATTTTTGTCCCACCTTGTCCCGTCCTGTCCCATGCTAAGGACGCGCCAAACGTGGGACAAGAACAAATTGTCCCACGTTGTCCCGTCCTGTCCCGCGTACCAGACGCACCCTCAAGGATTGGATTTGGGGCCACGTACCTTATTATTATTCATAAGGGAAAGTATCATTTTCCCCCCTGAGGTTTGCCATATTAGATAATCTGGTCCTTCTAGTTTCAATAATAGCCAGTCAACCTCCTGAAACCCAAAATATTGGTCATTTTCCCCCTTCTGTCAAGTTTTCCATCCAAAATAACGTTGACTTTTAATTGCAAAATTAAAAGACCTCATCAAGGATTGAACCATTAACCTTGTGATCAAAAGCAACAAGCCTTAACCAGCTAGGCTACCCCAACTTATTGTTGTCAGTATGTTGATTTAAATGTATATATAGCTATATAGTTATATAATTTGTGTAAAATAATTTAAATATGTTTATATAATTTAAAATAAACTCATATATATAATTTAAATAAAGTCATATTTAATAGTAATATATAAAAATAAATTTATAAAAAGAAAAAGAAAATAAGAAAACAAAAGGAAAAATATTCAAAAAATAAGGAATTTTTTTTAATTATTTTTCTTTCTTTCTTTTTTGTTTTTGATTTTTTTTCCCATTTCAGTATTTGGGCTTTGATTTTCAGGATTTTATATCAAATTAAAATAATATATTTTTTGAAAAGGAAAAAAATAATTTTAAAAAGAAAGAATTTTTTTTTGAATTTTTTTCCTTTTGTTTTCTTATTTTCTTTTTCTTTTTATAAATCTGTTTTTATATATTATTATAAAATATGATTTTATTTAAATTATATATATATGAGTTTATTTTAAATTATATATATATACAGAAATTCTATTATCAGTTCGAACTGATATATAACTAATAAAAGTTATATCAGTTCCTTGCATGTGAGCCACTGGATTTAAATACTTTGACTTGGCTGTATGCACTTGTCAGTCAAAATATTTAAATCCAGTGGCTCACATACAAGGAACTGATATAACTTTTGTCAGTTCGAACTGATAATAGAAAGACTGATATATATATATATATGAGTTTATTTTAAATTATATAAACAAATTTAAATTATTTTACACAAATTATATAACTAATAGCTATATATACATTTAAATCAACAAACCAACAATAATGAGTTGGAGTAGCCTAGTTGGCTATGGCTTGTTGCTTTTGATTACAAAGTTGAGGGTTCAATCCCTATTGAGGTTTTTTAATTTTACAATTAAAAGTCAATGTTTTTTTGGATGGAAAACTTGACAGAAGGGGGAAAATGGCCAATATTTTAGATTTCAGGGGGTTAACTGGCCATTATTGAAACTAGAAGAACCAGATTATCTAGTATGGTAAACCTCAAGGGGGAAAATGATAATTTCCCTATTCATAATCCTTATAATATAATCAAAATATAAATTTAATTGTCAATATTTGAATAAAATTGAAGTAAAAACGAGAAACAACTTTAGTTTCATCTACTGTAAAAGAAGCAAAAAGGCTTTAGGGTCGGTCAATTGGTCATCCACAAAAAGCTCCAAAATAAATCCCAGTATTCTTTCAAATGAATGAATTAACAAATTAAATTGAAATCATTTATAGAAAAAGCTCAATATCATTAAAGCGCAATTTTCGCTTAAAAATAATAAACAACTTCATGTTAGAATTGCATTATACCTTTCTTCAATTTTTATTTATTTTTTATTTTTTTATTTTTTTATTATACTTGATTAGAATATACTGAACTTTAAACCGTTAATCACTTAATTGTAAGGGTGTACAGAATCCAATCCAATTCAATACGATCCATTGGATCGGATTGGATCCTAAATTATAAAATCCATTGGATTGGATCGGATCTTAGATTTTCGTTTGGAAATCCGCCAATCCGCCTAAAATATTAGGCCTTATTTTTATATTGAGCAATTTATTTTATCCACTACTTTCTACTGTAAATGCCCAACCAAAATACAATTTATAATGTTACTATTTTAGGTTTTCTTTCTCAATTTCTCTACAACCAACAATCCACCATCTTCTTTTCTTCTATTATTCTTCATCAACATCACGGCTTATTAAGTTTACATTTGGAGCTGATGTATAATGTTTATAAACTTTTTGAATTATATATAGTTTACAAGTTATTTCATGTTTTTTTTTTTAATGTTAATTTTATTTGAATTAATTAGTAATGTTTGAATAATTTATTTGATTTTATTTATTTAAGATTATAACTTTTATATATTATAAATGACTTTATATTAATTCGATCCATCGGATCATATCAGATTGGATTGGATCGGATTGAAGTAGTTTATAAGCGGATCGGATTGGATCAAATAGTAATTGGATTGGATCGGATCGAATCGGATCCTGCTATGAAATTGGATCGGATCAAATTGTAATTTCTTCGATCCAATCGGATCGGATTTCTTCGATCCAATCGGATCGGATCGAATCTTGGATCATGGCAAATCCATTGGATCCGATCCGCCGCACACCCCTACTTAATTGGACTTTAGCCCATGAATTATAAAATTTCGCTCATTAATCTATAAGAAGTAGAAGTATTTCATTATTTTAAAACAAATTCTAAAATAACGTGATAGACCGATAAAGATAAGCCCATGTTATTGATACCCTTATATTGTATCAACAAACTCATTTCTTTTGAAATATTATATATATTCTTCTTCATTTTAAAAATAAATAATATATTAACAAAAATAAATAATTTTTTAATAAATATTTAGGTTTCAATAGCATTTCCAGGAATAATCCTTTGATGGTATGAGTTGATTTCGTTAAGTTTTGTTAAGTTACAACTCTTAAATAAGATCTGGGTTTTCCAAAATTCCAACGATCCCTTCAAGGAGATCGTCAAAATCCTTTTCCAATAGTTGAGGTGGGTGGATTTTTTAATTTTTATTATTATATTTTTATAATAATTTATTATTATATATATAAAATGATTTTAATTTTGATTTTATTTACACAAATTAAAAAGTCTAGAATACCCCTTGACTGATAAGTTTGACTAATGGAAAGTTAACAAATATACTAATTTGGTACTTGTGAAAAGGTTAGAGACTAATTTTGTCACTTATGTGAAAGTCGCAAACTACTTGGAATTAAAAAAAAAAAAATCAGCACTGACCCTTTTTTTTTTTGAAATATAATTCAAACACACAATCTTGTTAGAGAATCTCCAATGCTATTATGGATTTTTGGACCATCATCATTTCTCTTAAATATATGGAGTAGGGATGGCAACAAGTCAGATTAGGGCTGGATCAGCATGCCACATACATGAAACCTAGTCCCCACACTCGACCTGTGCTTCGAACGAGTTTTCAATTTCAGTCCTATACTCGAACTCATTGGGGGGGGGGGGGGGGGGGGGGGGGGGGGGGGGGGGGGGGGGGGGGGGGGGGGGGGGGGGGGGGTGGTTTTGGGTGGAGGGGAGACCCATACCCAATCCGAACTGACCTGTTTTATTTAACAGTAAAAATGTTCAAACCATTAAATATACAAATTTTTACTATATAATAGAATTTTAGGACAGGAACTTAAAATTTAACATTCAATCAAATTTAAAAAACACTTAACTTGAAAAATATATTTAAAGTTAAAAAATATACATAAATCTTATCCTAAACAACAAATAAATATTAAAACTTAAAGTTTAGCGTACATATAAAATTCATATATAAATTTAATAGAACATAAATATAAAATCTAAATTATATAAACCTTAAATTCAAACATAAAATAAAATTAAGAAAAAATATAAAACAATTAGAGTTTTGTTTTTTCTTTTATATTTTTAATATTTAAAAAAATAATTATATAAACACCAGGTTAATCGGAGTAGGTCGGGGCTTAACGGTTTGCACCATACTCGACCCGATTACAAACCAGGTCAACATTGTTTGACCCATACCCAATCCGAATTGACCTGTTTTATTTAACAGTAAAGATGTTCAAACCATTAAATATACAAATTTTACTATATAATAGAATTTTAGGACAGGAACTTAAAATTTAACATTCAATCAAATTTTAAAAACACTTAACTTGAAAAATATATTTAAATTTAAAAATATACCTAAATCTTATCCTAAACAACAAATAAACATTAAAACTTAAAGTTTAGCGTACATATAAAATTCATATATAAATTTAATAGAACATAAATATAAAATCTAAATTATATAAACCTTAAATTCAAACATAAAATAAAATTAAGAAAATATATAAAACAATTAGAGTTTTGTTTTTTCTTTTATATTTTTAATATTTAAAAAAATAATTATATAAATACCAGGTCAATTAGAGCGGGTCGGGGCTTAACGGTTTGCACCATACCTGACCCGATTACAAACCAGGTTAACATTGTTTGACCCATACACCACCTAAACCCTGTTTAAAGTGCTTCAAACCCGCCCATTTTGCCATCCCTAATATGGATCCACTTTGACAAAAAAGTGAAAAAAATGCATATTTTTATATCATATGCAATTATCTACAGAAAATTATGCAGTTATGCACCCACTTTATGACTAATCACCATAAAACATTTGTTTCACTCTCTCTCCTATTTTAATTTACAATTATTGGTGATAATAGTTAGAATTGCTAACTAAGATTTCTAGGAGAGTTTCTCAATTGAGAAACCCATCTCTATAATCTCTAAAACATTTTTTGCTACATCAGCTCTATATTCAAATTAGATAATTGCATTGGAGATTTTCATTATCTATATCCATATGTGACAAGAAATTTTACCCAAATATATAATAGCATTAGAGATGCTTTTAAAATAGTTGTAAAAAGCTATCTATTAAACCCATTTTACATTGCCGAAACTGTGTTGTACCAGGCAACAAGTTAGGCCCAAAAGTTTTCGATCCGGACTTGGATCATGTGTGGCATTGGCGAACAGTGGGCCATGTACACCACCATGTCAAAATCACGAATCTGTCCTTTAACTCCAATAAAATACTAATGATTACTTTTTTATTTTATTTTATTTTTATTTTTAAATACTAATGATTTTCTCTCACGCTTGAGAAACCTAGTGGAAATAGACTTGGACAGCAATTTTTATTTTTATTTTTTATATTCTAATTAAGTACTTATTACCGCTGAATGTTTAAGACACTCTCATTCATTTGTTTTGTTTCGTTTTTTTTGTTTTGTTTATTATTTGAGATCATTTAACTTAAATATTAAATGGTTTGGCTTTAACCCCATGTCCCCATCCAATGTGTTTTTTCAAACAAGTATGCATATTTCTCTATGTTATCCTGAACTAACACAACTAACTATTCAGTGTGTATGGTGCACCAACTTTGTGGTGCACTTTATTATACCGAATCCTCTGCATGTGACCATATGTCACCATTTTGATTATTTTCCTTCAAACATTGTAAATTTCGTGCTCAAGAATTCATCGAAGAAGTTAAATTAATCTTTAGAACAAAAACTTACTCTTTCTCATTATCTAGTCAATCTTCAATTGTATATCCAATTTCAAATCACATTCTTGAACTAACAAAGATTTTGATTTGATTTGAATTTTGCATTTGATAGGAGGGCCACAACCCTAGACAAATTAAGACAGGAGTAAATGAAAAAAAATATATATTTTTTTGAAGTATTATACGAGAGAATTGTAAATAGTACATTGACTTTTGATCAAATGCCAGATCAAATCATTTGATTTGAACAATTAACAAAAAAATCCTACAATTAGTTAACCGTTAGTTGACTTTATTTAAAGAGAAAATAGCACTAGACACCATTAATTAGTGGATGGAGTCCCAAAAAGGCCACCGACTATTCAAATTGTTTTAAAATCACCATTTGACGAAACATTGCTTATTGACAGCCATTCAGTTAAATATAACGGAAAGCTGCCGTTATCTATCACATGGCACTCATAAAGAATAAAATAGCACTATACACCATTAATTGGTGGGTGGAGTCCCAAAAAGGCCATTATTTCCATCTTTGCAAACTATTCAAATCTGACCTATGTCCACATTCAAGTGCACATCTCTAAAAATACTCAACGTTATTTGCTCAAATTTTGACACAAGAAATTAGACATGCAAACAAACACTTTTCATTCAGAAAATATTCCAAAAATCGATTTGAAAAAGTGTAAAAATGAGCGATGAACACAGCTTACTCGCGAATTCACGTCGCTTCTGACCTTTGACTGAATAATTGATCATAACTTGCAAAATACCGTCCAGTATTTTACATTCTTTATACTGTTGGATTTGTATCGAAAAATCAAAGAACCCAACATGGACAAAAAAATTTATTTCCTTGCCAAAAGATACAGTTTTAAAGAAAAAGAGCGATGAACACACCTCACTCGTGGATTGCGTGTCGCTTCTGACCTTTGACTGAATAATTGATCATAACTTTCAAAATACCGTCCACCATTTAATGGCTATTTAGAGACCGTTTCACCAAATTAGTGGCTCTATATATCACTGTCTCTATATAATATAATATTCATATGTGCAATGCTAATTATCCAAAGTGCACGTCCATGTACAAAGAATATACAAATAGGAAGCATAGAGTCTCTTTCGGCTAAGAGAAAAAGATATAAAAAAATTTCTTGGGGATTTTCTCAGGAAAGTCAATTGATGGTGGTCACATACTCACATGAGTGGGCTATGAGGCATCTCTTAATTGAAAGATTGAACACAGCTAAAAAAAGGCTGATCATACAATAAACCATTAAAAATAAAAAAAAATAAAAAAAAATAAAAACTTTGATCTTAGAAAAGAAATACGAGTCGTGTGATATGCAGTACCTTGTAATCTATATCTCATAATTGTCCTTCTCCTGTTCCGTTGAAGATAATCCTCCATTGTTGTAGAGCTTCTATTGAAAAGAAAAGTGAAATAACGCTTTGAATATCTTTGTCAAATTGTGCCCTAAGTGGTGACTTGATGATTTTACAATATTGCCCCATCTTGTTTTACTATTTTAACCTCGATTCTAACAGGTTATGACATAAGCAAACGGATTATGACATAAGCAAACGGACTTCAAACAATTAATGGCCAAAGTGGCAACAATTGATACATTCTTTCATTGAAATGGCTAATTTGAGCCATTTAAAAAAATTAATGGTCATTTAGGGACCGCTTCACCAGATCAGTGGCTCTAGATATCACTCTCCTATTTAAATCAAATATGACAATTTAAATCCTTTATTATAAACCAAATTAAAATAAAATAAAATATGGTAATAATAATAAAATTAATTTCTTAATAAAATAATTTTTATATTACAAATAAAAAATAAAAATAAATAAAACCTATAAATTAAAAAAATAAAAATTAAAACCAAATAATATTTGATATAGAAATAAAAAGTAAAAACTATGGAGAAGACATTCATATTACCAAGATGGATGACTTTGAGCATCTCATCCATATATTTTTTATATTTTAAAATAATTTTGTTTAATTTAAATTTTTGAATGATTTTATTGCTTTGTTATAGTATAATTTTAAATATTTATTTTTTATTAAAAGAAATTTATAATTTTTATTTTCTAATATATTTTTCATTAGTTTTAGTTTAATTATAAAAAAATCACTTAAATAATCATATTTAATAAGATTTAATTAAAGTCAACTAACGGTTAGTTGATGATAGGTTTTTTTATTTTTTATTTTTATTATTATTATTTTTTTTTTTATGTTTACTGATTGTTCAAACCATAGGGTTTAGTTTGGCAATTGATCAAAACTCAAGGGTTATTTACAATACTCCCTTCCTTTCCGGGACTTGCACAATTAATTAACTTACTTGGCAACTGATGAGCAATGTGGATGATTTTCAAGATCTAGATCGACCATTGATTTTGCGAATTAAATAACTGGTTATGACACTTGGACAATTGATCAATCGCTGACGGCATCATCTAAGGACTATTATGACCGATGCCCCTCACATTTTCTGTTTCTCCTCTTGGTCTTTATTTTAAGTATTTCCCACAAGAGATGTTTTCTGTGCTAGCAAACTTGGTAACTGATCGACTTATGAAAGTATATATATTTGTGGAGTAGTTGGCCAAGAAGTGTTGCGTTTATGCCTGTAAAAAAACAAATCAACATATCCCACCACAGAATTTGCCGGAAAAGAAAGGAATTTTAATTCTACAGACAGTTGCACGAGCAATGCATGTACCCTTTAATTAACATCATGTCATACGTAGCCGCGATAGATTTGCAAAGCACCCTATTTTGAAAACAAATCATGCAAACAGTGACCTCTCCATTTCTCAATTTCACTACCTCCGATCCAATTTTATTTCCTGGCACGAACGGTGTGACCAAGCAGTATATCTAAGCATTCCCATTTCATAAACTTAATATTCCTTGACGTTTTTTCTTCCAAAACAGTCCTTCTTCTCTTCCTTGGTTTCTTTGATCAGTTCGCTGTCGAAAATGTCGCATTTGGAGGTAAATAATGGGTGCAAGAAAAGGAAGAGAGGAGACAGAATTTTCAGGTTCAAGAGCTTTTGTGAAAATGGCTACCCGGTTGAGTTTGTTGGGTCATTTAGACACAATGTAAAAGCGCTTTTGGAATTTGGAAGTTTTGAGAAGAATTTATGTGATGGAATGCAAAGCTGGTCGTTTCAACTTGAAGTCCACCGCCATCCTCCTATTCATATCTTGTTGTTTGTTGTCGAAGAACCAATTGAAGCATCAATCAACCATCAATGCAAACTCTGCCAATATGTTGGTGAAGTCTTAATCCTTTAATTTCTTTAATCGATTCTATTTCAGTGTTATAGGCAGAAATTCTTCTTATTTAACAATTAACATGCATTACGTTATGGTGTACTTTATAAGGGTACATATTAAGAAATGTCACGATTACTCGTGAGAATCGTACTTATTTAAAATTTTATTGTATAGTATATATCAAAAGTCTTCTAATGGATTTCTCACGCGCATTTCTCACAGTTTTAGTTATTGAATTCGATGATAGCTCAGGTTGGGGTCACAGTATGGTTTGCAATAAGAAGTATCACTTCATTTTGCCCTCAAAAAACATGATGGCTGCTTTTTTAAACTGTGGAGGCAACGACGAAGCTGTTAAGTCAAACTTGGTGGAATTAAAAGGCCATATCATGCATGGTGTCTTTCACTCTAATGGATTCGGGCATTTGCTTTGTCTCAATGGGGTTGAAACTGGCTCGGACTTGACCGGACAACATCTCATGCATTTCTGGGATCGTCTGTGCACCGGATTGCGAGCAAGGTTAGCCTTGCTATTCTTTATAGGAAATAATCAATTAGATTTGTTAACATGTTTAATTTCCTGTTTAAATACTATTTTTGATCTAAAATGTAGATGTATGCAAGGGTTAGCATTTTTTTAATAAGAAAATAATGCTATTACCAAACTAAAATTGTAAATTTATAAAATTGTTCATATTTTACAACTTAATTAATTTGTCAAACTAATCTCAATTAAAACTTAAGAGAGGTAACCTCAATTAAAGGTTTATTTATTTAGTCTATAATATGAATTTTGAGGAGTAAAGCTGATTATGCATGCCTCCTATTTTAAGGTGCATTTCTGATAAGATTGATGACACATTAATTTGGTAGGAAAGTGAGTTTGTATGACATTTCAAGGAAAAGAGGCATGGAATTGAGGCTTCTTCATGCAGTAGCATACGGCGAGCCTTGGTTTGGTCGTTGGGGCTACAAGTTCGGACGTGGGAGCTTTGGTGTTACTCAACCTATGTACGAAAAAGCCATAGAAGCAATTCAAGCTATGCCGCTGTGCTTGCTTATCAATCATATTATTGGAACTTCTAATCAAGACATTACACTCATTTTCTCAAGATACCAAACATTATCAGACTATTCTTTGGTTACACTTGGTGACCTATTTCACTTCTTGTTGGAGCTCAAGCCCCGACTTCCCAAAGAAAATTGCATTGGAACCTACAATCCGGGAGTCTTGGTGGAAACTACATGTAGATGGTCTGCAAAGAGAGTTGACATGGCGACTCGAGTGATTGTTGAAGCACTGAAAAGGGCTGAATCCAGGTGGGTTTCCAGGCAAGAAGTTAGGGACGTTGCTCGTGCTTATATTGGCGATACGGGGTTGCTAGATTTTGTGCTGAAATCACTTGGAAACCACATAGTAGGGAAGTACTTGGTTCGTCGAAGCTTGAATCCGGTCACAAAGGTTCTTGAGTATAGCTTGGAAGACATTTCCAACATATTTCCTGACCAGGATTTGCTTCTCAGCAATTCAAAAATGAAGACTCGGTATAAAATTACAGGAATTCAATTAACGAAGGACATGAGAAACTTGTTCAAGTACATCTTCAAAGAAGAAAAGCAGGCTCCAAACTCAGGGATTTTTAGTGGAATATCGGTGGCTGCAAGTATCATTCTTGACACCAAATACTTTGTTAAAGAATATCGTGGAGATTTTGATCAGCTTTCATCCAAAGTTGAATTGGGCCTGGAAGGGAAATTGAAGCTTTTCTGTACAGTTTTATTAAGAAATATTGAAAACCCTAATGAAGTGACAAAGAACAAAATACCACCGTACGAATGTGTGACATTGAAAAACAATGCTACATTCGATGAACTAAAGTTAGAAGTGGAAACAAGCTTCAGGGAACTCTATTGGGGATTGAGGAGTTTCGTAATCGAATCGGTTGTGAATTTGAACGCGAAAGGAACAGATTTGGTTTTCGGGGTCGTTGAAGTGGGAAGAAAAATTATTTTCGAGGGAAGTAATAAAGAGAGAGGAATTTCACATGAATTGATGTATGAAAATGGAGTGATGAATTGCATTGTAGTAGATTGTCCTTGTGGAACTCAAGAAGATGATGGTGAACGAATGATCTCGTGCGATATTTGTGAAGTTCGGCAGCATTCACGGTGCGTTGGGATTCCTAATAATGAACAAATTCCTCGTATATTTCTTTGTAATCGATGTGAGCAAGAGATCATGCACTTCCCTTCTTCACCCTAGTAATTATATATATATATATGTTGAATTAATGTATTATACTACTTCACATATATTAAGAGTCGGACTACCATCCGCTTCTTATGGTAATTTGTGTGCTAATGCGAGCAATAATATTACTTTATATGATAATTTTATCACTTAGATTGTTTAAGAATGGTGGCTCAATTAAGCAATAAATCATGTTTAAGATATTCAAAGCAAGTGCAATATAAATATGATGAGACACATAATCTTATTGTGGTATATGCTAGAACATAGAGGATTGAATAGTGACTCGCGCGAAGAAGGTGTCGTGACAAGATATATATATATTTATATTTTTTTTGAAATGGCAAAATGAATTTATTAAGGCAGGGATCAAATCCCACAAAGAAAGAGATATATATATATATATATGAATGAATTAATGTTGTGTTATTCTTATGGAGAATTTCACAAGGGTGGTGCTATTGGCATCCCCATTACTGAATTATTTATGCTCAACTTTTTAAATTTTGATTTAATTATATAAAATTAAATGGTTTTATTAGTTTTTTTTTTTTTTTTTTTGATTTATTTCCAGGATTACCCTTTTACTTATTTTTCAAACTTAAAAAATAAAAATAAAAATAAAAAAACACTTTATCTTTAATTTTTATATACAGTTTTCTCACGTCCATTTGCAAGATTTGTTTTTTCTTCTTATTTCATGGTGAAACCATTCTTATTAGATGCGATATATATATTTATATATATATATATATATATATATATATATATATATATATTGTAGTCAATTATATATATATATTGTAGTCAATTGGATTGCTAGTGGTAGATTGTGAGTGTGATATTGATTATTTGATGACTTTTTTGTGCGATTGAGTTAAGGTTTTGGTGTGGTTTCATTTTGTCTGAGATTAGGTTTTCTTGGTTGCGATTCTTGCTGCGATCTCGTTGTTTTTTGTGTGTAAATAACATTAAACTAATTTTGGAAGATCCGGAATAAAATCTACAAAAGAATTGATACAAATCATAGTATGTTTGGAAGATTTGAAAGAAAATAAACCGAGAGGAAAAAAAATAGCAAACATGGATCTAGAATTTGAAAAAAAAAAAAAAGAGCAAACATGTGAAACAATAAAATCAATAAATACTAAACATGATAAATATGAGATCGAGATCTGAAAGAAAATATAAACAAAAATAGTAAACATTAAGCGATTTTAAATAATTTATGTCATTAGGGTTTTGAAATATGGAAAGTGGGATTTTATTAGTTTTACTTTGTATAAGATTTTTTTAAATAAAAATGGTATGCCTCTTTAAGTAATTTAATATATGGAAAAAAAGAATACTAAATAATTTAAATAGTTCAGTAGTAGGTGGGCCAATAGCACCATTTATTGTACCAACATCATCAGTTAAATTTAAGAGTAATGCTACTTTACCCAAATTTGGTGCCCAAATCTGGTGTCCAAATGACGTGTCAACACTCTCATCCATTCATTTAGATTGTATTGGATTTGCTTGATTTAAATGAATGGATGAGAGTGTTGCCACGTCATTTGGGCACCAGATTTGGACACCAAATTTGGGCAAAGTAGCATTACTCTAAATTTAATAGTTCATCATTAGTTAAATTTAATAGTTGTCCACCGAAAAAGTGTATGAATTTATTAAAATACCCTTAGTTCATTATTTTATTATTTTAAAATTAATAAATTAATATATTTAAATAATAAATTAAAAGAAAAAGAAAAAAAAAACATTCTTCATCAAATGATCAAATCTGTTGATCTAATGGATGAGATTGTCTCAAAAAAAAAAAAAAAAAAAAAAAAAAAAAAAAAAAAAGGAGATCTCAAGTCTCCTCTCGATCTTGATTTCCATAGGAAATTAGGAATCTAGATATAGATCAATAATCTGAATTAATTTTATCTTTTGGTAGAATAAACACATAAAAATTAATAAAATTAATTCATAGCATTGATTTACTTATTAGACACACATTAATAGATTCTGAAGGTGTAGACATTACAAGATAATGACACTTAAGGTGAGGATAGATCCCCTCCTCTAACCAATAAATCAAACAACACCCACAACCACAATATATATATATATACATAAATTATATTATCAGTTCGAACTGACAAAAGTTATATCAGTTCCTTGCATGTGGGCCACTGGATTTAAATAGTTTGACTTGGCTGTATGTATTTGTCAGTCAAAGTATTTAAATCTAGTGGTCCACATACAAGGAACTGATATAACTTTTGTCAGTTCGAACTGATAATAAAAAGACTATATATATATATATATTAAATTTGTAAGTAAAAAAAAAACACACAAATTTTCTAAAGTCACGTACCATCTAGGTCACATAAAAATTAATAAAATTAATTCATAGCATTGATTTGCTTATTAGACACGTATTAATAGATTCTAAAGGTGTAGACATTATAAGATAATGACACTTAAAGTGAGGATAGATCCCATCCTCTAACCAATAAATCAAACAACACACACAACCACAATATATATATATTAAATTTGTAAGTAAAAAAAAAAACACAAATTTTCTAAAGTCACGTACCATCTAGGTCACATCATGAGAATGATGAGGAGAGACTTCCATTGTTTCCGGCTTAAGAAATGGAGAGATTTTCATATGGAGCTTGGATCTAACTCATCGAGATTAACGAAAACAAGTTTTGTGTATATGGAGCAAGTTGAAGTGAGAGATGATGACAACAAAGAGGTTTTTCTTTATGGGTTTCTTTGAGAGCTTGAATTGAGTGGACAAACAAATCGTTTCTCAAAGGACCCACCACCTGGGTCTGATCTTTATTTCTGAGAGTTTAAGACTCATATGCAAGCAATTAAACCTAATGTCGGAGTATTTATGCAATTTTCGCTATCCTTATGGAAGATGTTTATAAACAATTTTCAACCAGATAATGTCTATCCAAATGCTAAACAAAATGCTTATTAATTTGTAAACTAAATTTACAATATTCCCATTTAGGGATTGGTTAAATTGCTTAATTAAATTTTAATGACCCAATCTTTATTTTGGTATTTGGTTTTCAAATTTTGTATCTCCGAAAAGATATTATAAGTTATGAAATGTACAAAATTAAAATATTCTATATTTCCAACCTTATCCCAAAATGATAACAATGTTAATAACCACCATTGTTTTTGATGGCAGACTGAAGAAGTACCTATTACTTCTGTCTGAAATTAATGGTGGTTGTCGTTTATTGTTTGTCCTTATATTCTCTTACAATATGCCTTCTAATTTTCACGCAACAGATATTCATTGCACTACATATACTTAATTATTTGATAGATTCTACAGCCACTTCTTTCAGTTTTTTTTTATATATATTTCTTTATTTTTTTAATACCAGTTATTAATACGGATCATAACTTTTCAAAGACATACTGGCACCAACACATACAGTCATATTATTATTTCTTCTTTTGTTTTAACTTTTCCTTGCTGTCTTAGCTCCGTTTCCGTGATTGACTTGCACAATATAATAAAGGTGATATCTTTGGTAGGTAAATTACATTATTTCCTTCTATCGATATTAAAAAAGGAGAATTTTCATTCCAGTTCCTAACTTTTCAAGAAAAGACAGGTTTTTACTCATCTTTTCCATTTTGAGCTTGAAAGGTCTCTAAATTTTCCAAAATAGCTTAATTTGGTCTTAATGTTAGTCAACTGTTAGTCACAATTAACGGTTTCAGGGGTATTATTGTCTTATCACGCGTAAGCTTTTAAAAATATATATGTACAAAATTATAAAATATAAAAAAAAATGTTAATGGAGATTGGATATCCACCATCCATCCATCAATAGATCCACTGGTTTTCCATTGTGTTTACGAGTAGTAAATGGGTTGGTGGAAAGGCCATGTGCATTAGCCCAAGCAGTGAGTCTTAGAGTTGCCTATCCAAACATAGGTCTCTCGGGCAGAGCCACGAATAGATACAGGTCTCTTAAAGCTAGCTTGAAGTAAATTAGCCTAATTCTAGTGCTAATTGTTTTATATTTTGTAAGCTAATTTATGTTTTGATGTGGTGTAAATGGCTTGGTTCAAATGACTTAGATTGGACCTTATGATCTATTGATTGATTGTGTTTATCTTTTATTCTTAAGTGTTCTTAGACCCCATCTATATTGGATGAGACTTATATTTGTCGATTAAACATTAAAAAAAAAAAATTAGAACGCAAAATAGTTAATTAGGGGCATAAATGAAAGTGTTTGAACTTATAAGGCTAAACTGTAATGTTCATAAAGGCTTATATGAACTATTTTGAAAGAATAGGTACCAAACTGTAATTTGTCTCTCAACGGAGGTTTGCTTGTTTGCTCGAACCGATTTACCTGTATGACTTGTACTTTTTGGCCGAACAAAATTGGTTGACCAGTTTTGCAAAATCGATAAACCGGTTTCGAGATTTTTAAAAATTTTAATATTATAAACTGTAGTTTTTCATACTACCTATAAATACATCCATAAACACTTCCAAAAGCCTAGCAAAATTCTCTACTATTGTAATGAAGTGTTCTAATTAATTCTTGTTGAGCCAAATCTTCCACTCGTACACATCAATCATATAGTTGTTCATCAATTTTCTTATCTACTCTTTGAGTGATGAATTCTCTCTATCCAAATTATTATATTTGTGATTTGAGTGTTGGGAAACACTTGTTAAATGTAGTTGTCATTTGAGGGTTTTACAATAATAAGTGAAAGGGATTGCTTAGAGGATTTGATGTGAGGCATCACCAATTTATAACGGTTTAGTTGGCACTCGGAATTAAGTTCAATAGGTGATTATCGCTGAATCCTCTAGCTTGGTGAGTTTGGAGAGGTGTGGAAATAGGCAGGTTGTCTATATTCTGTACCATGTAAAAATTATCGTGTTTGATATTTATATCCTCTAAGCTCTTTAATTTGTATAATTTATTGTTCAAATTTATATTTGCACATTTTGTAAGGATATTTAGAATTGTATATTGTGGCTAGTAAATTGTTTTAATTTGTAGAAACCAAATCCACACCGGTACATTTGATTAGTTTATTTTATTTTGAAATTTAATAGATAATCTAACTTTTAGTTTATTAATTTTATATTATTATATTTATCTCAATCTCTTTATAAAACTTGAGTGCAACATCTAATTACATAATAGTAAAATACTGTCCATTTTGATGTGCATGTATGATTGTTGGGGATTTCACCAAAATATCATAACCTTAGGTCAACATGTTGCTTAATTTTCCTAAAGCGGATGTTCATTTTGATGTATTTGCATTGCACGTTTCTTCGGAATTTGATTCGTATTTTTTTTATTCGTTTGTTAATGTATTAATTTAAAATATACATTTTGTTGGGTAAGACTCACTATGTTCTCTAGACTAGTTGTATATTTATTTTCAATTAATAAGTAGTGGAAGTTGAGTGCTGAAGCACTATGTGGATGTAGGCTTACTCTGAACCATGAATGTAAAATCTCATATATGTTGATTGTTTTATTGTTTTCGTGTGTTTTGATTATTGCTTTCGGTTTATATGTTACGTAACAAATAATAATAAACAACAATGAAAACCAAACTAATAATAATAATAATAATAGTATTTCTAGGTAGTGATAGTAAGAAGTAACGAACTAAGAATGAATGACAAAAATATTTAAGTTAGTGAAACATCAAAAGAAAACGAAAAAACAAGATGGAGTTGGTCAAGTGGAAAATCCATCACACTTACACCACTAAATTGTGGGTTCGAGTCTCTCCCCTCCGTAAACACCGAATTAAGATTCTACTCTTGGTTCTCAAGTAGACAGCCATGTCACGCCTCCACTCTTTCAATCGGCCGCTGTTCTAAGCTCCTAGCCCACTTTTCTAAGATAAAAAAGTGTGCCCATTTGTAGTGAAGCTAGGGTCACTACTACAAAAATGTTAAAAGACATCGGTTTTTAGATAACCGATTTAAAAAAAACTTTTAGAAATCGGTTTTTATAAAAAAATGATTTCTTAAATATTGTGGTATAAAAAGACAACGGTTTTTGGGAAAACCGATATGGATTTATTTTCCAATAAGAAATCGGTTTTCCTTAAAACCGATGTCTTAAATATTACTGTTTGAAAAGACAACGGTTTTTAGGAAAACCGGTATGGATTTTTTTTCTGTTGACGGTGATTTTTTGTGGTCACCCAGTCAATGATTTGATTTCAGTTCATACTACTTTATGAATGAGAATGATTGAAAACAAAGAAGAACAATAAACGTAATTACGTGATAAAACTCCGATGACCAGAGAAACATCCACGGGTTGTTGCCTTAGCAACGAAGTAGAATCCACTATGAAAAACTGTTACAAAATATTGTGTTATGATCTCTCTTTCTAATTCTTGCCCGCCCCTTATTTTGTGGGTTACAGGGGTATTTATACATAATGTTACTAGGGTTTGTGGGTGCCGCTAGGGTTTGGTGTCGTGGTGCCCAAGTTTTGGGCGATTTGTCCAGTACTAGACGAATTCTGTTTCCTTTTTGGGTGTAACTTGTTTCCCAATTTGGCCGAATCCTAGTTTGGGCCGGATTCTTTCTCCTCTATTTACGGAAAACCTGTTTGTTTCCTTGTTAAACTCTAGGGATCCGCACCGTTGTTTATTGTGGGGATGCTGGTTGCTGCCCGTGTTTGGGACGTGAACGTTGGTGACTATTCTTTTTATCGAATCCCGAGCATGCCCGAGCAGGCTTTGCTGTCTGAGCCGATTCTCTCCGTTTGTGATCGGGCTGCTTTAGTTTTAGCCGAGTAATGTTACCTTGGGGGATTTCTCCCCCTTCGAGTTGACTTCTTTTGACTCCTACTTACGTGGCTTCTTATGGTGATGACGTGTCCTTTGTGACGATTTTTACCTATAACATTTTCCAATAAGAAATTGGTTTCCATTAAAACTGATGTCTTAAATATTGCAGTTTGAAAAGACAACGGTTTTTGGGAAAACTATGGATTCAAAAGCAAAATTCTGCTGAAATTCAAATATGATCTATGTCCACATTCAAGTGCGCATCTCTAAAAATACTCAACGTTATTTGCTCAAATTTTGACATGAAAACAAACACTTTTCATTCAGAAAATATTCCAAAAATCGATTTGGAAAAGTGTGAAAATGAGTGATGAAAACAACTCACTCGCGGATTTGCGTCGCTTCTGACCTTTGACTGAATAATTGATCATAACTTTCAAAATACCACCCAGAATTTTACGTTCTTTATACCGTTGGATTTGTATCGAAAAATAAAAGAATCCAACATAGACAAAAAAAATTATTTCCTTGCCAAAAGATACAGTTTTAAGGAAAAAGTTTTCATAAAAATTGATAATCTCCCATCGCTTATGACCTTTGACTGAATAATTGATCATAACTTTCAAAATACCGCCCATAATTTTACGTTCTTTATACCATTGGATTTGTATCGAAAAATCGAAGAACCCAACATGGACGAAAAAATTTATTTCCTTGCCAAAAGATATAGTTTTACGGAAAACATTTGCACAAAAATATCTCCAATCGCTTCTGACCTTTGACTGAATAATTGATCATAACTTTTAAAATACCGCCCAGAATTTTACGTTCTTTATACCGTTGGATTTGTATCGAAAAATTGAAGAACCCAACGTGGACGAAAAAATTTATTTCCTTGCCAAAAGATACAGTTTTAAGGAAAACGTTTGCACAAAAATATCTCCAACAGAACACAAAACCACACAAAAAATGAAATGAAAAATAAACCCACCAATATATATATATTTTTTTAATATATGTTTGTAGTAGAAATTAGAATTTTGATTAGTTGAGTAAATTTAAATTTATCAAACAAGTTTTTTATTTTTTATTTTATTTTTATTTCTAGCAACACATATAGATTATATATAAATATTGTGTAATTGTTAACACATCCAATCTTGTAGTCAAGCAGTAAAGGCTTACCACCTTGACTTTGAGATTGCAAGTTCAATTTCTTATAATGACAATTAATCCTCATTATTATCAGAGGTGGGGCTGGATGGCAGGATTAATTTTTATAATACATCAATTTTACGTTGCGGTTTTTAAATCGGTTTTATATATAACCGATGTGTTTTCACCTGTTTTTACATTGGTTAAAAACCGATATCTTTAGCGCATTGTTTTCTAAATCACTCAAATAGACATCGGTTTTAAAAATTTAAAAAACCGATTTCTTCCATGTAAAATAACCGATTTCTTTTGCGTTTTGTGTAGTAGTGGGTAAAATTGTTCTCACGTGCAGATCACATGTCATATAATTGCTTGCTATCTTTTTTTATTGGGTGGCCACCCCTAAAATATCTTCTTATACCTATATTAAAAAATTAAAATTATTAATTTTACTTCCTACATTTTTAAAATACCAAAACTATCCTTTAAGTATTTTGTGGATTTTAAACATATATTTTTTCTCATTACACCAATTTCTCTCCATTTGCTTCCACCACTTCAAAAAGAAAAAAAATTCTTTTACGTACAGTTTCTTCTTTCGAAAAATAAAAACAAAACTACATACCGTTTCTTCATCCCCTTTAACAAATATTATAGAATTTACTCAAATAAAAAAAATATCATATTCAAATTAAAACTCTATAACTAAGATTTTATTTGGATAAAAATAAAATACAAATTCAACTCTTAAACTAATTATCGTTTTTTTACGTTGTTACTTACAGAATCAATGTATTGAATTATATAAAAAAACCATGAAATCAGAATGGTTTACACAATTAATCATCGTCATAAAAAACAACAACAATAATAATTAAACAAACAACAATATATGTTTAAAAATTTGGTCTTTTTTTTTTTTTTTTTTTTTTTTTTTTAAATCCATCCACCAAGTTTTTCGGTTTACAAACCAAATAAATTAATCAGAATTTGTAGTTGAATTAAAGTAAAGTGAGTGAGTTGTGTAGACTTGATCAAGTTCTACAACTGCTTTAAAAAAAAAAAAAAGTTCTACAAGATTACAACTGTAACAATTTTTTATTCAATCACAAAATAATAATAAAAATAAAAGTAAACATACTTGAATGCATTAAAATCCATAAATTAATTCTTTGTTCATCCATTCCTTAACTATATATGAAAAAAATAATAATTTATATTTCCTGATTGATGTTGGATTTGATCAAGTTTATATTATTAGGGTTTATGATAGATTGGGTGTTCAACTTATGCGTATAGGAAGTAAATTTAATTTCCAATTATAAAACCATATATTTTAAGTAATTAAATATAAATGTATTTTAGAAATATAAATGTATTTTAGAAATATAAAAGTTTCATTAAAACATAGGTGTAGAAATATATTGTGTGGGTGGCAATATAGTCACCCTTGTTTATCCTGTGTGGGGATAATCCTCTAGAACGATGAACGCGGAAACGCCGTGCCTAATATATACCCATAACTCATAGCAAATAATAACGTCAATAAGCAGAAAAATAGATGAGAGAGAATAAAAAACAATCACAACACAAGATATACGTGGAAAACCCAAAACGGGTAAAAAACCACGGGCCGTTAGGACAACAGAGAAATTCCACTATATGATAAATTGTTACAACCATATACTCCAGGATTCTCTCTCACACTAACCCCAAACCACACTCATAAGATCCTCACCAAGAACCCCACAATATCCCCTAGGTCTCCCCTAAATATCACCCACAGATATCTAACTTGATCCACCGATATTCCCTTGAATCCCTCCTCAAATATTCCCATTGGGTCTCCCCGGATCTCACTCACACTCTCTGATGTTTACATGGTGTTCTTTTTGCTCCACACAAAATAACCTAAATACAAGGTCTATTTATACTAGTTACAGGGAGTATAATATAAAAGGAAATCCTACTTCTAAATGTACAAGACTTACTTGTTCCACATAAATATTATTTCCTTTTATGACAAGTCTTCTTGTAAGGAGTAAATCCTTTTCCTTCAAGCACAAGAACTTCCAGAAACAAACTACTTCCTTTTCCGTTGAAGATTTCCCGTTTCACGTATGCTTATTATTGACTATGATTCGGGTCACGGTTGTACACCCGCTTCCTAAACCGTTACAAGTCACCTTAAATTACATCGCTCAGAAAACCGCGATCCATACGATGAAACAAACCATTTATTCAGTTCTTCATGATCTTCAAACCTCCTTAAAACACCGCATTCAACTTCCAAACGTTATCCCACGTCTTCTAGGAAGTTCCACATCAGTTGAGTCTTGTTTGGTTCACATTGGGTTCGCTTAGGAATACAAGTCAAAACCTAACAATTCTCCCCTTTGACTTGAATTCTCAAGACCTTTGTCCACAGCCACAATTCTCATCACCGAGAATCACCATACCCCACCACAATGTATAACCACTTAGGAACGAACTATCCTAAGATTTTCCTTCAACACCTTTTTTTTTTTTTTTTTTTTTTGTGTTCGTTGTTCCGGCACCATGTCGAAATAACCTGCTGAAATTGTGGTGCAACTCCTCAAGTCAGATTTCCAGGGAGTTCGTCAGCCATCGACATCTTTGTCCACCATACACCTTGCATCACTTTCTGACCAATGCCTTGTGCACAATTATGGACTACTAGCAGCAATATATCCTCTTCCATGGCTAGTGGGGAAAACTGCCAAAAGGATAAACATGTCCTTACATCACCCAAACCTATGAAAGACCTTCTGTCCTTACATCACATACCTGGTGAAAGACTTGCTACTAGAAACTGGGAGTGCTCTGTCGGATAAGCCCCACACCACACCACACCACACCACACCACACCACAAAGAGATTTTTTTATTTTTTTAATAGTCAGGAGTTTCTTTTTGTAGTTAGGAGATTTTTTTTTTTTGATAGTCAATCAGCTCCTTGTGTAACCTAGATTGAATCTCCATGACTTGTACCTGTCACCACAAGCCAAACTTCTGCTCCATCAAATTCTTCATTTCATCAAACCCTAACGAGTTCAAATACCGCCTTCAAGACGTATCTCCTTTGCTAAATCATATTAGGCAACCATGATCATCATTATCCCAATGCCATCAAGTCCTTCATACGATCTCCCGTAAAGACTTGAAATCGCCATCGCCAAACCATAAGGCTCTGATACCAATTGTTGGCCCTGAGATAATCCCTCTAATACAATGAACGCCGAAACGCCGTGCCTAATATATACCTATAACTCATAGCAAATAATAACGTCAATAAGCAGAAAAATAGATGAGAGAGAATAAAAAACAATCACAACACAAGATATACGTGGAAAACCCAAAACGGGTAAAAAACCACGGGCCGTCAGGACGACAGAGAAAGTTCCACTATATGATAAATTGTTACAACCATATACTCCAGGATTCTCTCTCACACTAACCCCAAACCACACTCATAAGAGCCTTACCAAGAACCCCACAATATCCCCTAGGTCTCCCCTAAATATCACCCACGGATATCTAACTTGATCCACCGATATTCCCTTGGATCCCTCCTCGAATATTCCCATTGGGTCTCCCCGGATCTCACTCACACTCTCTAATGTTTACATGGTGTTCTTTTTGCTCCACACAAAATAACCTAAATACAAGGTCTATTTATACTAGTTACAGGGAATATAATATCAAAGGAAATCCTACTCCTAATCGTACAAGACTTACTTGTTCCACATAAATACTATTTCCTTTTATGACAAGTCTTCTTGTAAGGAGTAAATTCTTTTCCTTCAAGCACAAGAACTTCTAGAAACAAACTACTTCCTTTTCCGTTGAAGATTTCCCGTTTCACGTATGCTTATTATTGACTATGATTCGGGTCACGGTTGTACACCCGCTTCCTAAACCGTTACAAGTCACCTTAAATTACATCGCTCAGAAAACCGCGAACCATACGATGAAATAAACCATTTATTCAGTTCTTCATGATCTTCAAACCTCCCTAAAACACCGCATTCAACTTCCAAACGTTATCCCACGTCTTCTAGGAAGTTCCACATCAGTTGAGTCTTGTTTGGTTCACATCGGGTTCGCTTAGGAATACAAGTCAAAACCTAACAGCTTCACCTATAAAAAAAAATGACTAGAATTGCATGAAACTCATGAGACCCATGCCTCCGCGTATACAATCTCTACTAACGGTCACTCAAAGAGGAACTTGCATCATGGGCCATAAGTCTGTTTTGTTCTGTCTTTACTCATTTGGGTTAATATTTTTTTGAAACTAATTTGAATAGCTATTCGAATCACCAAGTTACACTTTTTATTTTATTTTATTTTAATCTAATTAATTCATACGAACCCATTAGGTAAAGATCATCCTTAATTACTGGCTTATAAGGAGAGGGTGTTCAATGCGTTATATACCTATTAATAATCCTATACGTACTTAGAGAACATGGGTGTAAATACTAAATAGCACTCTTTACTCCCTTGGATTTTGGGACTAGCACTGCTTTAATGACTAGTTTAAATATCATCAAAATATGGATTGAGACAAAAATGCTCTCACTTCGTTTTTACTTTGTAATTTATTTATTTATTTTTTTGTGAAAATGCGAGACTTATTGAGGGGAATTTGAGACTTTTTTTTGTAAATTCGAGACATACTTTAAAAATTCGAGACTTACTAGGAGCGAAATAAGTTTTTTTTTGGTCTCCTTCATCATGGCGATGGAGGTCTGTTCACCTCCATCAATGGTGAAAGTGAAGATCTGACAACAGCGCCGGTTGACTCTAGAAATAATCGGATCTAGAATTTCAAACGATGCTGAGTTCGCTAGCGCCATCGGTTTCGTCCGATTTGGGAGGGATCGTCGCAAATCTGACAATGAAGGTTCAGCAACGATTTGGGTTTGGCTTCGTTTCTCTCTCCACATAGCTCGAAATTGAAAATGGACAATTCCGTTACAATGGCTGGCAATCGATGGATATTTTTCCAGTGGTTTTGTCGATTAACTCACTGGTGATGATGTTGGCGGTGGCAACTCCATTGATGGAGCTCAAGCTCCATCAATAGAGTTTTTGAAAAAAAAAAGAAAAAAGGAATTGGTAAGAGAAAATTGTAGAAGACAGAACATTGAAGGTATTTTTGTTCAAATCCCATCTTTATTGCTATTTAAACTAGAGTTATTAAAATGGTCTTAATTGCACAAATCAGTGAGAGACATTTTAGTATCAGAATTTAGGCCTCATTTCCTCTTCCTTTGGCTTGATCTTGAGTGAAATCGGTTGTTTAATGGCTCATTTCAGTCTATGCATGCAAAATAGTGTAGTAGGGACAATTGAGCATGGATTTGGAAATTTATGGCCAAAAGCAAGATCAGATTGAAGATTAAAGGAGAAAAGAGCTAATTCCCCAAAGATGCAAATCGGCTACCACACTCGGCGGTTAAAGGCCTTAGATCCATTCCAGAGGATTTGGCGGTTAGTGACCGCCATTTTAAGTCAGAGAATTCAACGGTTTCATCACTCTGTGGTTATAGACCGTTGATTTATATCAGTGGATTTAATGGTTATGAAGTTCGGCGGTTAGCGACAACCGATTAATTCCAGAGATTTCGATGGTTAAGCCATTTGGCGATTAGTGACCGTCGATTTAGCTCATGTCAGCACAAGGTCGAGAATCAGACCTAATTTTGTCAAGTCATATAAATACCCCATTTTTAGATTTGTTCCGTAGACCCTTACCTCACTTTCTTACAACCCTAGATCTAGGAATATTCTCTTTACATCACCAATCATCTTCAACCCTTAATCACCCATTTTTCCATCACCAATATCATCTCTACACACACCTCTCCTACTTATCCCTACCATACCAACCAGACCCACCTCTTTGCTGCACATTTGGAGTGTCTTTGGAGAAGGATGAGCTTGAAGAAAGAAGGATTTACCAAATATCATGGGTTTTCTCTACCTCTCTTCTTCTATTTTCTTTTGTATTCCTACAAGTAGCTAAACCCTATTCTAAGGGGTCAATGTAAGAAGCGTGTGAATGTTGGGTGTTCCACCAAACTTATATTAATATTATTCAATCAATTTAGTCTCGTTCAATGATTTTAAGGTTTTTGACATCGACTTGTTTTGAATTGAATATCACTTGTTGATTCAAGTTGGGTGTTGAATTAATTTGAGGATTTGATTTGGCAAATATCTTGTTATTTTGAATCTAAGCTCAATTTGAATGAGAAGGATACATGAGGAGAATATCACTCCTAATTATCTTGGTCATTTAATCTTTCAGCTTAAAAGCATTCTCTTTACACTCAATCTAAATATCATAGTTGAGTTGTAGTTGGGAATTAGGTGGTTCTTTGAATAACATTTACGATAAGATTGACCCTAATTTGATTGGATAGGTGCTTAATGAGGTTTATATGGTTCACCCATGGTTTATACATTAATTGCATTGACTCCCTAGTCCTCCCTCATATATTCACAATTATTAGATTCTAGTTGTTCATTTAGATAAATTAGTTGGTAATTTCATTTTGTTATATCTTAGTTGGTAAATAAAAAAACTCTTGGATTTTACATTTCTGCACTTAGGATAAGTAATGTTCACAATTTGAGCAATACTACCTTCCGATCTCGTTGGAACAATCCCTTACTTGCGCGTTATATCACATTTTGATCTTGTGCGATTGCGAGGGTATTTTTGAACAACAACCAAATTGGCACCACTGCTCGGGATTGGCGAGTGTAATATTGGTTAGATTTAGGTTTATTATTCTTAGTTTTGTTAGTTATCTTATTTTTTTTCATTAGTTTTCTTTTTACTTCGTTGGTAGTTTTGATTTAGCTATTTTCAAGTTTTTAGGTTTATGCATGGACACTGTTCGTAGGGAGGTTTTCTATTGCAAGCAAATGGCGATATAAATCGGGCCGGTTAGCTAGGCAATTTGAATAAGTTGATATCTTTGTGGACTTAGAAAATCAGACAAATCAAGACATGGCAGAATAGACACCACCTAGTTCTCTAGACCATCAGGGCAGCTTACAATGGGGGAGTATGCACTTCCCTCCATCGGTAATCAATCATCAGCAATAGTCCTTAACAACCTCACTCGGTAGTATGAGCTTAAGGGGATGCACATCAATTTGCTTTTGTCTTTTTATGGACTTCTAACGGAAGACTGTTTATAGATCTTGAAGAAATATAGCGCAATATTGGAGACGTTTCCAATATTGGCTCGTCAAAAAGCACTCACAAGGGACTAGTTACACATGAGATGTTTTCAGTATTGCCTTAAGGATAGGGCAAATCAGTGGTATATGGCATTGAGGCCGGGATCTCTTACTACATGAGAAAATGTTTGCAAGGTATTCTTCAACAATTTCTTTCCAGCAGCCAAGGTTAAGGAATTGAGAGTTAAGATTGCGGCATTCTCTGAGGAGGACGGAGAGCCTTTTCATGAGGCTTAGGCTAGATTTCAAATTCTACTTGCTTAGTGCCCACCATATATGTATCTCAATGAGTTGAAGGTTTCTTCCTTTTACAATGGACTCACTTCTATTACTTAGATGTTGGTATATAATTTAAGTGGTAGCAGAAGCTTATGAGATTGTTGAGAGGTTGACAGAGAATTCACAACAGTAGACATCTAGTGGTAGAAGAGGAGGCAAATATGAGGTTGATTTGAGTACCGATGTACCAATTGAAATGTCTAGGATGGCCAAGGAGTTGCAATCAATGAAGGAGTTCATGAAGACAATGACAAAGCAACTTGCAAATGCAAACCAAGTGATGGGAGATGGAGTCATGGGTGACATGTTCAGTGGTAGAGACAGATTTTCAAGTCAACAAGAGGAGGCCCAAGCTATGGGATTTCAAAGACTAAAGAATGACCTTTATTTCAACTCCTATAACCCAAGGTAAAGGAAGCACCCGAACTTCTCGTTGACCGACAATAACAACACTCAAGGGTTCACCAACCAAGGATTTAACAATCGTGGATTCAATAACCAAGCTGATGGAAGTGCAAACAATTAGTGGAGTAATCCCATTAACAACTAAATAGGCTGATTCAACAACAACGCCCAGTCAAACTCCTACCAATCAAGGAATAAGTAGTTTGAGGATGAGATGAGAGAATTGATGCAAGTCTCTCAACAAGCATCACAGTTGATTCAAGCTTCCCAAAGAGCAACAGAGAAGAATTTGAACGACTATATGCAACCTAATGATCAGAGGGTAAATGGAATGGATGCATCAATTTGGAAATTGGAAATGCAATTAGGACAAATTGCTGAAGCTTTTCAGAAGCAAGGAAAAGGAAAGTTTCCTAACCATACAGAGCATGCTAAGGAAATTGAGGAAATGTATGAGGAATAAGTACTTGAAAGCATATAAGGCAATCAAATTTCATTGGAAATATAAATGAATTGGGTTGAGAAGTGAGAAGTGAGAAGAGAGAAGAGAGCCAAATTCCAACTAAAAAAGTTAAGTATCCAATGGAGAGTGTGCCTCTCAAGCAAAGATCCAAGGAACTTCGTGATAACAGTTGAAGTAGGAGATTCAAATCAGATTGAAGTTATGCTCGACTTAAGAGCAAGCATCAATATGATACCCCTCGCACTGTAGTTTGGGTTAAGTGGAATCAAGGCTACCACAATGACTTTTATTGGAGGATCACTTGGCTAGACTTCCACATGGCATAGTTGATGACATTCTAGTTAGTGTCAATTGGCTTGAAATTCATACAGACTTTGTCGTGACATATGTCAAGGATGAGTCAACAAATGGGAAGGATTTGCAATTGTTGTTAAGGAGGCCGTTCATGGCAACAAAAAATATGAAGATTGATGCTGGGCAAAGGAAGTTTTTCATGCAATATCTTAACAAAGAATTTGAGACCTACAAACAAGGAGAAGCAATTGATCAAGAAAGTTGCTTTGTCGTAGAAATACACTCACCAAAGAAGAATAGCCAAGTATGTGAACTCATATAAATCTTTGAGAAGGAAACCAAGAAAGAAGGTCAAGACAAGATAGACCATGAACCACAGGCAATGGTAGAGGTCAAGGAGCTCAAAATTTAGAATAAGAAGCACATGCTTGAAGTCAAACTCCTCAAAATATTCTGGCAAAAACAAGGAATTGGAAATGCAAAAAAAAAAAAAAAAAAAAAAAAAGGAACCTTAAAGTTGAGCGAGACTATATATTAAGGGAATTGGAGAACCTAGCAAGATTATCGGAAGAATTCGAAGATGAGGTTGCTCGCAAGTCAAGAAATATGCAGATTTATGCTTTGGAGGAAGCCAGGGAAGCTCAATGCTTTGGAGGAAACCAAGGAAGCTCTTAGCAAAAAGGAGGAAGCTTTTAAGATAGCAGAATTTAAGGGGTGTGACAACATTATGGAGTTGGATAGAGTTGAACAAGTGGTCAAATCTCTGACTAAAAGGCAAAATTCCAAGCCAATGATTTTCCAACAAAATGGGAGAATTTTCAACTTTACTCCTACTTGCTATTTTTGTTCAAGGAAAGAGCATGTGAAATCAAAATGTTATAAGTACTATACATAGAAAAATGGGAAATGCTAGGGGTAGAAAGAGCCTAAGAGCAACTCAAACAGACTCGTTAATTGAGGTTGTTGGAAAAGTTAGATAAGCCACATCAGCAAATGTGGTTTCAACAGACTCGTTAAATAGTGTTCTTCAATTGAGAAATTCTTTCTCACTCTTCAATATTACTGAGTGATTTCTCACTCTTTAGATTTTATTTTATTACTTTTTATTATGCTTAACGACTTTATCTGATTTTAAATTTAACAACTCTTTCTAATTTTAAACAATTTCAAACAGCTCATTAAATTCTTTTATTAAAATAATATAAGACTATTTCTATTTAAAGACTTTTTTGGAATGAGTCTTCTTTTCTCACTCTTCAAATTGTCACATAGGTAAGCAAATTGATATTTAGAGAGTGAAATTAGAAGAGGCTTTTGAGATTTCTCTAAATAGAGTCAAGAAGATTTGGGTAAGGAAAGACCTAGTTAACCAAGTAAGAAACAATGGTCAAGAAAAGATTGGAGAGTTATCTACATGTGTTTGGGTGATGAAGAGGAACGAATTTCCTAACTTGGTTAAACCACCCTTAGTTGATGTTAGCCCTAGCACATGTCCATAATGATGAAAATCTTAGTGCATTTTATTTTTTATGCTTTTCTTTTGTTTAAAACAACATTGTAATTGAGAGGTGGGGAAGAATTAGGTTTTAAGGTGAAAAATTTAGTATGGAATTATATTTAAGTTGGTTTTTCTTGAATAAAGTAGTTTATCAAGATTTCACGTGGCAATTGCACGAGTTGAGTGGAACCTAATTTGTTTGCTTTTCTAGTTGTTTGCAGGAGTTGAGCAAGAATTCTTATGGATATAGAGGAAGATGGAAGATTTTCAAGAGAAGTGCAAAATCCAAAGGAGGTATTTTGGAGCAAATTGGTGGTTGAATCGGCAGTACCTAACCGTCAAATGTCTCAACCACAGAAATCACTATTTTCATTCGGTAGTTGATTCGACGGTCCCTAACCACCGTTTCTCTCAAGCGCAGAATCCTCTGATAAGATTCGGCGGTCAGATTCGATGGTCTATAACCGTTGATTGATGATCGCATATCTGTAACTAATCAAAACATTGTGTTTTATCCTTCCAAGCTATTCGGCAGTCATATTCGACTGTCTACGACTATCAAATTTAGTGAAATTTCTATTAAGAGGATCACTGTCAGTTTGCCGATAAAAGCCCTAAATTCCATCTTTAAAAGAAATTTCTTTCCAACTAAGGTTATCTCTTCTTTCTCTAAGACTCCAATCAGGTAATATTCATCTCCTTCTTTATTTTTCGTATGGAATAGTATTCCCATTCTCATATAATCTTATTTCTCTACACAAAGACTTCATTAGTTATGTTAGGGAATAGCTTTTGAATTTTTGAGGATTGAGAATTTGATGAGTAATTGATGGAACAAATGCATGAGTTTTGTTTAGATAGATGCTTGATATTTCGTTTGCTTGCCAATTTTATTGTTAATTGTTTATTTTTGATATTTAGATCATTTACTTTTATTTAGTTTATATATTTTGCTCATATTTAGACTAAGTGTGGTTTTGTTTTTGTGCTATAGTGTGGTGTGTGTGCAAATCTTTTATGTTGTAGGGTTTGATTTGTTTATGTGTAGAAACCATGTCAAAACACAACTGTAGAAAGTCTAAGAGCAAGGGAGCCTCAATAGTAGGGGTGGTGGTGGAGACCCCAACCCAGATTTCATGAATTGGTTGTACGGGCTCCAAGATCGGATGATAGTGAGCGAGAGGTGTATTGACCTCAATGATGTATCCAGATCATATATAGTTACTCAGGTTGATGCCTTGGGTTGGCATCGTTATGAGACTACCACGTACCATATCAATGAAAACTTGGTGCATAAATTCTATGTCGGTATGGTTTCTAAGGAGTTCAAGTAAGGCAAACCAATCAAAGTAAGGGATGTAGATGTTTACATTCTGCCGGAGGACATCAATGAGTATTATACGACGACAAACAATGATGATTTTGTGAATGAGATTCTGAACCTCAACATATGCGTTAGATATTACTCTTCCTTGGCCAGAGACCTGGGTATGGAAAATGATGGTGAGTGGAGTAACTCTCACCTATTTTATCAGTCAGAACTTGAGCGCGACGTAGCATTTTGGGATGTGTGGGCTACATTCTCCTCGAGACCTTCAACAAAGAGAACAGTGACAGTATATGAGTTGGCGCAAATTTTATACTGTATCAAGTATTGGCAGAGGATAGATGTGGGGAAGTTGGTTCGGTTGGCACCTTTCAACTTAGGGAAAAAGGAAAACACAGTGCTTTATTTTCCATGTCTTATCACATTCTTCTACGAGCAGGTAGGAGTACAACGTTGACCATGTGACAAAATTAGCAAACAAGATCAGCCGTGCGACTCCAGAACCTTCAATGATATTTCAGCTGCTAGAGAGGCTGATAGCGTTTCCTGCCAATGGACTTAAGAAAGAGGCAAAGAAGACAGCATATGATCAACGAGATAAATGACATAGATGAGGACGATGCATGTGTAGTTCCAACGCCAGAGACGAGGCCAACTTGGGTTGATGAGCTTCTTCAGAGACCTGCTTGGGCGGATGAGCTTCTTCAGAGATCTACTTGGACTGATGAGCTCGTTCAGAGACAGAGTGAGCTAGAGAGAGAGAGAGAGAAAGAGATGGCTGAGTTGTGAAGAGCAATGCAAGACAGCAGAATGAGTGTCTCCAAGCGTCACAGTGGCACAGGATCCAGTAGAGATGTATTCATTACCCTTCAGCATCGCTTCGATGCAGTTTATAAGTGCTACCTGTCGACAACTCCCCCAAGGTGAAGATAAGGATATTCCAGATGCTACTACCACCCACCAGTCATATGATGCCGCACCGTGATTTTATCATTTTAATTTTAATTTTAATTTTAATTAGAATTATTTTCATTCCTTGATGCTTAGACTAGTACTCTTTTAGTTTCTTTTGCTTTGGTATTTTAATTTTACTTGTTGGATTTTATATTTGTTCTTTGGTTTTATTAATCATTGAACCTTTTTATTAATTGTTAGTTCTTAATTTTTATCGCTTTTTAAGCTTAGTTTAGGGGTTGCTTGTGCCTAAATTTAGCGATAATGGTTTGATGATTTGAGTTGTGTGCTGACTTTCAAGCTGTGAGTTTTCGTTGATTATAATTGTTGCTTATTAAGGAATAGCTATTCTTGTTGTGTATTTTTGTTTTATTGTTGATTTCTTTTATTTTGTTGGGGATAATGTAGTTGTGTTTAGTACCTAGGTTGTTGTTTTTAATTTTGAGTGTGTTTTGCTTGTGTCGTGTTGTTGTTGTTTTTGGCATGCGCCTTTATTGCCGGGCTCTCGTTGTCAAACATTGAGGGCAATGTTGAGTCTAGGTTTGTGGGTGTAGACACCTCCATAGTGTCGTTTTTGTGTGCCTTTTTGTTTTTGGTTTTGCATGTTTCGTGTCAAATGTTTTTTCAAAATTGTTATGAGTAGCCAGTATTTGAGCTTAATTTGCTTGGTGAGATGCTTTGTTTGTGTGTTGTTAGAGAGTTGGTGTATGCTTTGTTTGTTGAGTTTCGAGTAACTCTTTGACACTCTAGGTTTGCATTTGCATCACATGAGTTAGTCACATCTTTTGAGTGTCTTAGTTGAGAAGACTTGATGCTCAAATTCCTAGTTCTAATAATGGAGATTTCATTTGTGAGAATCACAAAAATGAGCTTAAAAAGCGTTTATTCATAGGGGAAATATTATTCAACTCTTTTAACACTCTTCACTTTTCTTTGTGCATCATGTAGAGGTCTCATCACACTAATAGTATCATGTGCCGTAGGATATGTATAATTTAAGTGGACACATGATTGAAATTTTTATTCCCTTGATAGATGGAGCCTTAGAAGTGATCTTAGGCAATTGTGTGTTGTAGCCACTTTAAATGGCCAAATACTTTCATTTCCCTAATGTGTGTGCTCACAAGCAAAATTTTGAAGCCAAACACATATAGCCTTTTCATTTCATCACCCACAATATCCTTAATCCCAACAACCTAAACACTAAAACATTCATTGTTGCTAATTGATCGTGTTGAGGCTGAGGATTTATATGTAAGGTTAAGCTATAATTGTTTGAAGGCGTGTACCTTGGCAATTGTTGTGTTTGTAAAAATGTACAAGACAAAGGCTTATAAAAAAAATGAATCAAGAAGAACAGGAAAAGAAAAAAAAAAAATGCTTCCAAGCCTTGCTAGATTTGTTATTGCTACTCAAAGCAACAAGAGTAGTTCAAGTTGCACAATAGAATCTAATTTTGTAAGCTTGAATGCCAAGCTTTGTAATGTAATTGTGTTGCATTTAGAGCCGAATGTTGTGTTGTATAATGTATTGCCTTAACTTGGTTGATTAGTGCTTTGAAATTCCCATTTTCCCTTTTATTTCATTCACCTAACGCCCATGGCCCCATTACAACCAAATAGAAAAGCCCTAGTTGATCTTAGGGGAATCTAGTTTGGGAATATTAGTTGATGCATGCTCTTTCTACGTTCATGGCATATGATTCCTTCATGAGATCTATTCATTAAAAAGAGCGGTTAATCTAGAAGTATTGGTATGCGACTAATACTCGATTTCTTTGCATAATTCGATCGCATACATTTGTGTTGGAAAGTGGTGACTAGGAGTAATTCTAGGAGTAATTCTAGGAGTAAAATCCTAGGAGGATTTCTAGGAATCAAATCCCCTACAACGGTTGACTTATTAATTAATTGGGTTGACTAACTGTTAGCTAATTGTTAGGAATTGATTAGTTAGTTTTTATAGCCTTAATTGTATACCTAATTGTTGGCTAAGTTAGGAAATTTCTTTTGTATATATCTGCCCTATTGTAACTCTTTGAATATATAAATCAATATATAAAAATCCTCATGGTATTAGAGTCTATAATTTTTAGGTTTCCTATTTGATACTGTTTCAATTTTTTTTTTCTTCTTTGTTTTTTTTTTTTTTTCTCTATATTACTTCGCTACCGTACTTTGTCTACATGGCAGAAACTACCTCCATGACTGTTTTTATGCACTCACGCTATCCAAATTCAGGATTAATATGGGTCATCATGGAAATCAATGGAGAAATCCTCACGGCATTATTGGATATTGGTTCCTCACGAAATCTTTTGGCGAAAGCGATGGTGGACCATTTGGGCATCCAACCACAACCTTACTCTGGAATGATTCAAGGTGTGAATGGTGAATCTACATCTGTGGTTGGTTTGTTAGATACGTGCGTTCGGATTAGTCAAGAAAGTGGCACGTGTACCCTGCTGGTCCTACCCTTGGATAACTTTGAGTGTATTCTTGGGATGGACTTCTTTTTTCCTAACAAAGTTACTCTTACACCATATTTGGGTGGGATGTTGATCGGTGATGGAACCAACAAATGTTATGTACAAGCAAGGTTTGATTGTGATAAGAAGTGGCCAATCCAGTTTCAGGAGTGGACAATACAAAAAGAGGCATTTAGACATGATCTAGCAATGATTGAGACATTTGGGGCTACAATTGACCACTTACTGGAGATCCTGAGCGACAACTCAATAACTAATCCTGTTAGTGCTTCTCTTACCCAATCAGGTAATCTTTCTATTAGCTACTTAAGTCACTTTAATTCTACATCGTAGGCCATTGACTTCGGCACATCAGACCATATGACAAGTGTCTCCTTTCTTTTTGATACATATTCACCCTATACTGGCAATAAAAAGGTGTAGATTGCATATGGCAGTTTGTCATCCATTGTTGGAGTAGGTTTTGTCAGAATTTATGACAATATCACTCTTAAATCTGTCCTACATGTCCCTAATCTCTCTTGTAATTTATTTTCAGCTAGTAAACTCTCTCTTGACTCTAAATGTTCGATTGCTTTTTCTCCAACACTCTGTAAATTTCAGGAACAGACTTCGAGGATGGTGATTGACAGTGCTAAGATAAAGGATCAGCTCTACTATTTTGAAGACTGTTAAAATAAGTCAGCTTTGTTTTTAAACAGTGATGTACGTTCTTTGCTTGTAAAAGAGTAGATAATGATCTGGCATTTTAGATTAGGTCACCCAAAATTTGCTTATTTAAAACACTTGTTTCTGACTTTATTTCAAAATTTATCTCCGTCTCAATTTCAGTTGATATTTGCTGTTTTTCTAAAAGTACTCACAAGCCTTATGCCTCCAAAGCTTATAGGGCTTCAACGCCCTTTTATTTAATACATATTGATGTTTTTGGGAGCCGTCTAAAATTCCTACTTTAAATGGAAAACGTTGGTTTATAACTTTTATTGATGACCACGCTAGATTGTGTTGGCCCTATTTGATGAACTCCAAATCTAAACTCGAAAAACTTTTTCAAGAGTTTTATACTCTAGTTGAAACTTAATTTCATACTAAAATCAGTATTTTAAGAAGTAATAATGGCACAGAGTATTTTAACCAATATCTTGGGAATTTTTTAAAACAAAAAAGAGTTCAATCTACGTGTCGCCATACACCCCAACAAAATGGGGTTGCGGAAAGGAAAAACCGCCATATTTTAGAAGTGAGCTGGGATCTCATGCTTTCAATGCATGCCCTAAAATATTTGTGGTAGGGGGTGGATGGGGATGGGGATGGGGGGTATGATGTTGTAACGGCCACATACCTCATCAATAGGGTACTATCACGTATCTTAAATCATAAGACACCTCTACATTGTCTTAAACAATTTTTTCCTATAATAGATTAAGTTCTGATCTTCCTCTTAAAGTTTTTTGTTCATATACCAGACTTATTTCGGTCTAAACTTGATGCTAGAGCCGAAAAATGTGTTTTCATTGGCTATCCCCTTAATAAAAAGAAGTATAAATGTTTTAATCCCCTTACAAAAAAATAAAAATAAAAATAAAAATAAAATAAACCTATATTAGTATGGATGTGTCTTTTTTTGAATAAAGACCTTTTTTTCTCTAAAACTCTTCTTCAGGGGGAGAAGTGAAATTAATAAAGATGAGTTTGAATGTTTTTTGGACACTAATCCAGTTTTGAAAACTAATAATTTAGTTTTACCAAATCCTTTCTTTCCTAATAGTTATCCAAAATTTTCTCATAAGGAATTTGTTTTTGAAAAGGAAATAGAGGTTAATGACCAACAATTAGGGACTGATATGGTGCCAGATCTTACTGATTTTAGTCCAGAGGGAGAGATATTACTTGATAAGAATCCTAATCAGGATAGTCATCCTACAACATAGTTACTAGTTTATACTGGATGGACGTCTCATGCTAATAAAGAACAACCTCATCTGGTACAAGACCAATCAGCATTCTCAAGGTCCAATCATGATCCTCTTACAAATAAGCATAAACCAGGTAATACTTCTGATTCTCAACCTGTCTCTATCACTCATCTTTCTTCTACCTCTCAACTTAATGTCTTTACTAATTTTGACGTTCCCATAGCCAATAGGAAAGGTATCCGAAAATGTACCGCACATTCTATAAACAAATACCTATCCTATCACAGACTATTCGAAAATTACAAATCCTTTACCTCAAAAATCTCCCACCTATTTTTCCATACGAACATACAAGAAGCCCTAGGACACCCAAACTGGAAAGTAGCTATTATGGAAGAGATGAATGCATTGGTCAAAAATAAAACCTGGGTTGTTAACGAGTTACCAAAAGAGAAGAAAACTGTGGGATGTAAGTGGGTTTTCACAAATAAATGTAAAGCTGATGGGTCCTTAGAAAGACAAAAAGCTTGTCTTGTTGCCAATGGTTTCACTCAAACCTATGACCTTGACTACCAGTAAAATTTTGCCCCTGTGGCCAAGATCAACACCATCTGAATCCTCTTATCGGTGGCAGTAAATCTAGGTTGGTCCTTACACTAGTTGGATATAAAAAATGTTTTTTTTGAACGGCAATATGGAAGTAGAGGTATTCATGGACACCACCACCACCCCCCCCCCCCCCCCCCCCCCACCTGAGTTTGAGGGAGAATTCAAGAATGGTAAAGTGTGTAGGTTGGTGAAATCCTTGTATGATTAAAACAGTCACCTAGAGCCCGGTTCGAAAAGTTTGGAAAGGTTGTAAGATGATTTGGGTACAACCAAATCCAAAGGGACCATACACTCTTCTTTAAACATTCGAGTGGAGGTAAGAAGGCTATTCTAATTGTCTATGTAGATGACATCATCATGACCGGAGATGATGTTAAGGAAATAAGAAGACTAAAAGAGCTGCTAGTTCAAGAGTTTGAAGTCAAAGATCTAGGAGACTTAAAGTATTTTTGTGGACGGATTTTGCTAAGTCCAAGAGAGGGATCTTTATTTCTTAGAGGAAATACATCCTAGATTTATTGGGAGAGACTGAGATGACAAGTTACAAGGCTGCATAGACTCTAATAGAACCAAATCTGAAACTTGAGGCTGCTAAACCAGAAAGTCAAGTAGACCGTGAACAATATTAGAGATTAGTTGGCAAACTGATCTACTTAGCTTACACTCGACCTGACATCTCATTTGCAGTCAACATGGTGAGTTAATTCATGCATTCACCATTACTAGAACACAATGAGACAGCCTTAAGAATCTTGAGATATATAAATAGGGCACTTGGGAAATGACTACTATTTGCTAACATGGGTCATTTTCAGGTTGAAGTATTCACAGATACGGATTGGGCTGGTAGTATAACAAACATGAGATCTAAATCCGGCTACTATACCTTTATTAGAGGGAACTTGGTGACTTAGCGAAGTAAAAAACATTGGTTGTAGTAAGGAGTAGTGTCGAGGTAGATTTCAGAGCAGTTGCCCTTGGAATTTGTGAGGTAATCTGGATAAAAAGACTTTTTGAAGATTTAAAGGTTCATGTTTCCTCTCCCTTGAAGCTATATTGTGACAACAAGTTAGCAATTGCCATAGCTCACAATCCTGTTTTACATGATAGAACCAAGCATATGGAGATAGACAAGCACTTTATCAAAGAAAATATAGATAATGGACAGATCTGTATGCTCTATCTACCCACCACAGAACAAGTGGCAGACATTCTCACGAAAGGCTTACCAAAGAAGCAATTTGATAAGTTATGTTGCAAGCTGGCCATGGAAGGCATTTTTCGACTAGCTTGAGGGGGAGTGTTGCTAAGTGTTGACTAGGAGTAAAATCCTAAGAGGATTTCTAGGAATCAAATCCCTATAACTGTTGACTTATTAATTAATTGGGTTGAATAATTATTAGCTAATTGTTAGGAATTGATTAGTTAGTATTTATAGCCTTAATTGTAGGTTAAGTTAGGAAATTTTGTTTGTATATATATGCCCTATTGTAGCTCTTTTAATATGTAAATCAATATATAAAAATCCTCAATTTGCATGAGTGTAAACCTAGGATCTGTGCGAAAGATAAGAGTGAAACCAGCGAGAACCTAGAGTCGAAGCAAATTATGCTCGAGGCGCAAGAGTGTGTAGTTTCCAATGCGCGGGCGCTTTTAAGTATGGGATTCATGTTTTGTAATGCTTTCACCAGTTTATGAAAAGGACGCTAAGTTCGCCAGTGCCATCAGTTTCGTCCGATTCGCAACAGTTCGTCGCAGATCTAACGATGAAAGTTTGGCAATAATTCAGGTTTGGCTTCGTTTCTCTCTCCACATAGCTCGAAATTGAAAATGAACAAATCGGTTACAATGACTGGCAATTGACGGATATTTTTCCCAATGGTTTTGTCGATCAACTCACTGATGATGATGTTAGCGACAACAACTCCATTGATGGAGCTTGAGCTCCATCAATAGGAATTTTTTTTTTAAAGGATTGATAAGAGAAAATTGTAAAAGACAGAACAGTGAAGGTATTTTTGTCCAAATCCCATCTTTATTGTTATTTAAATTAGAGTTACTAAAATGGTGTTAATTGCGCAAATCACTGATCGAGCCATTTTATGACTTGCCAAAAATAGGTCGGATTCTTGTCCTTATGCTGACATGAGCTAAATCGGTGGTCACTAACCGTCGAAATCTCTGGAATTAATCGGCTGTCGTTAACTGCCGAACTTCATAACCACCGAATTCACTAATATAAATCAACGATCTATAACCGCAGAGTGATGAAACCGTTGAATTCTCTTACTTAAATCGGCAGTCGCTAACCGCCGAGTGTGGTAGCTGATTTGCATCTTTGGGGAATTAGCTCTTTTCTCCTTTAATCTTCAATCTGATCTTGCTTTTGGCCCAAAATTTCCAAATCCATACTCAATTGTCCTTGCTACTCTATTTTGCCTGCATAGACTAAAATGAACCATTAAACAACCCTTACTCACCCATTTTTCCATCACCAATATCATCTCTACACACACCTCTCCTACTCATCCCTACCATACCAACCAGACCCACCTCTTTGCTGTACATTTGGAGTGTCTTTGGAGAAGGATGAGCTTGAAGAAAGAAGGATTCACCAAATATCATAGGTTTTCTCTACCTCTCTTCTTCTATTTTCATTTGTATTCCTACAAGTTGCTAAACCCCATTCTAAGGGGTCAATGTAAGAAGCGTGAGAATGTTGGGTTTTCCACCAAACTTATATTAATATTATTCAATCAATTTAGTCTCATTCAATGATTTTAAGGTTTTGATATCTACTTGTTTTGAATTGAATATCAATCTTTGATTCAAGTTGGGTGTTGAATTAATTTGAGGATTTGATTTGGCAAATATCATGTTATTTTGAATCTAAGCTCAATTTGAATGGGAGGGATACATGAGGAGAATATCACTCCTAATTATCTTGGTCATTTAATCTTTAAGCTTAAAAGCATTCTCTCTACACTCAATCTAAATATCATGGTTGAGTTGTAGTTGGGAATTAGGTGGTTCTTTGAATAACATCTAAGATAAGATTGACCCTAATTAATTTGATTGGATAGGTGCTTAATGAGGTTTATATGGTTCACCCATGGTTTATGAATTAATTGCATTGACTCCCTAGTTCTCCCTCATATATTCACAACACACTCTCTTGTTAGATTCTAGTTGTTAATTTAGATAAATTAGTTGGTAATTTCATTTTGTTCAATCTTAGTTGGTAAATCAAAATAAAACTCTTGGAATTTACATTTCTTCACTTAGGATAATTAATTTTCTCAATTTGATCAATTCTACCTTCCGATCTCTGTGGAATGATTCCTTACTTGTGCCCTATATCACATTTGATCTCGTGCAATTGTGAGGGTATTTTTGAACAACAATCAATCACTCCCCAAAAAGTGCTATATAATTTTTCAGCCTAGTATATATATATATATAGAAAAAATTTTAATTCAGTGCATCCTAATATAACTTCGTGAGGAATGTGAGCCACTCGTTTTACATACTTTGACTCAAGTGTATATGCACTTGTCAAAACTAGTGGCTCACATTCAATATCCTAATAAAGTCATATCAGGATGCATTGACCAGATCGGGACTGTATATATATATATATATATATATCCAATATTGTATGTGGGATCCCAATCAACTTATGATCACATACTCAGTTGATGTGGGACTCAATTAGGCACATATATTGTTATCAACTAAAGAAAAACTAAAAATATATCCACATTTAGGTTTTAAATACATGTATAAATGTTGAAGTTACAAATTTAAGTCAAGATTTTAAGTTAATATGACCTACCCATAACTAAATATGCTTATCAATTAAGAATAAACAAAAATACAATAATACAAACTTGAAGAAGAAGAAAATAGAAAAATAGCCTATGAGAGAAGAGTATTTTTATTCCTCTAAGTATTTCCATCAAATACAATGTTTTGGGAACTCCTTCATGTAGTCTCACAACAAATTATATCAGGTTTACATAAATTACGATGTAATGAATTATAAAATTGATCATGATAATAGAGTTGGTGAGAATATAAAAAGATGGAAGTTACTTCCATGAATTGATTGACATTCCCTTTTATGAAAATAGATTTAGAAAATAAAGGGTGTGAGAGAGCAAATGTTGATATATTGACAATGATTTATATGATAAACTTAATTAATGATTAGATCACACACCTACCACAACAAATATTGACAAGGTGGTTGTTATTATGTACGATGCATATAAACATTCTTATAAACAAATACATTTCTAGTAACATCCATTAATTTGCGGCGTCATGCATCTCAAAATTTTAAAACAAATTCGAAGAAGTTAAAATATTTTGACTTTCAAAACATTATTAATTTATTATTATTATTATTAATTTTATTCTTTGGAAACTGAAAATCTTATCTCTCAAAGGATTTTAAACTAGTAATTAAGGTTTGGATCGATTGTATTATAGTGTGATAGTACTCATACGTGGACCCATTGCGTAAAACATTCATGTACTTTCTAGATATATTTGATGTTCCAGGTCAGGTTAACTTGGATCACAAGTAAACTATGAATTGTTGTGGATACAGCCTGCCTCTACATATCATATCAATCATTAAAAACATTTCGATATTAATTTTCATAACATATAACATAATTTCAATGGCCGTGATCCATGTGCATAGTCGTCTAGAATCTCTCATCAGTAACATTGTATCAATCCTGCTTTCACGTTAAAAAAAGAAAAAGAAAAAAAAAAGTTGTCTATGCAATTATATATTCTTCGGTGATAGGATGGGAAGAGAGAAAAAGAAAATTGATTTTTGAGGAATTATGTATTGTAATACACGGTATATAAAAGACCATATAAGTAAGATAACTTCAATTATAATACTAGACATAGAAAAAATATAATGATATATATATTTTTGACAATATCTATTAATTCGGAATCAGATTATTTTTTTTGAAAACTTTCGTCAGTGGTAGGATTCAAACCATTGACCTGTGAGTTATTTGCCCAAATCCCAAACCCGTCCATCTATCAGTTGAACTACGCCGCTGCTTACATGGTGATATATATTGTTTTGCTCAAACTGTATGCTTATGACATAAAAATTGCATATATTCACATAGATAGGGTTAAGATATAAGTGTAATAATAATAGGGTTAAGATAATGGCATTTTGGCATGTAAGTGGTATATTTGTCTCTGTGTTCAACCAAACTGCTTTATTGACTTTCTTGCTTCTCAGTTATCAAGTACCCAGCAATTTTTGTCTCACTTTATTATTATTATTATTTTAATTTTTCTTTTTAATAAAATTGTTTTTTTCTTTTGGGTGTGAATTTAAGTATTAATTACGCAAGGGCACGTTTGCTTTTCAGACATTTCTGACACAACCCACCTAACAGCCTGTCAGCCTCTCTTCTCTTGCTTTATTTCTTTACTTCTCTCAAACACAAACAATCAAAATGACCTAAAAACAAAAATGAAAGTTCCATGAAGGTAATAGAAAACAAACAAACAAATGCTCACTACTCTTAAAAGTGAGGCCAATGGGTGTGTAAAAGAGATGGAGATATGTCATGAGTTGAGGATCTTCTTTTTATAATATTAAAAAATAAAAAATAAAAAATTGTGATTTCTTTGGATACCAAACAAAAACCAAACCAGACAAATGCCTCTGTTTTCAGTGCAATATCAGATAGGGACATTACTTACCCATCTTGGCATTATTGAACCACCAAAATGTTTTTCATTTTTTCCAAGATTTTTCGGTTTTATTGTCTATTACATCCTCCGGATTTTTCATCAAAACTTTTAGATCGAATTAAATAAAAAATAATCTTAAAATTAAGGTCAATTACCAAATAAATTTTGATATAACTTGAAAATGGTAGGATTCTAAAAGCTGATAGCGGTGTACGTTATAATAAAAGAGAGAAACTTTATAGAGTGAAATTGCTTTTATGAGAAACGGGTGAATTTGCAAAAGTAAAGTTGAAGCTACTTTAAAATAAACATGCATTATACATAGGAGTTTAATTAATTAATTAAAGGATTAAGAAAAACTTTGTTAGATTTGGAATCTACAAACACTTGGGAAGGATGATTAGCACCTACTTCTACTTGGCTTTTTGGATTGAGCTGCATGTGTGAGAATCCATCTTCCATTTCTTTCCAGCTCAACACACCAACACAAAGTATATAAGCATCTTCTCTTGAGCTGCTCTTTATTTTTGTGGTACGGGTAATAGCTTTTCATTTGACTTTACTCTTTAGTGGGTTCAATCTCACACTGAATATTTTATATTTTTAAATGAGGTTTATTTGGGTCAAACTTCACTGCATGCATGTTTGTGTGATGTCCAATCACACACCTATTTTAACCTCCTTTCTTTTTGCTTTTCTCTTCCACTATCTCTTCTTCACTGGTTTACTTAGCAGCATAGTTTTAAATATCATCGTTTCCACGATATTTATATAATTTAACGATACCGATATAGATATGAAGTATTGTATTTTTTCTTCTTAAAAATCAATAAAATATCTATAAATATCTGTGATATATCTGTAAAATATCCATATCGATGAACTTATAGTTTATTTTTAAATAATATCATGGGCAAATCCATTAAATATGGATGATATTTCTGTTAATGTAAAGTGAAAAGTTGATAATAATCCCTAATGTTTTTATCTACATTTTTTTTTTCATTTTTTAAATTTGATTTAATATATTTTTATTACATGAAAATCGAGTACGGAAAGAACATAAAATATAATTTTTTAACTATTGGTAGATGCTTAGTCATGGTGTCAAATGACAACCAATGATGAAATATCCACATCAACAAATATATATATGGTCAAGAATTTATATTATCATTTCGAAAGTTCATTTTCATATAGCCCTATGGCTCTAGGTTATGCATGTTCGTAATTATATAGAAAATCATTCAAATTCAATGAATCAAATGATAGTCACACTATATTTGAAACACCTAGGTCTTCCTTTTGATATTCAAATTTCTATATCATGTATAATGAAAACTATTAAAGAATGAAATTTTAGTAATGGAATTTTTTTAATTTTATACTGTTTATGTGCATCATATTCATATATAGTTGTTGAATAGTGATTTGAAACTTAAACCTAAATAATATGTTTGTCATCTGTTTTACGTCAAACTTAAGGTCAATTCATGTTTAGATTTAAAAGTAATTATTTTTAGGCTTTAAAATTAAAAACTTTACTTCTTATGACGCACATTCTTCCGGCTTGACTATATTTATAAAATATTAATTTAATTTAATTTTTTTAATAAATTTATTGTTAACTTTTTAGCCTTTTCATTCTTTTTTAACTATTGACTTTTGTATTCTTTTGTTAATTTTTTTTTATTGAAATTTCATTTTCTTTGATATTAATTTTAAAGATATTTTAATGTTATTTAAAGATTTTTATTTTATTCAATTTAAAAAAAAAAAAAAGTTCGGTCATTGGTGACACTTGTTAGAATTCTATTGGATTGACCAAATAGGTGAAATTGTAAATTTTTAAGAGATTGGAGGGCAATAACGCCAATCTATTTCAATAAATTAATGATAATATCTCAAAAATAAATTAATATAAACTTGTATGTTAAAATGAATGTGATGATTCTCTTGTTTGCTTTCGAGAATACTACAAAGAAAGACACCTGCTGAATACTTAGGAAGGTTCATTTTTGTACAAATGCTATAAACTTCATGAAGAATGTCTTGGTTGTTTGTTCAATTGTTGTACTTGTGAGTTGTGACAACGTGGGGATATGAAATTTTATGGATAGAAAGTAGGACACGACATTTCAGCTATCTTTTGATATGCGAACAGTTCAATATTATGATTTATTGTTAATAAAATCAAAAAGGAATATTAAGTCCTACCAATCCAATAGATTTTGTGTTTCAGTATTTTAGAATGTCACAACAACAACTTAAATTGTAACTTCAATCTTTCTTCGGGTTTAGCTGCAATACAGGAACTATATTATTAATGGACATTTGTATGAGAGAGGTTTAGTTTATTTTTGTTTTAATTTGTTATAATTTAAAAAGAGTAATGCTGGACTTTCCAATTGTTTTTCAATTCTTTCCCAAACGTTTATAACACGTGAGGTGTTGACATTACATCCCTCACCATATAATCTCATGATTTACAAGATGTTGACACCTCACTTGCTATAAACATTTGGGAAAAAAATTTGGGAAGCTTAACATTACTCATTTAAAAATCCTTAATTTTTATATACTTTTGGATTGAAATCTAAAGACTAGAAATTGATCTAGCAATTATACAATACTAGATAATAGCTGAACACATGAACCCTCTTTCTTTAACCTTTTTCTTTTTACCATTGTTTTTGAACCTTCGCCGGTAAATTCTGAAAATGGCCCTCCCAATCTCCCAATTTTTTATTTTTTATTTTTTGGACTCTATGAACATGAAATTAGCCATATAACTCAATTATGGACTTGGATTTGCCAAATTCTATATGGAATTCTAAGATTCTCTAAACTTGAAAATCAAACGTTCATGCATATGGAACTAGGCTATGATACCACTGTTGTATTATGTGGAAAGATCTTTATAACATTGACGTGAGACTGTTGGTTGTTGCATGCGAAGGTTTCCGTAACACTCTTATCATAATTAGGGATGATAATTTGGGAAATGTGGATGGATATAAGTTCCTCCATCCCTATCCTCATTCCCCAACCCTTCTCCCATTCCTCCTCGTTTCCCCATTTGAGGAAAATGAGGATGGGGGTGTTTGGGGGAATGTATCTCCATCCTCCCCCGTTTTCCTCATTTTTCCTCAATTTTCCAATTTTTTTCATTTTTCTTTGTTTCCCCCGTTTGACTAAAAATAATTACCAAAACTTACCCACTCAAATAAAAATTACATATTCAAAATTCAACTAATCAAACAAAAGTCTTATGTTTATAACATGCAAAAAAAAAAAAAAAAAAAAAATCCAATAAAAGTACAAATAAGTATTTATACCTAGGTTAAAATTAGAAAAAATGGAAAACAAAAATAGGGGAAATGATTAATTATTAAAAAAAAAAAAGTTTTAGGGAAAATGGGGTAATGGGGATGGGGGACCTATCCCCATCCCTATTTGGAGATGATTTCCCCCCCAAATATAGACAAGGATTTGGGGATTTGGGGGGAAAATGTCATCCGTAATCATAATCACAAGAACTGGACCAAATTAAATTAACCGAGTGATTTCCAAGAGTGCTCTCATTTCGAATTGTATTTCCAAGTGTAAGAATGCAATGAATTATTTGTATCAAATTTATTTATAAGTAAAGGAGTGTTTTAAGAATAAGAGCTTACTTGTCGTCTAGTCGTGAAGAAATTTGTTTCTTTTAGGAGTTTATTTCAAGAAGTATCTTGATATTCAAATGTTATTTTTATACCTTAAAACATATTTTCGTAATTAATTTTGTTAAATTAAGAGAGCTTCTCCTTACAATCCATAAATTATCTATTCACACTCCAATTTAATTTTTTTTATTAATGACAATTTTAACCTAAATTAAAATTACTAAACAAGACAAAAATTTTTTTTAAAGACATTCCAAACTAATTAAATTATTAAAAAAAAATTCTCTCTCATAAATCATTAGATTAAGTATTACGTCTTAAACTCTCCATCCTAAATATATTATTACCATTTTAAACACTCTTTCCTAATTAATCTCTCTCCATTTTTCAAAAAAAAAAAAAAAAAAAAAAAACCATATTTCCATATCAATCTCTGATTAATAGTTAAATAATATATATATAAAAAAAAAAACTTATGAATATTTTAGTTTTTTACAAACAGAATATATATATATTAAAAATTAAAATTTCAAAATATATATATGAAAGCTTGAATTGTTTCAACTAGATTCGATTAAACTCATAATTTCTAAGACTAATGAAAGAATTAAAGTTCTTTAGACAATCACATACCTACAAGAGTAACAAAAATCATTTTCATATTTCAATTTTTTTTTTTTTTTTAAAAACAAGGTACTTTTTTTTTTTTTTAATATATACCTACATATGGTTCCTAAAAATCAAGCTTATTAGTAATTTTTTTTTTTTTTTAACTATTAGTCTTGCTTGAGAAAGAATGGAGATAAAAAATTAGAGATATGTATTGGAGGAGAGAGTTTAATATGATAATTAAAAATTTAGAGGAGAGTATTTAATATGTAGGAGAAATAATTTCTTTTTTTAATAATTTAATTCAAAAAAGATAAAAAGGATAATCTTGTAACAAAATGAAGTGTCTTTAAGATTTTTTAAAATTTAAATTTTGAGAATGGAGTGTTTTTAGAAAAGATGTGTAAAAAGAAAAAAATGGATTGTCAAAAGAAGCTCTCTTAAATTAATTATGTTTAGTTTTATGACTATTAAGGGCTTGTTTGATTGGGCTTTTGAAAAACATCTATTCGTAAAAGGTTTATTTGTAGTAGATCTAATTGAAATAGAGCTTTTGAAAAATAAATTATAATTGTTTGGTTGGTAATTTAAAAAGCACTTTTATAACAGTAGACCGTTTGGTTATAAAATCTCAAAAAGTCTACTGAGATATTAAATTACTAAAAAGGACATATGATTTATTCACTCTATAAAAAATTGACTTGAAAGATTTTCTACATGTTAACTACATTTTCTATTGCACAATAATAATAAAATTCAAAACTTTCACTGGATAAACTTAAAAGATTAAAAAAGTTTTCAGAAAATATTAAAGTTTCAACAAAGTTGAAGTATTGTCAAAGATTAAATAAAAGGAAAATGATCAATATCTCATACAAAGGTAAAAAGTTAAATGGAAAAAAAATTCAAAATTAAATAAGTTATCATCGAAGTATGAGAAAAGTCGCAATACTATCACGTTCTTTGTTCATTTCACGATTAGGATGTCGCTCCTCGTAAACATCTTGAGTAGCATTCTCTTCTTCATCATCACTTGGTAGTTTATCCTTATCGTCATTATATGGCTTAAACTCTTGATCTATATCAGCATTAACTCTTATAAAATTATGAAGAACCATTGAAGCAATCACAATTTTCACTTATTTAGTAAATGGGAATTTGGGCATGTGATGTAATATTTTCCATCTATTTTTCCAAACACCAAATGTCTTTTCAATAGTGCATCTCAAAGAAGAATGTACATGATTAAATATTTCTTTTTTTTCCACTAGGCTGCCTTCCACCTTGAAATTCCGGGAGATGATATCGCTCACCTTTATTTTCATGTTAGTAAGAAAACACAAGTCTCAAAAACTCAAGTTACTATGTGATAAAACCTAATAAAATAATCCAGAAAAAAACAATTGAAAAGGAAATTCAAAGCTCAAAACTTCATGGGATAAATTTGATCGTGAAAAATAATAACAAAACATGAAATATAAAAAACAAATTCATGAAAAAAAAGTGTGGTCTTTGAGTCTATAAATTTGAGGCCTATGTTTTATCATTTAGATAAACTTTTATTGTTGAATTAAATTGAGTTTTTATTTCTAATTGTGGTTCATAATTTCAAAACCCCATTATCTTTTCACTGTAATATTCAAAGGACTACTCAACAAACCTCCAAAGTTGTAATTTTTATCATTAATTCTTGTTCACCATCATCATTGCTTCGCTATCTTGTCAGTGTGGATTTTACTATAAAGAAGAACAGTGATGATGAGTCTATAGACCTGTAATGATTTGCAGATATAATCGCAAATCATTTTGAACATCTAAGGGACTGAGTTTGTTTTCTTCATTAAACAATTTTTTGTTTTTTGTTTTTTGGTTTTTGTTTGTGATATCGTTAAATAGATGGAGATTTGGAAGGGCTTCAAGTTTTATATAACTTGTTTTGATGCAGATGTTACATAAATGGCCCCCTCACTACCAACAATAAAATCCAAGTTTTGTAGTATCTGTTTGCTTGTTTAAAGTTTTATTTTTAGTCTCTGCCACAACTTAATTAGAGATTGATTAAGTTTTCTTGATCACTTTTATTGATTTACATTTATAAATTAAACTTGGAACATGCAAGTAGATTGTTGATTGATTGTGAATGGATTAAAAAAGCTCAACTGCAGAGGTAATATTTAAAGTGAAGACTGTAAATTCTGCATTTTAGGTTCATTTATTGTTGTTGTTGCAGCTTCTGGGAATTGAAGTATTAAAAGATGATATGTTTCAAAAAAAAAAAAAAAAAACAATAAAAAAAATAATGAAGAAAAGTTATACATACCGTTCTTCCAGTATGTGTAGAGCAAAGAAATAGTCTATCTGCAGAGAGCAAAGAATAAAGAATATAAAAAGGTTCTAGGGTACATTTTATTTTAATAAGGGTATTCCATGTCAATAATAATAAATTAGGGATATATAGGTTATATACTTCTTTTTTTTAAAAGGCCTATTTCGAAAAGCTCTTAGAGAGGAGCTTTTACCTAGTAGATGTTTAAACTCTACTAGTCTCTACTGAAGTTAAAATAGACAATTTCAAAAGCTCAACCAAACAACTCTATAAAACTCAAGTAGAGGTTCGTAGACCTTTTGAGCCAATAAAAAGCCCAACCAAACAAGCACTAAGAGTCATACTAGCTTAAGGAGCTTAGTGTTTGGGTTATATATTTGATATTGTTTCTTAATATGATTTATTTGATATTATAATTATTTCCCCAGCCGGTTAAACTTATAGATATAGAGCTAAAAATATATTTTACTTATTGATTATTATATTGAGGGGGGATTACAGTTTGGTCCCTAGGTTTTAACGAAACATTACTTTTTTACTCAACTTATATGTATTAAGATCTTTGATTCTTATCTTTTTTGAAACACATCAAAATGGTCCCTTGACTAAAGAAGTGATGGTCAAACTTAACAGATTCCATGAAAGTACTATTATACCCTCTATTTAAAATAATTGTATATTAAAAAAGTGAATAATTTTTTTTAAAACAGATTAATTGAAATTTTTAAAAATAAATAGAAAATGGATCTCCACATCCATCTCTTGAGATGGATGGTGTCAAATAAAAGTTAAAAAAAAAAAAAAAGTTTTGTTAAATAAAAAATTAAAAGTTTCCTTAAATAAAAAATTATTTTTTTTCAACTATCCATCATTGTGATGATGGTCGGAGATTGAAACAAATTAAAAAAAAAAATTAAAAATTTATGTCATAAATTTTTAAAAATTTTTTTTTTTTAAAAAAAACTTTTTAAAAAATCTTTAAATTTTTTTTTTTTTAATCTCCAACCGTCCATCGCAATGATGGAAGGTTGAGATTCAAGTATATTTTTTTTAGAGAAATTCAAAAAATATACCGGTGGAGATTGGATCTCCACCGAATCCATGGAGATAAGACCCAAATAAAGTGTGTATGATCGAAACACTCTATGAGACTAGATGATGAGAAATAAAAATCATACATCAAAGATAATCTAGTCTAAACATAAGACAAACTCAACTCTAGGTAATTCCCAAATTAATCATGATATCTAAGACCTAGATAAGATATAAAGATGACTAGAACAAAGATAGGGAAAGACTAAGCCATATCCAAGAATAAACTTTGAATCAATAACAAGAATGATTAGACCATAGCTTGAACTTGAACGTTTTTAGTTGAAAAAGTGTTTTAGCATGCCTCTCAACAAATTTCTCTCAAATCTTCTAAGTGTGTGGTCTCGAGTCATTATCTAGAATGAGAGAAGATTTTCTTTATATATGGGGTGTAAAAACATTAGAAAATCTGACTTATGACAAAAATGGTCTGTGAAAACGTTACTAAAAATTTTGTCATTGTCACATCACAACCTCATACAGTGACCAACACGTCGCGGTAACAGAGTTTTTCATTGTAATGACGTACTGCGATGACAACATGGCAACAAACTCATCATGGCAGACAAACAAACACACAAGTCTAAATGCGATGACCACATTGTGATAAATGACCAGATACCCACTTTCAGACTGCAACTAAAGTAACGCGATAAATTTCTCGCGGAGATATGTCGCAATAGTCATCAAAAACGAACATCTAGATCGCGACGACGAGGTCGCGCCTCTAGCACACGATGACAAAAGATTATGTCTGTAAGGATTGCCATTCATTGATTGGCTTATTTCGTGGATAAACCACATGTTAGAGTTTGAATTGTAAGGGTAGTTTAGGAGGTTGAGGATTAAGCTCAAATGCCCTTTCAAGACCTCAAGGTGACAAGCACTCCAAAGGTATAATCTCTAGTGCTTAGTTTTTTTTGAAGAGATTTAGTTGCACACACACACTTAGCATACTTGCATATGTGTGCATTCTCTTCACATGTCACATTTCACATTTGCACTTTGATGTTGTATATTGTTTTGTGTTTATGTGTCTTGTAATTCATTTTCTGATATTGTTCGGAAACGTCCGTGCATGCACGAATGTGTGCTTGGTTCAGCGCGAAGATCGCTTTCGGAGAATGCCCTTGGCTTCTCCTTTGGTTTCACCACTCTTAGTGGAAAACAGGGCATTGTCGCCCTTTGATTGATGTCGCCATGGCGACAGAAAGATTTTCTCTTTGAAAATCTATTAGGTATGGTGTCGCCATTTGCGTCGCTGAAATGTCGCCATGGCAACATAGAAGAAAAAATGGTGTCACCCTGAGACAAATGGTGACATCAAATGGCGACAACTGATTTTGGTCAAAATGACACAGCTTCAATTTGACCTCCTATATATATGCATCTTTGTTCTTAGGTCAAATGCATGACTCAAAAATCATATTTTTAATTGAAAGTTTTTTCAAAGAGAGATTTTTAATCAAAAACTCATCTTTGATCATCTTTGTTTACTCAAACACTTTTCCATGATCATCAATCATCATCTAGCATCATCTTTGATAATCTAGATATCTTTTTGCATGGATTTTTCAACACACTTTGTTTGGTAAGTTTTTCACTTATATCTTACATATTTTGTGTCTTTCTTTACAAGCAATCTCATTTATCACTTGTATGTCATTCATATATATTTTAGATACAAGTTTGAGATTAGTGTATTGACTGTTTGAGAGTTGTATTGTGATAGCTATCTAGGTTTTCATAATCTATGTTTAGCTAAGCTATTTGATATGTCATTTAGCTCTTGATATCTATGATTGTATTTATTGTTATATCATCATCCTAGATAAGCATATAGGGTTACCTAGCTCTTGTTGCGTTTTGAGTATTTCATATATTCACTTAGGTTGTATCATCTATTCATTGAGAAGTAAGACTTGTGTAGCTTCCGGGATTAGGTAGGTGTGTGATTATATATCGGGATTAGGTTGTAATCTTTAACACATTTAGTGGATTCGAGGTTCGAGTGTGGTGCACTTACTAGCCCGTGGTTTTTCCCGTGAGGGTTTCCACGTAAATATCAAGTGTTATTTATATTCCGCACCATATTACACTTGCTATATTATATTGACTATTATGGGCATTTTCGTAATCTTGACCATACACGAAAATTGGGTAAAATCGGTTAAAATCTATTCACCCCCCTCTAGATTAATATTGAACACACCTATAATTTGTTTCAATTGGTATCAGAGCGGGTTCCTAGATATACTTAGGTGATCCTAGCTCATTTTGGTGTGTTTTGCATTTGTGTGATTTTTGTTCATTCATACATTTTGCATTTCATTTCATTCATTCATAAACACTATGAGTGGAAATGGTGGAAATGGTGGTGGCAACGAGGGTGTTTCTAGTACAAGACCTCCACTTCTTATAGGGTTGAATTATGCTTTTTGGAACGGCAAGATGGAGTCGTACATATGTCAAATCCATGACCGGGCTTGGATGGCGGTTGAAGACGGCTACACATTACCTATGATGACTCCTACGGGTGGAGGAGAGGATGTGCTCAAACCTAAAGCGCAACGGAACGAGCAAGAGTTTGAGTCATCAAAATGGAATAGGAAAGCGATGCATGCCATTCTATGTGCAATGGACGAAAATCAATATAAATTGATTCAAAACACTAGGATTGCTAAGGAGGCGTGAGACATCCTAGAGGTTGCACATGAGGGAATCGAAGTGGCGAAGGACTCCAAGCGTCAAGTCCTCCAAACTCAATTCGAGATGCTTAAGATGGAGGAGAATGAGTGCTTCAACGACTTCGAGATCAAGTTGATGGATATAGTCAACCAAAGTCATTAACTTGGTGACCCGTATTTGGATAAGAGAATCAAGCAAAAGATTATAAGATCTCTTCCCGATAGATTTGAGTCTAAGGTGACGGCTTTAGAGGAGAATAGCTCCTACAAGGATATGAAGTCGAGTGAGGTGATTGGGAGGCTTCTAGCTTATGAGTCTAGGAAGGGAATTGCTTTGAAAGCCTCCAAAGTTGAGAAGAAGGAGAATGATGACTCGGATGAAGAAATGGCCTTGTTGATGTGAAGGTTCAAGAAATTCTACAAGTCTGAGAAGAAGGGTTTCAGATCTAAGGGCCAAGACTTCAAGAAAAAGACTATATTCAAGAAGTTTGAGCCTAGGCAAGAGAAGACCGAAAGGAAAGGGGTTCGATATTATGAGTGTGGTGGGATAGGTCACTTTGCCCCCGAATGTGCTAATCACAATGACAAGAAAAAGGGAAAAGTGATGGCCGCCACATGGAGTGGAGGTGATGACTCCAAAGAAGGAGATGAGTCTTCGGATGATGAAGAGCTCATGGCTAACTTCATAGCCTTTGCCTCATCCCACAAAAGCAAAGTTTCTAGTAAAGAAGAGAATAAGAGTCAAGAGGAAATTGACTCAAGTGATGATGGCTCTTCATCTCACTCCACTAATGGAAATGTGGATAGGATGGATCTTCGAGACTACATGGTCAAGTTTGAGAATTCAAGGTTAAAAAACAAGAGAGAAATTATGAGATTGAATGAGGAAAACCTAGAGCTCTCAACACATATAGACCAATTAAGTGAAGAAGTAGTGAGGTCTACAAAGAATGAAGATAAGCTAAGAGAGGAGTTAGTCTTATCTAAGAGGAATGAAGAAGGTTTGAAAAGGGAGCTTGATAAAGCTAGAGAGTCATTAACTAGGATGGCTTCTAGCACCAAGAAGCTTGACCACATACTTGGTGTTGGAAAGAGTCCATGTGACAAGAGGGGTCTTGGGTATGAAAATGGTAAGGAGATCTCAACCTCTAACAAGACTGTATTTGTCAAGAGCTTGGGCAACAAAAAAGCTTTACCGGTGCAAACTCCTAGGAAGAAAATTGATCCAGGACAATATTCAAATAGTGTACAAGTGAAGGTGGCCCCAAGAAGGCAACCTCAAGCTCAACCTACAAGAGCTTTTCACACTAACATTTCTCAACACATGGCTCATAAAGGAAAGGGACCAATCATGTAAGCTAATCCTTGGAAGCAAGCTAGACCAATTCAACAACGAAGATGGATTGAACCTATTCAACCACAAAGACATGGGAAAGCTCCTATGTATGCACAAGGACATGGTATGATTCCTTATTTTATTCCTACATGTCATTTTTGTGGTTTTGATAGTCATATTAAACCAAGATGCTTTCGTTATATTAAAATGTGCAAAACTAGAAGCATGATTGAGAAGAAAAAGAATAGAGCCATGATGCATGTTCCTAGGAATGAGAAAATTGATTTGCATAATCCTATGATATCTAGAGCCCATATACCAAAGACCACTAGGAAGGAAAATGTTTTACCTAGGTGGATTAGAAAGAATGAAAATGTTTGCCATGTTGCACAAATTGCCTTGAAGGTAAATTCTTCTAATTTTTGGTATTTAGATAGTGGGTGCTCTAGGCACATGACGAGAAATAAAAGTTTCTTTGAGACTCTTGTCATGGAGGAAGGAAGATGTGTCACCTTTGGTGATGGATCAAAAAAGAAAGTCATAGGTAAATGAACCATTTCCATTCCCGGATTACCCTTCTTATCCAATACATTATTTGTTGATGGCTTAAAAGCCAATTTGATAAGCATTTCTCATCTTAGTGATAAAGGATATTCCGTCTTGTTTAGTAAAAATGAGTGCTCTATCCTAAAGCCCGATGGACAAACCTTGTTGAAAGGTATGAGATCTAGTGACAATTTATATTGTCTTGAAGCTAGAATAGTCTCAAACAATGTGTCCAAGGATGAGCTAATTGAGTTATGGCATGAAAGACTTGACCACATGAACTTTAGGGATTTATGAATCCTAGATAAGTTCAATAGTGTGCGTGGCCTTCCCAAGCCTTGGAAGAAAGCTAATAGTGTTTGTGGACCTTGCCAACAAGGAAAACAAACCAAAAGCATGGACAAAAATGGCAAGTATCTCTCCACCAAGGAGCCCTTAGAGCTTATCCACATGGATCTTATAGGTTTGATGCAAACCGAGAGTTTAGGTGGAAAGAGATACATTTTTGTTTGTGTTGATGATTTCTCTAGGTTCACATGGACATATTTTCTTAGAGAAAAATCCGAAACTTTTGACAAGTTTAAAATGCTTTGTACTAAAATATAAAATGAAATGAATTCAAACATTAAAAGCATTAAACGGATTAGAAGTGACCATGGGAGAGAGTTTGAGAATGCCATCTTTGAAAGCTATTGCAATAGCTTAGGCATCTCCCATGAGTTTTCGGTTCCTAGGACACCTCAACAAAATAGAGTTGTTGAGAGGAAAAATAGGGTCATTCAAGAGATGACTCGTGTGATGTTGCTTAACTACAATGTCCCTAGAAACCTATGGGCCGAAGCCGTCAATACGGCTTGCTATATAGGAAATAGAGTTTTTCTAAGGCCCGGAACTAGGAATACCTCCTATGAGTTATGGAAAGGTAAAAAGCCAAATGTTAGCTACTTCCACTCATTTGGAAGCAACTGCTACATTTTAAATGACCAAGATCAACTTGGCAAATTTGATGCTAAGAGTGATGAGGGTATCTTTATTGGCTATGCCTTGAATAGTAGAGCCTATAGAGTTTTCAACTTGAAAACTCGAACCATCATGGAATCATCCAATGTTGTCATTGATGATACAAGACTCAAGTCTAATGACCATGAGGAGGAGGTTGTTTTTAGTGATGACTCTCCCATGGAGAAGGTTGTGGTGACTCCTAATGTTGGGACGTCTAATGTTATTAATGATGACACATAATCTATTGATAGAGTTCCTCTTTTGAACTCTAAAGAACCCGTTCCATGGGTTAGACAACTCCATAATAAGAATAACATCGTTGGAGAAGTTAATGAGGGTGTTAGGACTAGGCGTCAAATAGCTAATCTCATTAGCTTTACATGCTACACCTCTCAAATTGAACCAAAAGGTTTGATGAAGCTTTGAATGATGAATTTTAGGTTCTTGCCATGCAAAAAGAGCTAAACCAATTCGAAAGGAATGAGGTTTGGACTCTAGTTCCTAGACCTAAGACCACTAACGTCATAGGCACCAAATGGATATATAGGAACAAATCCGATGAGGATGGCAACATAGTGCGTAACAAGGCTAGACTTGTTACACAAGGGTACTCTCAAATTGAATTGAGGGTATCAACTTTGAGGAGACATTTGCTCTCATTTCCCGCTTAAAGTCTATTAGACTTCTCTTATCCATTTATTGTGTGCACAAGTTTAAATTGCACCAAATGGACGTCAAGAGTGCCTTTCTCAATGGCTTCTTGCAAGAGAAAGTGTTTGTTGAACAACCCAAGGGGTTTGTGGATGCTCACCACCCCAACCATGTCAATCGCCTCAAGAAGGCTCTTTATGGGTTGAAACAAGCATCGATGGTTTGGTATGAGCGCCTCACTCAATTTCTTGTTGACAATGACTACACAAAGGGTAGTATTGACAAGACTCTATTCATCAAGAAAGATAATGATGAGCTATTTATAGCTCAAATATATGTTGATGATATAGTGTTTGGCTCCACCAACAACACCAATGTCCAACAATTTGTTGATGTTATGTCTCATGAATTTGAGATGAGTCTTGTTGGTGAGCTAAGTTACTTCCTAGGTTTGCAAATTATGCAATTACATGATGAGATTTTCATAACCCAAGCCAAATATGCCAAGAACCTAGTGAAGAAGTTTGGTCTTGAAAATGCCAAACATTTTGATACACCCATGAGTACCACTTTGAAGCTAAGCAAGGATGCTAGCGAAAAAAGTGTGGAACAAATGTTGTATCGGGGCATGATTGGAAGCTTGCTTTATTTGACCGCAAGTAGGCCCGATATCTCCTTTAGTGTGGGTGTGTGTGCTAGGTACCAATCGGATCCTAAGGAGTCCCATCTCTCTTCAGTTAAGAGAATAATTCGCTATGTGAATGGGACATCTAACTATGGGATTTGGTACTCGTTTGACATTAATACTAGTCTTGTAAGCTTTAGTGATGCGGATTGAGCAAGAAATTGTGATGATAGGAAAAACACATCGGGCGGTTGCTTCTTCCTAGGCAACAACTTGGTATCTTGGTTTTGCAAGAAGCAAAACTCGATTTCCTTGTCCACGGCCGAGGCCGAGTACATAGCTGCAGGGAGTGGATGTACACAACTCCTTTGGATGAAGCAAATGCTAGTAGACTACGGATTCAACCAATGTACACTCACTCTCTTTTGTGATAACATGAGTGCTATTAATATTTCCAAGAATTCGGTTCAACATTCTAGAACTAAGCATATTGACATTCGCCATCATTTCATTAGAGAACTAGTTGAGAATAAATGCATAGTACTTGAATATGTAGGTACTAATGATCAACTAGCGGATTTATTTACTAAACCCTTAGATGCTACTCGTTTTAAAACACTTAGTAGATCTATTGGGATTTGCCTCGTGGAGTGATGAGTTTTGGTGATTGACCCCATATGGGGAACTCAAGCAAAGAGAGCTATTTTGCATTCTTGTCACTTGCAAAAATTTGAAATATCTTATGTTTCTTTTTTAATTGCTTGAGTAAGTTTGGTTGCACATATGTATATATGTTTTCTATTTAATAAGTGTGAACCATGCTTGTTTCCAATCCATGTCATATTTATGTTCAAACATACATTTTTGGACTAGGAGATTTGAATATGAAGTACAATTTGAATGACCTATAGCTATCTTCATAACATGATGTTTCTTTAATAACATGCTAAGGTTACATGAAAAGCTTAAAATTCAAATAACATGCTCAAATGAAAAAGCATGAATTGATGATTGCAATTTTTAAATGCAAAACTTGTGTGAAAAAGCAAAAAAGAGACTTCAAATGAATAAAGGATCTTGTATCCGTTCAAAGGATTTTAAAATCCAAATGTCTATCTTTCTTTATTAGTTGAACATGGCTACTATCATACGGGTATCTTACCCGGAAAAATCGAATAGGGTGCAAAGTCGCTCATGCCATGTTTCGCTTATAAAGTTGGATATAGTTGCTCTTAAATTGAAATCAATAAAATCTCTATATCCTTGCTTCTCTCATGACAAATGGTGAAATTGGTTTGAATTATATTGGAAACCTTTGTCATTTGCTTTGCCAAATACCATTGTATTTTGGACTTGAATGCAACATGTCTTGTATGCAAAGCATGTTTAATTCACACATTTTCTTAGAATAAATCTCCTTGTTTCTCTCTAATTAATTGAGTTGCATAAAGTGGCTTTTATGATTATGCAAATATCTAGTATGCTACTATCTCTCTTTGCTATAAGTGACCCGGTTGGGGACTACTCCTTTGCCTATATCATGACAAAAAGGGGGAGTATAATGTGGTAAGGGGAGTTGCTAAATGTAGTAGCATATGCACATGTTAGGGAGACTTCATATTGAGGGGAGTAACCTGTTGAGGGTTACCTAGCTCTTGTTGCATTTTGAATATTTCATATATTCACTTAGGTTGTATCATCTCTTTATTGAGAAGTAAGACTTGTGTAGCTTCCGGGATTAGGTTGCGTAAATCACAAGCAATTGGACTAGGTTCACTTATACCGGGATTAGATTGTAATCTTTAACACATTTAGTGGATTCGAGGTTCGAGTGTGGCGCACTTACTAGCCCGTGGTTTTTCTCGTGAGGGTTTCCATGTAAATATCAAGTGTTATTTATATTCCGCACCATATTACACTTGCTATATTATATTGACTATTAGAGGCATTTTAGTAATCTTGACCATACATGAAAATTGGATAAAATCGGTTAAAATCTATTCATCCCCCCTCTAGATTAATATTGAACACACCTATAATTTGTTTCAATGTCAAAAACATGCCTGTTCACCACACAACCAAAATACAACACATATAAAAGATGCAACAAGCGTAGTTACAAACTTAAATATTTAATGCATGAATAATTAAACAATATGTGTCTATAACGTGTTGCACAATGATGCATGAACAAATACGAATGAAATGTGTGTGTGTCCACATCCAAGTGCCTTACATGCATGGAAAAAAGAAATACAACCAAAAAGAGCTTCAAAACTCGGATCCTTAAACGACACGAAGCAAGAGATTAAATGAAAAAATAGCAACTAAACCTCACAACAAACAAGAGCTTTTGGCACGGAATATTAAAGCAAACAATAACAAAAACTAACAAAATCTTTATGTTATACTTTACATTTTGCTAGTTACATATTTCACACATGTTCAATGTGTTTAATGGTTTAATCATTAAATGAATATTAAGCTAATATTATGCATTGTATGTTTACATTAAAGTAAACATCACACAAAGCTATACAAATTGTTTTCGTTATGTTTAAGTGATAAATTGAGAAGTATAATTTACATGTGTAATTGTTGTGCTGTTGCATTTGATTATTAGAGTTGTGCACATAATTATGTTTATGGAAATCAAAATTAATATATGTCATAAGGGGTTCATTTTACTTTTGACTTTTGATAGTAGAATAAGAGAAGAAAGAACATGAGTTTTTCAATTACTTAATGGATGATGTATTTCAGAAGAGCTTTTATATCTAGAAGACCTTTTGGGAGTGTTTGGTTGAAACATTATAATATCTCTACTAACAGTGATATGACATTCATACCATTCCATTTTGAATATTTGTTTTTCTCAAATACATTTTAAATATGACATTCATACCATTCCATTTTGAATATTTGTTTTTCTCAAATACATTTTAAATATGTTTGATTGAAACATTTTATAATCTTTTCTAACAATAATAATTCATTTGTACCTTAATTTGACTAATAAAATTTGTTTTATAAAAAAAATAGTTCGAATAATATATTTAAATATATAATTAGAAAAATAAAAACAGAAGCAAATAAAAACAACAAACAAAAGTGAAAAATATTAATAAATTAAAAAGAAAAAAATGAAAGGAGAGATCACTGATCACTATCATTCCAAAATCCAAATTGAAGGCCTCAAATATCACCAGTTCACCACCCTTTCAAACACCAACAACATAAAAAATCACTACTGCCTCGAAGCATACACTTAATAGCTTGAAATCCGATTATTAGTATGACAATCCATAGAAGTCCATCATTACACACCCACACTGCTTACCGTAGAATAGCCACAATGATAATCAAAAATCACCCTCCAAAAGCGCTACCAAACCGGGCCAAGGTGTCCTTCCAGGCTCATTTAAATTAATTAAGTTTGATTATTCTTAACTAATTAGGTCAATAATAATGAAGGGTAAAAGAGGAAATGCGTTAGACTATATAAATAGCCTTTATAGTGGAGGCTAGGGCTACCGAAATATTAATCCAAGAAAAAGAAGGGCGCGTTCGGTAATGTTTTCGTTTTCTATTTTCTGTTTTTGTTTTCTATTTTCGTTTTCTGTTTCTGTTTCTTGTTTTTCGAGTTTGAAAATGCGTCCGGTAGTAATTATAGAAAACAATATTTTGAGAATGTAAACATAAAAAACGCGTCTGGTTAAATACTTTAAAATCAATTTTTCTTTATATATTTTTTGGAATAATTGAATTTACTGAAAAACTGAGAAAATTATATAAAATAATAAATAAAAAAAACTTTTGTAATAGATCTCCACTAGTAATAGATTTAAAAAAAAAAAACGAAAAAAATAAAAAAAGAGAAAAAAGTGAGAGGTGGAGTTTAAAGATTTAATATTAAATACTAATGAATGCACCCATCAGTGCTATAAGAACACTGAATGCACCCACTTTACTTTGCTTTTTCTTTTGCTCTTCTTGAAGTTTCTCACCGTCCAAACACTCATTTTTTGGGTAAGAAAATCTCTCAATCGATGCCACCACCCTACGATGCGATCTTCTCCAGTTAAGGAGATCGAACCCAACCAAACCAGCTCCTCCCACCGCCGATCTCTCTCCTCATCTATCTTTATTTCATCCGGTGGCTGGCTGCGATGGTTTTCGAGATCTGGGTTTGGTTTCGATGTGGGTTTTTTTGTTGAATGATGTTTGAAGATGATGGTTTCGATTTGGGTCTTGGTGATAGTGTGGGTGGTGACGGTGCTGGGTTCGACGGCGACAGGGGATGGTGCCGGCGACGAGGATGGTGGCAGTGTTGGGTTCTTCATGGATCCAGATTTGATCTCAACAAGATTTTAATTTTTTTTTATAATTTTTTTCTATAATTTTTTTGTTTTTTGTTTTTGGATTTGTACTTTTTTTTCGTAATTTTTTTTGGTATAGATCCTTGAAGATCCAAGAGATGGATTTTGTTTGAGAAAAATTCTATGGTAAGAATAATGAGAACAAGAATACTGAGAACATCAAATTGTTGTTCTCTTTGTTCTCGCTTTTTTGTTTATTAAAATTGAAAACCGTTCTCCCTGTTTTGTAATTTTGTTTTTGGAATTGTTCCACCGAACAAGTTCTCAGTGTTTTTACAACTCAAAAAACAAAAAATGCATTCCGGAAGCATTACCGAACGCACCCGAACGTTTTCTTTTTCTCTTAATAGCCACCATAATAGAGAGTGTGAGGGTGTTTGTTGTCTTTTCCCATACTTGGATAATTAGCGACCACACATTATTGTTATCGGAGACTATGACTCATTGGAATGAAGATAATAGAATTTAGAATTGATAACATTTGATTTTGAGTAAATTCTTTACCCTTTTTGTTATCAAGGAGTGGTTCAAGGTTCTTGGGAACCATTTATACAAACATACATATATACATACATACATACATACATACATACATATACATTTAAAAATTTCGTTGCATTTTTCTTTCTAAAAGAGCATTTTTGAACCTTCAAAGTTCCTCACTAATGTAGGAGGAAGTGTGTGCAATTTGCTTAACAATCTATAGCATACCTAATCGGCAGAGTAAGTGTGTGTAAATTGTCTAACAGACAGCAAACCTAATCAATAGAGTAAGTGTGTGTAAGTTGCACATCACACCTATGTCAATAGGAGTAAGTGTGCAAGTTAAGTGTTGCAGAGTAATGATGATCTGTAAGTTGTTTTTTATTATTGTTTTTTTGGTCAGTTCTAGATTGCTATAAATAGGACTGTAATTCAGCTGAAAATCTCAGTAATTGAATGATGAAAAAAAATTAACATTCTTTGTTTCAAGCTTTCAGTTGGAAGAGTCTTCCTTGTTTATCTCATATATTAGAACAATATCTAGCTTATCATAACAACAGGAGATTTTTTCAGGGCAAGTTTCCCTTGCCTGGAAACGCTCCCGCATCATTTGATATTAAAGAAACTTTGTTAAGGGCCGTTAACCCTCAACAAAAGTTCAACTCTGAAACCAAGCAGTAGAGACTACCTCTATACTTACTATTCATGGCCCAAAAATTAGAAAGGGATTCTTCGACAATTTGTACGTCGTATCATCCCTCCCTCTATTCCCGTGAAAACCGACCTGATGCAACATCGAGGGTATAAACCACCTTAAGCACGTGACCTGCTCATTCCTGTGGTTCCATGTAACCTCATATCTGAACGGGTCTAAAAGGTAGATCTTCCCTTGTGAGAGGTCGACGCTGGCCAATACCCAATGTTGCTGTCTAAGGTTGCAAGGAATCAGAACATGTAGATGTTTCAATATAGTGTTATCAGTGTGAAATTTAAACATAGTATTAAACACATTGAAACCATGTAATTTAAACACTCACCACGTCAACCCAGTGCCATGGTCGGTTTCTTGATAGGAGAAATCCTCAGACCGTCTTCAGGTCATCATTGGACCATGTGTGTTTCATCATAGACCACCCCTTAAGGGGTTTGCCCACAAACCCACTAAGGAAAATGCACCCCTACTCAATATGTAACCATGACTGTACATAGAAAATTTACCGCAGCGTTAGGTAAAAGATGTATGAAACAGATCAATGCACAAGCGAAAACCATACAATACAAACACTTACATAGAACTGTGAATCCAGTAGGTTGAACCTCTGACCGTAGACAGTGGGGTATGCTCGCTGACGTTTCCACAAAATATTCAAGTACACGTCGATGTGCTGACAATGTAAACATTTTAGATTGTTATGATTCTACCATTACTGATACAAACTTATACAGACAGTTAAAGTAAGGAACATATCGTATCCTCAAACTCCATGAAGTTGGTTTGCAACCGGTGGAACCAAGTGACACCAACTGGTAAATGTAGATCCACATCACGTCTGCATAATTGTTGAAGAAGTTAGATAACCAAGTAATTTTACTTAGGTGTTAACCAAATAATATTAAAAGAATGAAACATGTACAATTATACTTACAATTCCCTAGTCGTGTTCCTCTTGTAGGCTCGGTAGGCCGCAAGCTGGTCAGCATATACCAAATAGTGGGGTTTGAATACATGCTATGATGACTCTGGCATTGTCCTTGGCTTCTTCAGCCGATATGGGTCAGTATATGGGGACACCAGCTGCTAACCTAGCATGCAAACCCACTGCTGATGCTGATGCTGATGTTGAACCTGGGACGAACTATGGTCCCGAGCACTGGGCTCAACCGGAGGGGTGCGGAGTGAGGAGAAACTCTGCCTCCCTGGATCGGTGTGAGGAGGGGTGCACAGTGAGGAGGAACTTTGCCTCCGTGGATCATTGTGTGGATGGGTGCGCTTTGGTGGGACCGATCGGAGGGTATCGTTGAGACGGACGGGGGAGCTACGCCGGGATCTCTTGGAGGGTCGCGCTGCACTAGGATCGACCAGAGGAGGGGTGCGCTGTGAGGACGAACTCTGTCCCAGGTCCTGTGTTCCAACAGGATGGTGCAGTAGTGCTATCTCTGAACCACCAGGTACCTCTTCTCGTTCTGTCACAACAGGACCCTACTAATCGAATACTGTGTCCGTAGTAGGTGCCCGCTCTGTCTGGTCTCTAGGTCTGTCCTGTCTTGATAAGTACCTATCCTGTCTGTGGGACTAAAGTCTCCGTGATGGTCATTCTGGTCATCAAATGGTGGGTCATGTAATAGTGGACCATCCATATAGGACTGCGACGTCGAACCCTGAAGCGCCCGGATCAAACCCAGCAACTTCGTATGCTGCTGATCTCGTTCTCTTCACTCTTTCATATATCCTCCCATAAATCTTGGACAGCATCCATCACTTCAGTGAATTTACGGTCCCAGTGGTCCAGAAAGGTTTCGAACTCTGTCAGTACTAAAACTGTTCACTCGATTAAAATTAAATAATGCGGTACAAATATTTTTACGTACCTCTGGATGCCCTCCAACGCCTCCTCGTGAGTCACCTCCAGTTGGAGGCTGTCTAGGCAATATGAATCGAACTCGCTTATGCCTTACGGGACTCCCACTGCCACCCTCCGGGTCAGAACCCTCTGTATCACTGGGTCCAACAGTCGTATGTCATTCGGGATTCGGGATGTGAATATGTATATCAGCGGTATCGGTATCATACAGACTACCTCCCAGGTCTATGCCTTCGTAGTACCGTTCAGCCTTCTTAGCTGCCTCAGCACCAATTTAAGCCTCGCATACATCTGAAATCGTAGTTAGATCATTGTAATTGTATACATACTAATAACTATGAACATTAAGAACAACAATACTTACCCTTTCAGTGAAAATTTTATCCAGCTTTTTCGTCCTCGATCGCTAACTCAACTCCCATTTCAGAATACGTGGGGATAGCTCGATTTTCCTGTGGGTCCCACATTGGTTATTGCCAAGCTCGGGGACAACCTCAAAAGCAAATATAGATAGGTACGATAAGAATCCAATATATCAATCATATGAAAAAAATTACAATTAAAGTACGGATTCAAATTCTAAATTCTAAATTCTCACCAACAATGCGTGCGTTAGACCATATATGTTGTACGTCTCCACGGTGTGTACGTCAACGCCATTTCGTCGTTGTCATTATTCGAACCACTCCCGTCAACCATCCAACGCATGCTTGAAACCCAAAATAGACCACCTATACACGTGTGCACCCCACGAAAACGCATCAAAAGCTTCCAAGTTGTCGACTAGGTGAAACTACCGTACTAGAACTTTCTCTCTCTCGTCCAACCCCATCAGTATTCAGTTGAGCATATACAATAAAAACAGCTTTACCGTATTGTACTACTCCACAAAAACACCAATCCGCAGAACCGCTCTCAACTGTTTATACTCGATGTCATCTCGACCTTCAAAGTATCGCTGGTGCATGCCATTCTCTACCATATCATAACTTGCTGTGTCGGGAATGACTTCGAACTTCAAATCGGTGATTAGACAGAACTCAACCTTCGAGAACCGGACTGAATAACGACCTAACATAAATCTAATCTCATCTTCCGCCCCATCGTAATGCAACTCGCGCATAAGCAGCCGATGGATAATCCCAGCCGAAAACATCATCTCACGATGCATCTAAAGGAAATGTCCAAAACATGACTCAGTATACCGACGTCGGTCTTTGATCTTATGATGTTCAGGTACCTTGTTAAGTGCGTTGTCATATCTATAAGGTCATCGAAACACGACTCAGTATACCGACGTCGGTCTTCGATCTTAAGATGTTCAGGTACCTTGTTAAGTGCGTTGTCGATATCTATAAGGTCATTGAAATGGTCATGCCGAGTTATTTTTCCCTTGTACCATTCACCCACTAGGGTTTTAAGCGAATCCATGAGCTGATTCCTCATCTACATATTCACAAAAAAAAAAAAAAAAGCATATAAGTTTATTAAAAGGCTCGGACAGTGTTTGAAAAAGCTTGGAGACAGTGTCAAAAGTCTCGGAGATTCAAATTTCACTAACCTATTCATAAAAATTAAAAAGCTCGGATTACTGTTGAAAAGGTTCGGACAATGTATTAAAAGGCTCGGATACAATTTCAAAAGTCTCGGAGAATCAAATTTCACTAGCCTATTCATAAAAAATTAAAAAGCTCAGATTACTGTTTAAAAGGCTCTGACAGTGTATTAAAAGGCTCGGATACAGTTTCAAAAGTCTCGAAGAATCAAATTTCACTAACCTATTCAAAAAAAATTAAAAAGCTAGGATTACTTTTTAAAAGTCTTGGACAGTGTATGAAAAGGCTCGGATACAGTGTCAAAAGTCTCGGAGATTCAAATTTCACTAACCTATTCATAAAAATAAAAAAGCTCGGATTATTATTGAAAAGGCTCGGATATAGTGTTAAAACTCTCGGAGATTCAATTTTCACAAACTTATTCATAAAAATTAAAACGATCGGATTACTGTTGAAAAGGCTCGGACAGTGTATTCAAAGGCTTGGATACAGTGTTAAAAGGCTCAGAGAGATATTCCTTAAACAAAGCTCGGATTACTATTTAAAAGTCTTGGATAGTCTTTTAAAAGGCTTGGAGGAAGTGTTAAAAAGCTCGGAGATTGAAAATTGATTAACCTATGTATTTTCCTTTAAAAATCTCGGATTAGTGTTTAAAAGACTTGGACTGTTTATGAAAAGGCTCGGAGAAAATGTTAAAAGGCTTAGAACCCCAAATCTTCATCATCTTCTACACAACTTTTTAATAAATTCAAACCCTAATCTAAACCTAACCTAACCCATAACCATATCTGATCGACAAATCAAACACACATAAACTAACAACGAAAACTACATCAAAACAACAACCAACATAAACTTATCAAGAACAAAAACGAAATCAAAACATAAACTTACCACTGTCAATTGTAGGTTCTCGTCGACTTTAAGACTGTAGCGCCACCACCGGTGAGTTCGCCGTGAGATTTTCAGATGTGTTTCTTGCAGCCGATGCTTTCTCTCTCTAGTGTTCTCTCTCTCAACTTTTTTCTCTCTATGTTTGAAAATGACACAAACTGACAAAATAAGGATATTTTTGTCTGGTCACCTAAATAGATACCTTTTAAACTTGAATTAGTAAAGTGGTGATATTCTTATAAAAACCGGCCCAAATAGCTATGACAAAAAAATTTTGAACCCCCAAAAAAAAAAACAACAAAAATATATTTAAATTAAAGTGAAAGCTTTAAAATCCAACTAATTACTAATTACAATTTACCACAAGTATTATAAATTAGGATTAACAATCATTATTCACTAATTACAAATTACCACAAGTATTATAAATGGGGATTAACAATCATTATTCACTAATTACATACTATATTGAAATTCAATTAAAAAAAATTAGGTTTTAATTCGTTAATTGAATTAATAAAAAAATAAAAAATTACCTTCATAAAATGAGAATTCTATACATAATCTGAAATTAAAGGTAAATCTACAAAATTATGATGACATGTTGGAATCTATAAGTACAGAAACTCTGCAAGTATATATATATATACTAAATTCAAATCATAAAATTGGTTTTTAATCTCTATTTTATGGTGAAACTTGGTTGATAAGCTTGTTCTTAAAATGTTAGGGGCTTTGATTTTAGTTGTAATTGTTTTTTTTGTTTTTTGTTTTTTTCTTTACAATATATTTAAACCCAATTAGCTATCAGCCTATCCCATAAGTTATTTAGACAATTTAGAGTTCGATGTACAAAATTTAAAAAATATTTTTAAGAAATATTTGTTTGGCCCGATGGGCCTTCATTTTCACCGCTACTGCCTAGTCTTGCCTTGTTTTGACTTAACAATTCAAATTTTATACTAAAATAGAAAAGAACTTCCTTATTAAGAGTCAAAAATCTCTACTTAGGAAGTTTTTATAGAATTATTTTTCAAATTTTAGTCAAATTCTTGAAAAGGAAAAAGAAAATAGTCAAAGCAATTCAAATTCATCCCATCAATTGTTAGTCCACTTTTTTATTTTCCACTATGGATTCACAACTTTACCTTAAACTGGGATTACCCAAAAAATGAAAACCAAATTAATAAGGAGATTTATTTAATTAATTTTTTGTCTGAATTTGTAAGAAATGATTACAGGGATATTGAAAGTGACAAATGGTGCTTCCTTTAGCTTTTGAAAAACTGATTCAAAAACATAAAACAGGTTTAATGATTAAACACAAGCACAAACAAAACAAGCATTTGTGATCAGTTGCTCTATAGAGAATGGAAGTCACGTGAGGATGAAGTGAGGTCACGTGCAGTATAGCTAGGAGGCTCTGGGCCTGCATTTATACATGCACATTACAGTGTGTGTGATTGAATAATGACTTGTTTGTTTTGTTATGGGAAGGGATGTTTTTTTGTTTCTGTCCAAATGCAAATGCTTTGTGTGTGGGCTCAAAGTTTCAAGTTTTTTTTTTATTGGGTAAGCTTCACCTCTCTCTTTCTCTCTCTCTAAAAAGATACTGTAGAGAGAGATTTATAAGCAAGAGATTTCAAGGTGGGGGTCAATGAAAACAAAACCAAGAAAAAGCTAAAAAGCTTAAAGGCTTAAAGAAAGCTGATTGCAGAAAGCAAGAGCTTTTCTTCCTCTTCATCTTCATCTTCTCTCTCTACAAAAATAAAAAATAAAAAATAAAAACTTTCTCCTCTCTTTCCTTTCTTGTTCCTATCTCTCTCACCACCCAATTTTGTTCTTGTTCTGTTATCAGTAAAGCTGATACAAAACCCACTATTGCTATACCACCTGTACACAGCTGAAGACTGAAGACCGATTCTTCTTGTCTCACTACACCCACCACCACCACCACCAGCAACACAACCACCACCAACAACAACCACCATATATTCATCAAATTCACACTACCCATGTTAGAAACTAATTACAACACCAGTGCTTCTCCTCAGGGAGCTCCTTCTTCTTCTTCTGATCCTTTCACTTCCTCTGAGAATGGTGTCAATAATAAAAGGAAAAGAAAACCAGCAGGCACACCAGGTAACAAAATCGAATTCTTTCAATTTTATTTTATTTTGGGGTCAATTTAAAACAAGGGTTTTAATTTATTTATTGTGATATAGATCCAGATGCGGAGGTGGTTTCTTTATCACCAAAGACTTTATTAGAATCGGACAGGTACATATGTGAGATCTGCAATCAAGGGTTTCAAAGGGACCAGAACCTACAAATGCACAGGAGAAGACACAAGGTTCCATGGAAGTTGCTGAAAAGAGAGACACAAGAAGTGAAGAAGAGAGTGTTTGTTTGCCCAGAACCGACTTGCTTGCACCATGACCCTTGTCATGCTTTGGGAGATCTGGTTGGTATCAAGAAACACTTTAGAAGGAAACACAGCAACCACAAGCAATGGGTTTGTGATAAGTGCAATAAAGGATATGCTGTTCAATCTGATTACAAGGCACATCTCAAGACTTGTGGCACTAGAGGCCATTCCTGTGACTGTGGCCGTGTCTTTTCCAGGTAAAAAATACCATCTTTTATCTTACTATAATTTACATGATTCCTCTTCCTTCAATCAAACCCTAAAATCCCCATAAAAAAAAAAAACCAAACCAAAATCTTGATTTCAACCACCTTCTGGTTGGGTTCTTCAAGGCTCCTATTTTATTGTTTTTTTTTTTTTTTTTTTTTTTTTTTTTTTCAAGTCAAAAACCAACTTGAACCAAGAATGATTTGGTCTAGTACATGAGCTCATGTATGTGAGCTAGGCCACCCAATCCAAGTTGAAAGACAGTGCATATAACACTGTTTCCAATATCATGAGTTTCCATCTGACTAAATAAAAGCTAATTACTCATAAAACTAAACAGTAAACTTGCACGAACAGACCCCATTTCCTTTCTTTTATTTAATATAAATATATAAATATATATGTATAGTAATAAACACATAATCCATACTAGAGATCCTTAATCAATTTTATATTGTTTGCTTCTTGGTAACCCTACATGAGCAAGTCTTAATTGCTTGGTTTTTGATACCCCAACTTGATTATTAAAAACAAATAGCAAAAATCCAACCTTATATAAGATACTTTATTAGTGTACATCACTTTGAACCATTCTTGTTTTTTTTTTTTTTTGTTGGTCTTTTTCAGGGTTGAGAGTTTCATCGAACACCAAGATGCTTGTACTATGCGGCATGTCCAGCCTGAATTACAAACACTACAGCCGGCTTGTTCCTCTCGAACCGCTTCCAGCACCAGCCCATCAAGTGATGCCAATTTCAGCATAGCACCACCTTTGTCGGGACTGCCAATGTCAAAACCAGACGAACCTGTTTTCTTTTTCTCCGGTCGAAACAATAATCCTTCAAGTTCTAGCTTCCAAGAGCATAATCTTGAACTTCAGCTCCTACCATCTTCAAGCACTATTGCATATGAAAATTATGCAACCCATTTGAAGCTTTCAATTGGTTCAAGTGACCGTGTGGAGAAGAATGATGAATCGAATAAGAATGCTATTGAAACTTCACTGGAAGCAGCAAGAGTGAAAGAGTATGCTAGTGAGCAACTAAAGATGGCCATGGCTGAAAAAGCGTATGCTGAAGAAGCTAGACAGCAAGCGAAAAGGCAGATTGAAATGGCTGAGCTTGAATTCGGAAATGCGAAGAGGATCAGACAACAAGCGCAAGCTGAAGTCGAAAAGGCTCATCTTTTGAAAGAGCAAGCTACTAAGAAGATTAGTTCTACAATCATGCAAATTACTTGTCAAGCTTGCAAGCACCAGTTTCAAGCATCGACGTCGGTGCCTCCATGTGATGAGATCTCACTTGCTATGAGTTACATGTCCTCAGCCACAACAGAAGGAGAAGGAGAGTAGTGATGATGATTATGAGGAATTGCTTATGCACATTCTGTTAATTAACTCTCAAAACTTTAGATCGTTTTTCAAACAAGATCCATCTTGAATCTTTGTTTTTTTTTTTTTTTTATTATTATTATTTTCAAGATTGTTCATTTTCTCTCTCCTTCAGGTAGTTAGATATTCTGACAAATTAATGTTGTGGTGTTGATGGAGATGATATGGGGTTGTAAGTTGTAACCTTTCTTGAATTTATTTCATATAAATATATTTGTTTAATAAATGAGTAACCGAAAGCCCTTATTGGTTGTTTAAATACCGTATTAAAGTTAATTATGAGATTATATGGTAAGTAATATAGTATTGACAACTCATATGCCATGTCAATTTATGAAATATTTTGATAAACAATTTAAGAAGGCTAACATTACTTATAAAATAAACAGTGGTTTATTTATTTCTAGAAGATGGTAACTGTAGGAGGAAATTTGTTGATCAGTCTAAAAAGTAAATAATTGCAAAGAATCAATGATTAGAAGAATCCTAGAGAGTAGAGTAATAAACATGAAATAAATGTATATGCCCCATATCAGTTAATTACCCTTTGGTTAATAATCAATAAAAGAGTTTTTATGTTCTTTGGTTAGAGACCGTTAGTTTGAAAGCAATTTCACTCTATGATTGTTTCAACAGAAAGAGTAATCATCAAACACTGAGGAAGGGACTGACTGAAATTGAATGTTTTTTTGAGTAATGATGAGTAGACTTTAAAGCATAAATAAATATAATTAAAAAGTTAATTGCCATATTAAAATTATTAATTAAGAAAAATGGATATCTGGTTAGAGTGTGAAGATGTGTGTGCATGGTAATTAGCAAAAAGGACCCTTTTACTTAAATGAGGCAAAAATGAGTGAGACACATGGATTATGTATATATGTGTTTGGGAGGATTACAATTCTAGGGACCATTTGCTAAAATATAGGAAGAACCATTCAAAGATGAGATACTGACCCTATATATTTGAACCCCAATCCAATGTGTGTGAAAAAAGGAAAAGGGTAATGTCATTTTCATTGCATTTGTGTCTCTTTAAATGCTTATAAAAACACCATGTTTTTCAGTGCCACAGTTGAAATGGTTATAGGCAGGCTGTGGTCTCTCTCAAACATATACAACACACAAACTCATCTCTCTCTCTCACACACACAAAAAAAACACACTTTATCAGAATGAAAGAGGTCTGCAGAGAGGGTCGTCTGCAACAGAGAAGGCCACAGTGACTTTTTCATTAATGGTAGAGGCCAATGGATGACTCTCAGTTGAAAATTTAAACTATTTTTTCATATAAGAAATAAATATAACAAAAAAGAAAACTAAGGATGTATGTTTTTTTAGCTGATTTTCTTTCACAATTTAAAACAAAGCAAAAGCCAAGTCAGAATGAAGGTGCACTAAAAGGGTTCCAATTTCTCTCTTTGCTTTTTCAAAAAAAAAAATTATTTATTTATTTATTTATTATTTTGGGACCATGTGCTCCTCTTTCCCCACCTTTTAATGCAGCAACACCTTTTTTTTTCTCCACCGGTTGCCTGTGAATGGCACCTTCGTTATTTTCATTTTTCTTTTAGGGTATATATGGATTTCCACTACCTAAAACATATTTTCTCGGAGTCTAAATCAACCAAACTAATCAATAAGCTAGACAACATATATCAAAATAATAATAATAACTCTGATACCATTCGGGTGGCAGGTACCCCTACAACAAGAAAAAAATAAAATAATAATAATCACTGAATTTATTCAAATGATACGCTATCTAATTTGTTTGTATCATGTCATTCATCACATCTCACTAGATGACTAGATGACTAGATGATTTATAAAGTAAAGACAAGTCACTTGTCATAATATTTAAATTGATTTTATATTAAATTTTTTTTTTTTAAAAAAAATTATACCAATTTTTTTTAGTTGTGTAATATTACTCACAAATTAATAAGGGTACCCCCTTTCAAAAAAAATAAAAATAATAATTAATTAATTAATAAGGGTACTCTTCTTAACACATAAACAATTCCCCTTGCCTACAACAGGGCGTTCACAAACAATCCATAAACTTTGACTATTTGCACACATATGCAATTTGTCCACTAATTACACAGTCAACCCCTCTAAATAATTGATTAACGGTATATTAACTTTGTGACTTAACAATGGAAGGGCAATTCGGATTTTGTGTATGACAATAAATAAATAATAACATAAAACATGTAAATTAAAAAATATATTATTAAAGTATTAATTAAATTTAAAATTTAAAATAATAAATTTGTTTCCTATTCAGGGAGGATATCCCTCCTTGGCCGCTCCATGAACTTGATGAGATTCTCCACTAATAGTGGAATGCATTCTACAACCAATGAATTTTTATTTTAATTTTAAAAATTGGCTATTTACATTTTTGTCCCTAAGGTTTTTTTTTTTCCGAATTATTAGCCTTTTTACTATGTTTGCATTTTTGGAACTTATGATCCCTAAAAGCAATGTATTAAAAAGCTTTTTTTTTTTTTTTTTTTTTTTTTTTTTTCGATTGAATAAATATAAGCTGCCATTAGTGACCACAATATAGCTATGTGTTTATCCACCCTCGGAAAAAGAGGGAGGAGGCGTCGACTTGATCTGGAAACTCCCAAAACTCGGCTTTTCCAAATCATAATTTATGTTTTACAGAATAAATACTATAAATATGTTTTAATTATAGATTAGAATTTTTCATATTTATTAATGATTTATTTATATTTTCTAAAATTTGAGCTAATTTTAGTCTTATCTACAGATCTATTGATTTTTTTTGTTAAAGAATTGTTTTATTTGTTGTTTTAAAAATTTGGTGACGCATGTTCGATTCCTATTAGCTTTTAATTTAAGCTTAAATTGTTAAATTTTAAAATGTTAGAAGGTAAAATGGTACTTTTAAATCCTTCGATTAAAGTTAATGACAAAATGGTCAATTTACATATTCTATCACATTTAATCGTTAAAGTTTTTATCAGAGGGACATAATTGACGCATTTATGAAAATCTATGGATCACGGGGTTCAAAAATGCAAACATAGTAAAAAAAAAATTTGATGATTCAAAAAATATTAGAGACAAAATTGTAAATTGCCCTTATTTTCTGTTTTGGTTTTTAAATTTTGTTTTGTTTTTAATTAATTAATGTGTTTGGTTTAGTATTTAGTGAATATAATTAATTTTTAATTGATGAAAATATCTCACTACAAGGGGCATTTGTGGCCTTTTCACTTCCATCCAATCAAACGTAAAAACTAACAATGGTGAACGATAGTCAATGTTTTTAGGGGTTTTCTATGTAATTATATAATAAGTTGCATATATATGCAATATGACCAAAGATTAGGGAATGTTTGTGAAATATGTTCTTGTATTCAAAAGAAAACAATTTTATACATGCTCATAATTTAATAATGGGTAAATTACACTGCACCCCTTGAGGTTTGGACAAGTTGCACTTAGATGGAAAAGTCTTGTTATTATACACTAACACCCCCAAGATTTAAATTTGACTTTTAAAATGTCTAAAATGCCCCTAGTTGTATTATTTTATACTTTAATTTTTTAACCTTTTAACCAAAAATTTTAAAAATTTTAATACAATTTTTTAAATAAAAGATATGATTAGTTTTAAAAATTAAATAAATAAATAGTAAGTTCATTTTTTACCTTTTAACCAAAAACTTTATAAACTTTACTAAAATAAAATAACATAAATAAAAGATATGATTCATTGAATAAATAAATAGTTTTAAAAAATCAAATCAAATAAATAGTTTAAAAAATAAACAAATATTTTTTATTTAATTTTTAAATTACCAAATTTATTTATTTAACTTTTTAAAACTATTTATAAAGTAATACAACTAGGGGCATTTTAGGTATTTTTAAAGTTACATTTAAGTGTTGGGGGTGTTAATGTATAATAACAAAACTTTTCCATCTAAATGCAACTTGCCCAAACCTCAAGGGGTGCAATGCAATTTGCCCTTTAATAATATATAAATTTAAATTCTCTATGGAAAAGAGTTAAAATCTCTTCGTTAAGAATCAATTTAAGATAATCTAAATAATAATACTAATATATGTAATATTTCCAAACTAATTTGAATATGACTATTTTGGCTACCAAAATAAAGAAAATTTTACTTATCACGGTCATCTTCTTTTGCGTGTTTATTTTTTATTTTTTATTTTATATATATATAAAAAGAAACAACACAGAACACATTACACAGTCGAGCTACATACCAAAGGAGCTAACAATGCAAGCTTACGAGCCAAGGAATTTCCAGACCTGGAAACTGCTAAACACTTACTAATGCCTACATCTAAGAACATAGCCTTAATGTCTTTCACAATGAAATTAGATTCCCCTACAGGAGGGATAGAATCATTGAGGAAGGACACCACAAAGAGAGAGATAACCTCTGCAACATCTACTTTCAGATTATAAAACTGGGCAAGCAACAAACCTTCCCTAAGAGCAATTAGCTCACCTATTTCAGCGTTAAAAATACTTGTCAGCTGATAAGAATGAGCAGCTAAAACCAGATCCTTATCATCTCTAATTGCTGTCCCTACTCCAAAAGAAATTCCATTTTTTCGAATAGCTGCAGTTGTATTAAGTTTGTATTTTCCAGGAGGAGGGGCTAACCAATCAGCACAAGACCTGGACTCCACAGAAGACGGCTGGATGGAGAGGGCTTTCTTGGAATTCTGAAATTCTGCCATAAGAGAAAAAGCACCATAAATAACCAGCTCCGAAGGCTTACCTTTACCAAATTTAAAAATCAAGTTTCTGTTATCCCAGATTGCCCAAGCAATCATACAAAAACTGCCCAAATCTTCTACTGAAAGATGAAAGGCAGCATTCATAAAAACCTCAAGAGCTGGGAGATTTTTCACATCTTCAAAATGACAATCAAATTCCACTATTCTCCCGCATTTTTTGGCTTCTAAACACCCAAAAATAGCATGGGCAGAGGACTCAACAGAGGAAGAACATCTGTTACACAAAGGGGACTCCACAACCTTTCTATTCCAAAGATTCTCAAAAAAGGGGAAAGCATTCCAGCAAGCACGCCAAACAAAAATTTTAACTTTGGGGGGCAACTTCAGGCTCCATATAACATTCCACCACCTTTGAGACATAACGGGATTGGAGACAGATGCACAGGTCTTTTGAGAGAGAGCCAAATGATAACCACTTTGAACCGAAAACTCGCCATTCTTTTCAAAATGCCAAGCAAGATGATCTTTACCCCTTAACTAACTGACCGGAATGGTAAGAACGATTTCTTTGTCACAAGGCAGCAGAAATCTATCTAACTTATCAATATCCCACCATCGTCGATTATGATCAAGGAGATCCGCTACACGAAGATCAGACCCATGATTTGTTGTGATAGTCGAATAAGTACTAGGACGAGGGAGCCATCGATCTTTAAAAACTTTAATATTCTCCCCATTCCCTACCACCCATCTAAGTCCTTTAGTAAGTAAGGATCTCCCCCACAAAATGCTTCTCCAAATAAAAGAGCTACTATTCTTCGCAGCCACTTGTAAAAATTCCTCATTCTTGAAATATTTTGCTTTCAACAGTTGAGCAACCAAAGAATCAGGATTACTCTGAATTCTCCATGCTTGCTTGGCTAGGAGAGATTGATTAAAAGAAATTAAATCTTTAAAACCCAAACCACCTTGACTTTTTGGTTGACAAAGCGTAACCCATTTAACCCAGCTAATCTTCCGTTTACCTTCTCTGGAACCCCACTAGAATTTAGAGAACATAGCACTAAGTTCCTTACATAAACCCACCGGAAGCTGGAAAATACTTATAGCATAATTAGGAATTGTTTGCGCCACTACTCTAATCAGAACCTCTTTACCTCCAAAAGAAAAATAACTATCCTTCCAACCTCTGAGCTTTTTCCAAACCCTCTCCTTAATCTCATTGAACATTAGCCTCTTCTTTCTATCCACCATGGAAGGAAGACCAAGATACTTATCTTGAAAACTACTGTCTACAATTCCAAGCAAATTAAATATTTCTTCTTTGGTACTAGCAATCACATTTGAACTAAATGTTACCTTGCTTTTCTGGAAATTAATTTGCTGACCTGAACCACTAGAATACACCTTCAGGATATCTCGGATATTAGAACTACACTCGCTTGAAGCCCTGCTGAAAATGATGTTATCATCTACAAAAAACATATGACTAATTAAGGGACCTCCCCTACTACATCTGACTCCCAGACCCCTACCATTCCTTTCAGCAAAAGTAATCATACACGAAAGAGCTTCAGCACACAAAATAAAGAGGTAGGGGGATAGAGGACACCCTTGTCTAAGACCTCTGGAAGGCTTAATCTGACACATTGGATTACCATTAAGTAAGAAATTAACTCTATCAAACTTTATCAAACTTTGCTGGAATTTCATTTTAAACATAACAGCTTGTAAGAAATTCCATTCAACTCTATCATATGCCTTATTCATATCCAATTTTAAAGCCATCAAACCCTTTTTACTAGATTTCTTCCGTGCTATCGAGTGGAGAGTTTCAAAAGCCACCAAAAGATTATAAAAAATTTACCTACCGGGGACAAAAGCAGACTGATTAGGGGAAACTATCTCTTGGAGCAAAGGCTTTAATCTAGAGGCTATAACTTTAGTAACAGTCTTATAAATCACACTACATAAAGATATAGGACGAAAATCCTTAGGGGATGTGGGATTTATTATTTTTGGAATGAGCACCACATTAGTATTATTAAAATCTCTAATAGAAGAAGTACCATTAAGCACTCTTAAGCAAACACTAGTAAAATCATCTCCTAAAACATACCATAATTTTTGGAAGAATATAGCTTGAAATCCGTCCGGCCTGGGTGCTTTGGTAGGACTCAACTCAAAAACTGCTACCCTGATATCTTTTGTAGTAAAGCCTACTTGCAAAACTTCCCTTTGAGTAAAACTAAGATTGGCACTAATCGACTCAATAGCTGAACTAATATCAAAATAGGAGGGATTTGAGGACTGAAATAACGAATGAAAGTAAACTTGAATCACTCTAGCCATTCCCTCATTAGAATTTTCAATCTGGCCCACATTGTTATATAATTCTAGAATAGCATTCTTTTTCTTTCTTGTCGTTGCTTTGGCATGAAAAAATTTTGAATTACGGTCTCCCGCCTCTAGCCAATCTGCCATAGAACGCTGCTTCCAGAAAATTTCTTCACATTCAAGAAGCTCTTCCACTGCTGTTTCCAGTAATTTAATCTTAGACATTATACCTTCTTGCTCGCATTTCTTGTACAACAACTCTATCTCTCTGTTTTTAATTTGAATTTGATTGCTGAGATTTTTAAACCTAAGATTACTCCAACTTGCTAGGCTAGAGGCACACTGATTCAGATTACTGATAAAATTCTTAGCTGGATTAGATGACCCATTATACTTCTAGGCATCCCCAATAACTCTGCCTATATCACCTTTTTTTAACCAAAAAGGTTCAAATCTGAACCCCCAATTTCTGCTCTTCATTGGCCTACAATTCTTTTCAAACTTCAATAACATCGGATGGTGATTAGAAGAATGAAAACCTAAAAGCTCCACCCTCACAAAATCAAATCTGTCCCTCCAGAAATTATTAGCCAGAAACCTATCCATTCTCTCCTGGATATTACTTGTACCTTCTTTTTTATTATTCCATGTGAGTCTAGGACCTGGGGAGCCCAAATCTATAAGATCACACTTATCAATAACCTGTCTAAACCTGATCATACCTGTAACTGTCTTCTCTGAGCCACCAACTTTCTCGTTCATACACAACAACTCATTAAAATCCCCACCACATACCCAAGGAAGATTATCCACTTCTCTTAAACGACGCAATAATGCCCAGGAATGCACTCTCTTACTAGGTGAAGGATCACCGTAAAACCCAGAAAAATGCCACTGGAACCCATCTTTCATCTGAATTCTAGCATCTATATGACCAATTGAAAAGGATATAATCGTTACTTGAAGCTCTTTTTGCCATATTAACATCAAACCTCCACTGCTTCTAACACTGTCTACCCAAAAAACATCATAACTAACCATCAATTCCCTAATTTTCGCTGCCTTATTGCCAAATGACTTTGTTTCAGAAAGAAAAACGAAATTTGGGGAGTGTTTCCTCATCAGCCTCTTTAGGGCCGCGAACATTCGGGGATTCCCCAAACCCTGAACGTTCCAACTAAGGCCAATCATGATTCCTGGCGGGCCTAGAATCCAGACTCCGCCAAAATGTTAAAATCCTCTACTGGGACAGAAAATCTACCTTTTTTGGACTCACCCTTCTCAATTACCAAATCTATTGACTGCTTTCTTTTGCCAAACTGGACGTCCCACCTTCTTAAAGAATTAGAAAGAGTATCCCTCTTTTTTTAAAAACAATTAGAAGCTTTTTGACCCTTTTCAAAATTAATTCTTTTTCCTGAACCACTGCAATAATACTTACTTGTGAAAGAGAAATCCTTTCCTTTTGAGCACTTCTTTCCTTTTTTACTAACTGCTTTAAGTTTTCGAAAAAGGCTGGACGAATTTTGATGTGTATTTTCTGACTTCTTCTCTCTCGCTAGCCGTTTCTAGTTTCTTGTATTTGCTCTCTTTGGGGAAGTTTGCATATCTGACTTTGTAGAACAAACCATAGCTAATTCTTCATTTAACTCTTTTTCTAACAAAGGCCTGGCCGATATCCCAATTGAACGAAATTCATTAGCACAAGACCCACTTGCTATCAGACCCGGCCCAATATACACATCATCTACCACTATTAGCTTCTTATTGTTATCAGCTTTGGGCTCTACTGGAGGGCCTTTTATTCTCAGCCCATGGATCTGAGAAGACCCGGATTCACTAAGGATGGGTAGGTTTTTTTAGGGAGAACCTAATTTCTTCTTCTTTGATTCCATAACAGAGTCGGTCAGAATTTCCAGCTGAGAAATCATAGACTCAGATCTTGAATTTTGCTGCCCTTCTTCATTCACCTCACGCCTCTCCTTCAACAAGCTACTCTGCACCATCGAAATACCTTCCTTATAATGATTTAACCTAATTTGTTGTCTGTCAGGAATTGAAGCTCTCATCCATGAGCTATACTTAGAAGAATCTCCTTTCAAAGCTTCAACCTTCGCCACTTCGTCGGAACACTCCTTACTAACATGCCCGATTCTACCACACACATAACAAAATTTAGGTAATCTCTCATACTTGAGACTCACCATCACGATATTGGCTTATTTATCCAATTTTAATCTTAGCCATCTTTTCAATGGTTTAGATAAATCTATTTGGACCTTGACCTTCATAAATTTTCCCCAACAATCTTTTGATTCCGACGGAATCTCTATCACTTTCCCTATCTGTTCCGCCATCTATTTCGCTGATCTTTTATTCATACACATAATTGGAACATCATGTATCTGAATCCAGAGTTTAACTTTATTTAAGCTCAGAAGAGAGATTTTACCCATTCTTTCAAGTTTCTCAAGAGCAATTAAACTCTTATCGAAATACCACGGACCTCATTGCCAGATCCGATTTCTTTCCTCCTGATTGATGAAATGAAACATAAAAATGTTAACACCCACCGATTCAATCGCAACCCTCCCAAAAGGACTCCAAAGTTGTTCAATCAAATTTTTAAACGCCTCCCTATTCACTTTTTTACTAGAGAGAACCTTCCCTACTAAATAGAGATCCACATCCACTACTCCATCTTTTTGATCTTCTTCAGACATCTCGTGAATCTCACCATCTTCATCTGCTAACGATAGATTCTCATAAAGCTTTACTATTTCTGACTCTGCCATTTCTAATGAACTAGAAGACCACTATAAAAATGACTCTCTACTTCAAACAAGAAGACACCCAACCTAAAGGACTCAACTACTTTTACTTCTTTTTTCCTTCAGAGAGAGAGAGAGAGAAAAAAAAGAGAGAAGAAAAGACTCTTTTGCGTGTTCATATATATAATTATATTAAATTAAAATAGTAAAAGTATTTTATTTTGATAGTTGAGACAAAAATGTTGTGATGAAAGAGTCAAAGAATATAGTATTATTTTATTTCCATAGCAATTTCTAAAGCTCTTTAAGCTACAATTACGCAAAAATGCTGTTCATGAGCATCATTTATTTGCATTACAAAAAGTTAGGTTGGGGGCAAAGAAACAAAATATTATCATTTTTTAGATTTTAAACATATTTTTAAAAAAGTAATGCTACATTGCTTAAATTTGGCGCACAAATAACGTGGCAACACTCTAATCCATTCATTTAAATTGTATTAAATTTGCATAATTTAAATGAATAAATTAGAGTGTTGCCATGTCATTTGATCACCAGATTTGGATACCAAATTTAGGCAATGTAGCATTACTCTGTTTAAACTTGGGTATAATTTATTAAGTTTACATAAATTAAATTTTTATATCTAATCATCCATTTACTTGTAACCGAGGATTGAAAAGAGTGAATAGATTAAGGATAAATGACAATCATATTTTAATATATATATATGTATATAGATAAATTCAATTTTTTTTCTAATATATATATTTTAAAATACAAAGGTACCTATTTGAGTTATGAACAAATTAGCTTGACAAATTTTAAAATAAAAGTAGGAAAAGTACAAAAGTAGAAATATTTAATAATAGAATTGCATATGTTACTTGGATAATAAGATAGAGAAATATAAAGGGGAATATTGTTTGAAAAGGTGGAAAAAGTAAGAGAGAAAAGGAGTTTGACAGGCAGGTAAAAGTAGTGCTCTAACTTATAAATAAATAAAAAGAAAAGAAAAGAAAAAAATACATTCACTAAGAAAAGCTAAGGAAAAAAGTGAGTTTGTCTCTATATCCTCATGTTCATTGACAGTATAGAAATCTTTCCACATGGAATGCAAGAATGGCAACCAAATACAAAAGGGTTACCCTACTTTCAGAAAGGTACAGACCCATGTACAGTACACTCTTTTATATATTTATATGTATGGACAAAAATATCCTCTTCTCCTTTGTTTTTTCTTCTCCAATCTTATGTAATGATGCCATTAAAAAAAAATCACTGTTTTAATTTGCTACTCAAATTACAATATTTTGAATCAGATTTTATGTAAATCTGACTCTCCCATTCAAACATTTTCTGCACCATTTTTCAGATTTAAGAATTTTTTTTTTTTTTTTTTGAAATAAAAAAGGGCATCCTGAACATATAAGTGGGTCTATTTTATTCAGGTCTAATCAACGTTAGTGCCAATTTGGTATTACTGTAACTTTTATAATAATTATTGTTAGTTGTAATAAAAGAATAATCAGATGTGGAGTTAATCAGCAGATGTTTGGTTAATTGTATTTTTAAAACTACTGTATAGCTCAAAAACAGTATACATATGATGGGTAATTTTATTGTTGAAATTAGTTATAATGACTAAAATATATATGATTTTAGAACTCAAATTCATTTTTTAAAATTATTTATATAAAATTAATATTTAAGTAGAATATTTAAAATAGAAAAAAAAAATCCATAAGAAGAATAATATTTTTAAAAGATTTTATAAATCAAATCAATATTTAAGTATAATATTTAATTTTGAGATAAAATAAGGTATATAAATGATTTTAACTTGATTTTGTAAAGATAATAATGATATTTTTAAAAATTCATTAAATGCTGAAATATGTTATTCTATAATTACTTTCAAAAAGTAACCAATACCTATTTTTCAAAATCACTGTCAAAACTTGTAAAATCATCAATTAATCACTTTTGAAAGTTTTACCAAACATCTTTTTATATCAAAATTATAAAATAAATTAATTTTAACTTTTCAAAAGCAATACAGACTCATTAATACAAAACTTTTGAATGCATTTTCTTTTTCTTCACTTTTCACCTTTTGGTAGGTTTGATCAAGCACCCAAATATCTTGGGCTGTCAAAAGGGTAGTGCTAAATGCACCCAACCATTTCTAGAGTAAGCTGTTCTGTTTTGCATTCAACAAACTCAACACCCAAATATCTTGGGCTGTAAAAAGGGTAGTGCTAAATGCACCCAACCATTTCTAGAGTAAGCTGTTCTGTTTTGCATTCAACAAACTCAACTATATAAAGTGTATTATTTTAAAAGGGAAAATAAACTTTTCCTTTTAAGCTATTACAATCGATTCCGGATTTGAGGGAATAAGACACAATTCGACTTTCAAACTGGATGATATAGGTGTGAGGGGTAAACATAGGATAGACTATCTTATTGAATATACTTTATTAAAAGTATATAAATTTATAAATAATAAATGTAATATCCTGGTTTTCATCAACTTAATATTCTTCTTAAATAATAATAGAGGTAAAAAAAAAAAAACGACATTCTTGATGTAGGAATTTACACGTCACGGATTTTTAGAGACGCTTGGTTTTTTTTTTTGGTTTACACCATCCGGTTTCTGGGTGGGACGGATCCACCATACGGTGTAATCAGCCCAGACCACACCCCGACTAATTCGGACTCGCACCAAGTCGGCCCACTAAGGGGTAAAGTGCTCCCAATATGTGTAGCTCCGTTCACAAGGGGAGTTAAACCCACGACCTTGCTTAAGAGATGAGAGCGCCGAACCACTCACACTAACACATGATTGGTGAGACGCTTGTTTCAAAAATGCTAAATATATGAATTTTGTTAAACTTGTGATGTTTTGGGGGTTATCACTCAAAAAAAAAAATTGAAAACAAATTATTTTTTAAATTATTAACATTTGGGATTTGGAGAGGGTGGTATCTGCATCAATTAATGTGCGTGTGGGGACTTGTGGACTTGTGGTCGAGCCAATCTTATATCATCAAAGTTGAGTTGGATACAACACAAACTAAATTGGACCTCTATTGGGTAATTGGGTTTGGTAGGTTTAATATGGAATTCAACCCAACCCGATACGGGTGGATCAAGTTGGTAGAGAGCTGTCCAGTGTCCATTTCTAATTTCTAATAACTAATTTGTTCATGTAAATTTATTATTTTGTAAGCAGGTTATGGAATTAGAAATCGATTTCTTCAAGTTTTTTCTTCCTCACCTAGATTTGAAAGAATATATGATCAAAATGCTAAGTGGCCACATGCAAAGGGTTGGATGTGCCAAGGTGCACCACAAAGATGGTGCACTGTACACACTCAACAGATTTGTCTCTTAGAGACATGTCATATGGTGGACGGACAAGACCGATTCATGTGATCATGATAAGTGTGTTACAGCGACCTTTGCACGCAACCAATAGCCTCACGGCAATGTTACGAAGATCCTTTTCATAAATTCCACTAGTGGTATCAGAGCTAGGTTACCAAAATGCATGGCCGTTCGATTTTCGAGTTCGGAAAATCTTAAAATTGGAGATGGAGTTTGACAATTCAGAGTCCATAATTGAGTTCTGTGGTTAATTCTGAGTTCATAGAGTCTAAAAACAGAAATTTTGGACATCATGAAGTCATTTTCAGAATTTATAATGCTAGAATCGGGGGACATATATAATCTTTATCAGCCTAGTGAGGGAATGTCAGAAAAATAAAATTACATATACCATCTGCTAAAGGTAAAAGTAGTCTCAAATGGTCTTCAATTCTGTAAATGGTAAATCAACTAGGGGGACAAGATCCTGAAATTTTTCTAAGGCTATCCGAAAATTGTGGGGTAAAGCCCACAAACGATACTGGGATTCTAAATATGTGTGAAAATCACAAAGGGATTCCAGATTCTAAGGGGGTGTGTTGGTTAAAGATTTTATTAGACAATTTGGGGAAGTAAAAGTCTAGTGGTATTGGATTAAGACTTTTTAACAAGTTAGATAAATCTGGTGGCATTCGATTAAAATTTTTAAGATTTTTTTTTAAAATTCCATATTGTCTTATGGTATTTGATCTAAACTTTTAAGAGGCATCAAATTGTCTACTGGTATTGGATTGAGATCAAGATTTTTAAGATTTCATGACAAAATGGATTTTCCAGACTTTTTAGTAATATGTATAAATAGCTTGAACCCAAAATTGTCTTGCCCTCTCCCTCAATACTTTCTAGACTTTTTATTACCGTGAAGCAGCTAGTTAATGGAAGAGGTGTGGAATTTCACTACCTGCCACCAGAGTCTTTTCTATCTTTTGCTTTTGGGATTTATGTAGAAGCACTTTTGGCCTGTTAGATAATTGTAACGATGATCAACAGCTCTCATTTGCTGATTGTCAAGTTTGAATTTGTATTTGAGTGTAAAGTTCCAATCGATTGCTAGCTAATTATTGGAAGTTTTAAATTGCTACCTTATTATTTGCTGCTATATTTTTTATTTTTCATTTTTTAACCAGCAATATGCCAAACATCTCAACATGACTTACTTGTTTAAAGTGATGCAAATGTTCATGGAATTGATTAGATTTCTTTTCTGTTTTGTCAATTGAGAGAGACAATGAAGAAAGAAAGAAAGAACTGGTAGGATCATATATATATATATATATATATTTTATAATATATATATATATATATACACACTATAGTATATATAAAAAGAGCTAGTCCATTACTGATAATATCGCCCTTTACGTAGATTGAGTTCAAAGACAAAAGAATATGGTCACCATTTCTATTGATTTATTGTTTGAGCGAGTTAAAAGATATGGACCTCGCATAAAACCATGCTTCTATAAAATTTAGAATACATTTTTTTTTTAAAATCCGATAACGGAAGGGTATGTCGAAACCCGTCGAGAGCAAGCACTAGTTGACCGTTTAGAGTTATTTTTTAAAAAAATATATGTATAATTAAATCTTATATATCAATTTTTTTGTTATTAATTTACATTTATATTAAAAAATTTATTGTCATGCCCCAACCTTCCAAATTTTATGCATGCATAGTCAGTAATCAACTCATCTCACCGGACTTGAATCATTTATATATCACTAACATGAAAGAGGGATGTACACTGTACACACCACTAGAGACAAAAAAAAAAAAAAAAAAAAAAAAAAGGATTAAAGAGCAGTGAATATTGGAGTTTGATAACATATGAATTAATAAATTCCAACCAACAAGCCAAACGGAAATACTTCAATGCTCAAGCTATTTTTTTTCTCTGTTTCATGTCATTTCTAGTGAGGTAGTGGGGGATGGGTTGTTGGTTATTATATTTATTTCATATAGTGACATTTTCTGCACCATATGAACTAGTTGAAGGTTATGTGTTGATTGGTAGTATTTTAAAATTTTATTACTTCTTTTCATAGCTTATTCATGTTTCTCATTCAATTTTTGTTGTTGAGTGACTGCCCTCAACAAGATTACAAAGCACTGGAACTTTGGAAGAAAATTGAATACTACAATTGACTCTTGAAAGTCCATATTTTTAAAAGTCCAAAAAGTCTTGAAATAAAGTCTAAATAATCATAATAGTCAACAAATAAAGTCCAAAGACTCTTTCAGAATCCTAAAAGTCTAGTCCATATAATCCTAATAATCCTAACAATCCTAATAATCCCAATAGTCTTGCAAATCCATAAAATCCTTGCACCCAAAAATTATCTATTAAAATCTCAATCCAATACACCCCCTAAAGTGACAAAGGAATAAAAGTGTACGGGTTTAGTAAGTCGTTGCAATGACTTAAGATGATGTCTAGGTAAAGGTTTCACCAAAAATAGGATGAAAGATAAATCAACTATATTAGTGAATACAGTTGAAGAAGGTATCATGATAAATTACCAAAGAGTCTCTCCCATCTCAATTCCTTTTCACAAATTGGGTGCTTTCAAGGGGCTTGGTTGCCTTGATATTCTTTGCGGGATGGCACAAAAAGTTAGTTGAAATGCTTTGGCCCGGTTTGCTTTGGTGTTGTGGGGAATTTGGTTCAACAGGAACCAGCTGGTACACAGCAAATCAGGGAGATGTCCAGGTGAGCTTATTTCTTGGGTGACAGATTTGTTGGCAGAATTCCAAGGGACACAGGAAGCCCTCTTTTCTGCCCCTCCTTCTTCTAGTTCTGCCTTGGGCTCAGTTGGGTGGTGCCCCCCTCCTCCTGGTGGCCTGAAACTTAACATTGATGCAGCGGTTTTTCCAAGCGGGTCCTCCTTCGGTATTGGGGCTGTGATCAGGGATTCTGATGGTCAGGTGGTGTTGGCTTTATTGAGACGGCTTCAGGGCTACTTTCCGATGGAAGTCTGTGAGGCTTTGGCTCTTCGTGAAGGCTTGTGCTTGGCAAAGCAGCATGGTGTTTCTGTTGGATGGTCTGAAGTGGATTCCGCAAATGTGGCTGCTAGTGATAATTCTTCAAAGTCTTGTAAAAGTGTTGCTTGCTTTGTCTTCGATGATATTTCCAGCCTATGTAAGGATGTCGGGGTTTCTAGCTGCAAGGCCATTTCCAGATGTGGGAATGGCCTTGCCTATAATCTCGCTTCTTTGGCTGTCTCTTCTTCAAGAGACCATTTGTGGCAATGGTATTGCCCTCTGTTTCTGTTGGCTGGCTGTTAGGACCAACTCTGTTGTTTATTTCAAAAAAAAAAAAAAAAATTCCAATTGGGGAATTCTTATGCACTTTAAATTTTGACCGTTGGAATTGATCAAGGAATTGAGATGGGAGAGAACATAGAACATGGTATTTATTATTTTACACCTTACCACATTCTCTTATATATAGCTGATTCACTTTGTGGAGGCCTTGTGGTCAAGGACTGACCTGGGCCAGTGCAAGCTATGCAACTCCCTTGGGCCCATAAAATAAAGGGCAGATATATATATATAGAAAAATTTTCAAGTCAGTGCATCCTGATATAACTCCGTGAGGATATTGAATGTGAGCCACTCGTTTTACATACTTTGACTCAAGTGTGTATGCACTTGTCAAAACTAGTGGCTCACATTCAATATCCTGATAAAGTTATATCATGATGCACTAACCAGATCAGGACTATATATATATATATATATATATTTGTAAAGAATATTGATATTTACATCCCTCCAAAACTGTATGTACATCTATTTTTGTATATACACCTTCTCTCCTGAGTCCTTATTTACGTACTTTTTCTTTGAGCAAAAATTGTATTCAAATCTCTCTACTCATTTTATTTTTTATTTTTTATTATCTTTAGCGTGATAATCTAAATGATGGTGTTTTTACGTTTAAAAATTAAGATATTGTATCCTTTTTTTTTTTTTTTTTTTTAAGAAAAAATTAGTTTACTTAAAGTCTTAAACTACTTTCTTAGATTAGAATATGGTTTTACACCCAGAAGTTCATGTTTTAAATAAAGGGGTTCAAATATTGTTTTAAAAAAATAGACCCAAAACTACTTATTAGTTATTACTTAAGGCGTGTTTACTAATGTTTTGGGGAATTAAATTCCGTGGACCCCATCCACAAATCAAGAATTAAGTTCCTGAAAGAAAGGGAACTTGATTCCCCTCACCCACCCTCGAAATCAAGTTCCCTCTCCTGATTACAAGGGGAATTCATGTGTCTATACTAAACTATCCTCACATAAAATTAATAAAATAAAAAAATTGTGCATATTTTTTTCTCATTAATATCTCATATGAAATTATATTGTAATATATATATATATACAGTCTTTCTATTATCATATGATAAAAGTTATATATATTGACTGACAAGTATATATATATTTAAATCCATATATACTGATATAATCAGTTCGAACTGATATATATATATATATATATATATCAGATTTTCTATTGTCAGTTCGTCCTGACAATAAATATGTCAGGACGAAGAATGTGGACCACTAGATTTACATACTTTGACTCAAAGTGTATGCAATTGTCAAAACTTCTCCATAATTTATGGTCCACATTCTTCGTTCTGATATATTTATTGTTAGGACGAACTGACAATAGAAAGATTGATTTATATATATATATAATAAAAATGAACTGCGAATATCTTGAATTTGGTATGTATATATAAATGATTTTATTAGGAAAATAAAAAAGTTTGATATAAAATAACAAAACCGCGACAAAAATAAAAATAAAAATTGTGAACTATCGTATACCGACTTCTTTCAGACGTTGCATGGTATATATATATATATATAATGAATGAATAAATAAATAAAGGAATAAGAAAATAACATGCCTTCAACGTGGAAGACAGAAGACATAAGTTTGTATTTATTTTTTTCTGCTGGCATTTCAGTTTTTATCCTATTAAAATTGATATATATATAGCTCTATTTTGTATAAAATTTGATTCTGCAGTATTTCTAATTCTTCAAAATTAGTAAACGCTGGAACTGAATTTAATTCCGAATCCCTTCCATTCTCTTTCCGGTGGAACTTAATTCCGATTCATTTTATTACCAATTAGTAAACACGCCATAGAGTGATGATGTTTACACCCCATAAAAAAACTGTTTATTTTTAAAATTCCAATATTGACCTTAATTATCATTATTAAAATAATTATAAATACTCTTCATATATTATATTATTACAATTTATAATATTCTGAGTATTTTAACAAACATGTATAATATATATATATATATATTTTATGAAAATATTAACTATTTATTAATTAAAAACTTAAACAGTAGTTATTAAAAATATAAAATAACTGTTTTAATAATTAAAGGAATTGAAAAAAATCAACGTATCTAATTAAAAATCTAAGCTAAAATAAAAATTAAATTAAATTAAACAAAATGAGTTTTGGTTGAAAATCTAGAAGGAGCTACGCCCTCCTCCTAGATTTTTTATTTGTTTTTATTTCAATAATGTTATCTAAGTTAATGTTTTAATGATTATTTGAGCTAAAATAATAATTAAATTAAATTTAAAAAATAAGGTTATGTTGGAAATCTAAAAGAAGCTATGTCTCCTCCCATATTTTTTTATTTGTTTTTATTTAAATAATTTTATTTTATTTTTTGAAATTTTTATTTCAATTATTTTAGAATTTGTTAAAGTATAGTATCTAATAATAAGGAAAAAAAAAAAAAAAAAACCTAAGTAAAATGATATATTGGTAATATGTGGGGTGTACTTACAAGTTATAACATTTAAAAAAGAGAGCTTCTTCTTACAATTCATAAATTATTTATTCACATTTCAATTTATGACAATTTTAACCTAAATTAAAATTACTAAACAAGACAAAAAAATTTAAAGACACTCCAAACTAATTAAATTATTAAAAAAAAAAAAATCTCTCTCCTAAATCATTATATTAAATATTATGTATTAAACTCTCTTTCCTAAATCTATTATTATTGTATTAAACACTCTTTCCTAATTAATCTCTCTCCATTTTTCCAAAAAAAAAAAAAAAAAAAAAAAAAAAAAAAAATCATATTTTCATACTTTATTGATTAATCTCTGATTAATAGTTAAAGAAAAAAAATTTATGAATATTTTAGTTTTTCACTAACAATAATATATATATATATATGAAAGTTTGAATTGTTTCAACTAGATTTGATTAAACTTAGAATTTCTAAGACTAATGAAAGAATTAAAGTTCTCTAGGCAATCACATACCTACAAGAGTAACAAAAAACATTTTCATATTTCAATTTTTTTTATTAAAAAAAAAAAGTATTTGTTTTTTGAGTTTTTTATTTTATTTTATATATATTTTAGTATATACATATATATGGTTCCTAAAAATCAAGCTTATTAGTAAGTTTTTATTATTTTTTTTTATTTTTATTATTATTATTATTTTTAACTGTTAGTCTTGCTTGAGAAAGAATGAAAATAGAAAATTAAAGATATGTACTAGAGAAGAGAGAGTTTAATATGGTAAATAAAAATTTAGGAGAGAACATTTAATATGTAATAATTAATCTAATGATTTAGGAGAGATAATTATAAAAAATAAAAAATTATCGAGGGTATAAATACAAAAAGGGGTGCAAATATTGCTACTCTATTACTTATTAGATTAGATTTTAGTTTTTAAGTCCGTAAGTTTGTGTCTTAAATAAAGAGTGTCGATATTTGCACCCTTATAAAATCGTATGTACACCCCATATTAGTAGTTTTTTCAAAATTCCAATATTACCCTTTAAGTAAAGCAATTAAAAAGAATTAAATAATTATAAATATAATATAAAATCATAATTATTTCGTTGTTATGAAAATTAAAAACCAGAATCCTTTCCCAAACCAAAAAACCAGAAAAAAGTTATTAAAAAACTATTTACTATAAGAAAGAGAGAGGTGTTGAATATGAGTGTTTGAACTTCTCTAAATCCAGTTCCAGGTTTATATTTTCTTTTTCTTTACTAGTTGAATAAGGTTGGAAGATTTATTTATTTATTTTATTTATTTTTTTATCACTTAAAATTTGTTTTTGGTTCTTGGAATGAAAGGATTGTCTATTTTAAATCTATTTGATTTTTTTTTTCATTTCTCATCCTCTCATTCTCTAATCTTTTTATCTCTTTTTCTTTCTAAGATATTTCTTAATATCTAAAACTCTCAAATAATGCAAGTATGCAACCCATTGAGAACTGAGAAGGCTGCGAGCCTGCGGCTTCGAAGGATGAGCCTTCTTCAATACTTTTCATTTTTTATATTTTATTTTTTATTTATAATATTTATGTAAGTTAAAAAACTTTATAGAAAGGATTATTTGGTAAAATGTGGGGTGTACTTACAAGTTAAAATATTTTAAAATTTTGAATGGGAGTGTATATACAAAAATGGATGTACATACAGTTTTTTAAGGGTGTAAATACCACCACTCTAAATAAAAAGGTCCAAACTATTTCTAAAAAAATAGATCCAACAACAATAAAACAAATTGTTTTGGGCCCAGATCTCTAAAATGTCATAGCCGGCCCACTAGTGACACACAAATCTATATGATGTTTTTAATAGGAGTCTCTTGACTCTTCTAGGTTATGTTGTAAAGGCTCTACAGTGCTGTTTTGTCTACATTGTTGGATATTATAATCGGCACAAACATAAGAATGATAACATTCAATCTAAGTTATTATATTATATAATTAGACTACTTTTACAAAATTGTAGTTGGTGAGAACGGGATATCAATAGTTAGGGCTACTCAAATCGTATATAGTATATTATTAACCGGATATATACGTCATTCTGAACTTGAAAAACAAAAATTTATATGTTCTAACAATTAGATGTAATGAAAAAAGCTTAATTATATTCAAGAAATTAAAATGATATAAATTAAACCCAATTTAAATTGAAAATCATTTGATCAATAGTTCTAAAATATTGATCTCATTTATTGATCATTTGCATGCAAAAGACTATATATATCGGTGATTAATTATTATTCAAATGTAAAAAAGTAGAGAAAATGGTACAAAGTTGGGAATGATTAATATATCAATCGAAGCAGCCCCGGTTTGATTTGGAAGATGATGAGTTTTTGGTGATTTTATTGATGGATGAAAATATGGAAAGTACGGCCATGCAAAGGAATCCAAGGAAGAGAAGGCCAGTAGCGAAAAGGGCCTTGTCAAGGAACTTGTTGAGCGCTGAGTCCGATTCATCAATCCCAGGAATTCCCAGATTTTTTATGCTGTCGAAAAAATCTTTCACGAACTTCTTCAATTCGAAGGTTAGTGCAAAACCAGCTCCAACACCTGTAGCTAAGAGGAAGGCAACCATCTGCAGCCATATATAATGTTACCTTTAATTACTATTAATTATTGTAAACATATTAATTTTTTATGCTTATTTAAATTTCAAATTCTGATGCATGCATGCATGCATGTTGTATAGGTTAACAAAAGTGAGACCTTTTGTTTAGGGGAAAGGGATGGTGTAAGTGCCCCATGACCCCCCCTTCCCTAGAAAAAAAGTTTTAAGAAATTTATAAAATTATGAAATTAGCTTTATATTTTCAAAGCTTTTCATTTTTCATTTTTGTATTTCTGGCTCCGTTCCATCACTGTGTAAGTGTGAGGGATATGTTATTGGACCAATCTCATTATGTCGGATTTTTTCTTTTTGGGCAACTCAAACTCAAAAAAAAAAAAAAAACAAACAAACATACCTTATCAGCATAAAAATCAAATTCAGGGAGAAACTGATTTTTGAAAACCCTCTTCTCCTTAATAGCATGGTATATTGCGAATGGTATTTGAATAATTGTGTAAACGAACCCAACAGCTGCTGTAGCTAGAACATATCTACATAAAAAAAAAAAAAAAATCAACTTCGATACCAATCAAACTAGCTAGCTAGAGAGCATATAATAAGCAAAATGATAAGCAACACTTAATTACCTATAAGCAATGATATCCTTGAAAGTAAATTTGCTACCGTCGTCAAGAGTCAATTTATCGAGGAACAAAACAACAATGGAACCAGCTAAAGCAGCCAGTGTCATGAACCTCAGCAAAACAATTGATACCAAACCTGCCTTAGAAGAAGCCATGAATGAATAATATTTGAATTTGCTTAATTGTGATTAATTATGAGTAAATGGTGGTGTGTTTTTATAGTTAGACGAGGTCACAAAAGGTTTTGTCCCAACAGAATTGGCAGATTTTGGCCTTTTCAGATTCTAAATAGCAAGAAATCAGAGATGCCAAAATAGAAGAAAATGTTACAAATATGAAACAAAATGGACGGCTCAAGATTACGCTGTTTAATTAAGAGTAAAAAACAAAGCTTAATCAACATCAATTGCCTGCCGAGACTTGATGGTCAAATTGACGCGGTCTATACACGTACGATAATTAAATTAACCCAAATTTTCTGTATAAAACATTACACAAATACCATTCTCCAAAAATCTAATTATATCTACTTAATTTTAAAACTCAAAGTTTAATTGGTAAAAGAGTTTGAATCACATTGCATGCAATAATTTAAGACTTTCTTCCCTATTCCCTTTCGTGGGAGTAACTATTTGGATACATTGTGTGTATAGTATTTGTTAGATTAATTAGTCACGACTAATTTTAAGACAATAAGAAAATAAAATAGGAAATGCTAGTTTTAGCCTTTGAATAATGGGAAAATTTAAATTTAGAGATTCGGTATTTACAATGTTAGTTGTTCCTCGTGTTGTGAAGTGGCAACCTCCGGACAGTGGTTTTTATAAGTTGAATATGGATGCTGCTGTTGATGGTAATTGCCAATGTGTGGGTTTGGGTTTGGGTTTGATTATTCGTGATTTTTTGGGTTTTGTTTTGGGTGCTAGTTCTCGGAGAGTGGCAGCTAATTATTCTCCCCAAGTTGCTGAGGCTTTGGCGATCCTCCAAGATCTTAATTTAATTTGCCGTGGAGTCAGGTTTGCTTCCTATTGTTATCGAATCAGATGCATTTGAAGTGGTCAAAATCATTAATTCTGGTGACAACGTCTCTTCTGAGATTGGTTTAATTATTGGGGACATTAGAGATCTTCTCCATGTTGCTACTAGTAGTGTGGTGGTGTTTGAGTCCAGAAAGGCGAATGCCGTCACCCATCACTTGTCGAGATTAGGTCTGCTTATTGACGAGGACATATTTTGGATGGAATCTTACCCTCCATTTGTGGAGAGGTTTGTCCAGGATGACCGTCCTCTCTAGTCTTTTGTGTTTTTATCTATTTTCCTTAAAAAAAAATAAAAATAAATAAATAAATAAAGACACTTCATTTAAATAAATTAAAATTTTAAAATGTTTAAAAACACTCCGATTTATTTCAAAATACCATTTTTATCCTTTCATTTTTTTAAATGACACTTCATTTATTAAAAATGAATTATTAAATTTGTAAAACTCTTGGAGGGTGTATTCAATTACGATTTCAAAAGACTTTTAATGATTTTTTTAAGTGGATGACTTTTACAGATTTTATGGACTTTTATGGATTTTTATAGACTTTACAGAATTATTAAAAACTTTTATAGACTTTCATTTTAAAAGGTTTTCATAGATTTTCATTTCAAACGACTTTCAGAGATTTTTTTTTTAAAAGACTTTCATAGACATTTATAAACTTTCATTAATTTTTAAATATGATATATACTTTGTTTTAGCAAAATTATATAGATTTCTCATATCAATAAAAATATTTTTAAAAAAGAATAAAAAAGTCATTGTTAATTAAACTTGACAAAATCATTCTTATCTATATATGTGGTTTTAAAAGTTTTATTTATAATTTTATTATATTTTACATCATAAAGACATTATGCACTTAATTTTTTTTAATAATTAGTCAAAATTTTATTTGTTTTTTATAATTAGTCAAAATATTATAAATTTTCTTTTAGAATAAATGTAGCAAATCAACAATAACGTTTATGTATCTCTACGAATGTATGGCAATGGGTATAAAAAATCTACCCAAAATTAATTTAAGTTACTAAAGATAAAATATAAAAACCGCACATAATTGTTTAACAAGATTCATGCCTAAAAGTGGATAATTTGATATTGATCATAATTACATGGAGCCACGTTCATACGCAACTTTGATTATGACATATTGGCATGATTGATTAGTGGTTTTTATCTTTTATTATTTTTAATTAACATAAACAAAGTTAGTTTGATTTGTTTTGGTGTTATTTAGTTGCTTTGAAACTAGAGATAAAAAAAATGAAATCTCTCGTCCTTAATTGCATAGCCTATGGAGAGTTATTTTATATTATTTTTTAGTTAATTTTTTTTTTTGTTATAGGTCGTTAATGTTTGTATGTTTATTTATTTATTTTTATAATGTTTATTTATTTTAAAAGTTATTCATTTTATTTTATTTGTAAAATTTGTTAAGAATTTGTGTGCTTTTACTTGAAAATATAACATATGTTTGATGGTTGATGTTTTTCAAAGAGTTTTATGTTTTTATTCGAAAGTGAGATTCTTTCTATTTAAAATAAAAATAAAAATTCTTTCTATTTTAAAAAAGAAAGTCATTCAATAAAGTGTTTGGTAGGAATGAAAGACAAATTGTGAGATTTGTTATAACTAAAAGTGTTGACGGTGAAATTTGGATTGCCACGCACCTAACAATTATATCAATTCAACGTAAAACGAGAAAATAAACAATACATGCAAGAGACAGGTTTTACGTGGAAAACCCTTGAATGGGAAAAAACCACGGCGCCCCAAAGGGCAGAAAGATAATACTAGGCTTATTGCTTTGTTTACACACTTAGATCTCTCATACAACCGCTCTCTTCTCTCAGTTTTTTGAACCCCCTTCCTCGTGGGATAGGTGGTTCTATTTATACATAATAATTAGGGTTTTCCCCTTGGTATTCACCGTTTTGGTAGTAGGATTCCTTCTTGGACTTGTATTTGGGAATCCCACATTGCTTCGGGTTAGGATTTCCTGTATTTTCGCCGAGTCGATTCGTGCCCAGTATGCTGATTCAACGAACACCCCCGCTTCTGGGTATTACCCTTCGGCGACCATGTTTCTGATTTTGGCGAGTACATATCTAGGCTCTAGCGACTACACCCTTGACTTGTTGACTTTAAGACTGACATACTGACTGGTCTATGTTTTTTCCTTTGACCTGGTCAACGAGTGATGTGGCAACCTTTTCTTCAGCATTTATTGACTCCTTTAATGACGTGTCTGCTTGGCGAAATTATTCATACAACAAAAAGTCATTGATATTTAAAAGTCATTAAAAGTCATTTAGATTTTGAATACCTCATAACTTTCATAGACTGTTAAAATGTCTTGATTGAATACCACATGACTTTTAAAGACTTTTATAAAGTTTATAAAAGTATGTATTGAATACCCAATGACTTTTATATAGTCTTTAAGAGTCTACATTGAATACATCCAAACTTTTTAATTCCATAAAAGTTATTAAAAGTCTCTTGAAATCCTAATTGAATACACCCCCTTTACTCTAGAAACCCTTGTTTTGTATTTAAATTTAAAATTTAAAATTTTCTTTAAAACCTCACGAAAGTTATCGTCAAGCCACGTGACATTACAAATATATATTTTTTTTGAAAAAAATTTAATTAATTTTTCCATAGTTCTTTTCTAAAGGTTTTCTATTTAAAAAAAAAAAAAAAAAAAAAAAAAAACTCATTTCTAGAAGGTTTTTTTTTTTTTTCTTTCATGTAAAAATAAAAATAAAAATAATAATATCAGATTTAAAATTAATTAATAACTAGATCAAACTAAATCAACTTAAATTTGCAATTTAAAATTTTGACTTATGCATCTCAACCACTCATATGCTCTTAATCAACCATTTGATTAAGAGCATATGAGTATGAGTGGTTGAGATTTGAATGTATTTATAATTCTTGGTTAAAAACACATGGGTGGTTAAGATGTTGAAGTCAAAAATTTAAGTTATTTTAGCCTTACCCACAATGATTACTTCTTAGTTAAAGTTTGCTTTTAATTGCATAATAACATTTTCTATCACTTTAGAATTAAATAAAGCTTCGAAGATATACGAAGAAAAAAGATTATAGAGTTCAAGGTTTATGAAATGTGTTTGAGTTTATGAAAGTTAAAAAGAGTAAGAGGATGTAAGATGTTATGTATTCTAAGTACTTATGTGTAAGTGTGTTTAAAACATTGTTGTTTTGTTTAATACTTTTAATCAAAGATAAAATTGTCATTTAATTTACAAGAAAATATATATTTTTTGAAATATTACATAAATTCAAGGGATTTATTTTGGGAGGGGAATTGAAGGACTCGAACCCACGACCTCATAGCGTATGTGTGAAGGGTTTACCGCCAGACCAACATCATCTCATCATTTATAAGAAAATATTAAAATTCAGTGTAAATAAATATTAGGTGTAGTGTCAATATCATTACTCTAAATTTGTTGTCAATACTCAATAGCATTACTCAAAAAATTTAGTGGAATGTCAGTAAGTTTACCTTTCTTGTCTACTTTAGTCATAGTGTGACCAAAATACCCATCATCTTTTACTTTCTCTCCCCTACTAAGTCTCTCCTTACTTTATATTCTTAATGAGTTAGGATCCTCTCTTTGGTCATTGTTTTTCCTTGGCATTCTTCAAGTGTAATTCAAATATCAAATTGCATGAGAGAGAAAAAAGTGAATCAATCTTGACCATGTATTTTGTATTTTGCTTAGGTGTCATTGTATTATAGAAAGTCAAGGAAAAACAAGCCAAGGAGAGGATCTTGATCCATTCCTAATTCCCTTTATGCATTTTACTCTACTTTGACACCATCGAGCTTTTTATTTTTGTTATGATATGTCATTTTTTAGAGGGAGCGAGAGAGAAAGTTCAATTTCCAATTAGAATTTAGAGAGACAAAGTTACATAGAGAATTTGAAGAGAGAGAAATTTAGAAGTTAGAGTAAGAAATTGACGAATTCGATTGTCTCAAGTTCCTGAAATTTACATTGATGTGTAAAATTTCAATCTATAATTGACTTGTAAGATTCCGTTTAGAACTAATGAGTAAAATTTCATTAATAACTAGCTTGTAAAATTTCCATCTGGCATGTAATTTTTCATCACGCATGGAAAATTGTATCATTTAGTGTGTAAAGTTGCTGAAAATCAAAATTGAGTTTCGTTTTTTGCTAGTACACCATTTCCTCACTCCGGCCACAAACACTAAATGATGACTTTCTCTCTTTTCTAATTATTTTAGTAACTTTCTCTTTTTTCCTATTCTCGTAGTATCACCCTCTCTAACTTTCTCTCTCTATCTTGAGATCCATCTCCTCTCTCTTCTTTCCGTCACTCTCTCTGTCTATCTCACTTCTTTTTGTCTCTTTTTCTCTCTCTATCATTCTAATTTACACGTTATACTTTTGAATACTTTTGATGGCTTTGTGTTTTGGGATTGCAATTATCTGGGTTTTGTTTTGAGATATTGAAAGGTCTAATAATGGGTTGTCGGATCTGCAATACTGAACATGTCCATGGTCCGTGAAGTTTCAGCTATGGACATCAGACGGTCAACATAACTGGAAGTCTGGAAAATGGATTCAGCATTTCAGCACGCATCCATATGAAAATGAAGACTTTGTGGATGATAATGCCAACCGCCAACGCATCAAGCCATCAACAAAGTTCAACTTCTCAATGACACAAATCGAAATGGAGACTTTTGTTGTTTAATTTCTGTTGTTTTAAATGAAATAGTTTTTTTTTTCCCTTATTAATCATCTAATCAGAATTTTTATTATGTTATTTAATTATCTTTGTTATATAAATATTTGTAGTTTTTGTTATTTTTTATACTTTTGATGTTAATTTGATTTTGCTAGGTTGAAAGACGAAAATACCCTTTGATTGTTAGGGTTGACTAACTGAAATTTAGCTAGAGGATGAAAATTGTACAATTTAAAAAAATTGGGGACCAATTTGGTCACTTTTGTAAAAATCGCAAACTACTTGAAATTAAAAAAACAAAAGTCCAGGACCTATTTGGTAATCACCCTTGTTATTATAAATGTATAATGTGTTTGAAAAGTCGTCGTTAGAAACTCATGGGTTGTTTATGCAATAAAAGAAAGGTTGAATGACCATATAATTTCACCTAAATTCACGAGTGTTTAGGCAATTAACCCTTTTACTTTTCATATTTGTCAAAGACTCAACAACATTCTTTAATTAATTGATAGGGATGGGACCCTTTTTTTTTTTTTTTTTTTAACTCATCCCCTCATAAAACCACACAATAGATGAAGCGGGGTGGGGCGGGGTGGGTATGCTTTCCCCATTCCCACCTATTTGCCCCATTTAACCCATGTATTAAAATTATTTATTAAAATCTTATAAAAAAATCATTTATTAAAATAATGAATATATAACTCAAAGAATATGATATAATATATAAAGTAATTCCAAAAAACTATTAAAAATCATCTCTTAAATATAAATCTCAAAACTAAACAAATAAATTCAATCATTTTAAAATATAAACATTGAACTAAATAAAAATAATAATAAAGATTATAATTTAAGTGGGGCGGGACAAATAGCGATGGAACCCTTCAGGGTGCGTTTGGCACGGACATGGGACAGGACAAGGTGGGACGGGACGGGACGGGGTAGGACAGGACAGGACAGGACAGGACGGGACATGACATGTTGTTCTGTATTGTGTTTGGAAGGCCTGAGACAGAACTATGGACTGTACTATTATGCATTTGGTATGGCTGGGACAGGACAAGAGGTTCAAATGACCAAAATACCCCTTATGTCCTTTCCAATGTTTATAACAATTTTATTAAGTTTGAATTTTTTTTTTGGAAAAATATCAAATATTATTGAATTAAAATTAATTAAAAATCATACAAAATTAAAATTTTCTTTCATTTTCTCACCTCCCAAACACTAGTTTCAGATTTCAAAATCATATTTCATCATCCAACACATCATCCAACTTCATCTTTATTATCCATACATCACCAATCTTCATCAAATCAAAAACCCAAAAAAAAAAAATTCCAGATTTTTTTTTTCCAGCAGATTTTTTTTTTTTTTCCAGATTTCATCATCCAACACATCATCCAACTTCATATTCATCATCCATACATCACCAATCTTCATCAAATCAAAAACCCCAAAAAAAGATTTTTTTTTTTCCAGTAGAATTTTTTTTCCAGATTTCATCATCTAACTTCATCTTCATCATCCATACATCACCATCTTCATCAAATCAAAAACCCTTTCCAGATTTCCTCATCCAACACATCATCCAACTTCATCTTTTGAATCTTTTCCAGATTTTTATTTTTTATTTTTTTTCTTTCCAATTTTTTTCCTTTTCATTCTCTTTCCAAATCAAAAACCCAAATTTTCTTTCCAAATCCTAAAGAAGAAGAAGAAGACCTAGATTTTCTTTTCAAATCGAAAACCCAATTGAGAGAGCAACATGAATAATAAGAAGAAGAAGCAGCTGACGATTTTGCTCATTGAAGACTAATTTTTTTCCCCAATTTCTAGGGTTTTGTTTAGGAAAGAAAGAAAGAAATAAAATTGAGCCATGGATGGTGATCCAGAGATGAACGAAGGGGAGAGAGAGAGAGAGAGAGAGAGAGAGAGAGAGAGAGAGCTCCATGGATGGTGATCCAAGATGACCGAAGGAGAGAGAGATCAGAGATGGCCATGGATTCATGTGGTGTATATATATGTGTTGTAATTTTTGCAAGTAATAAGGGTAAAAAAGTATTTTCCAGACTTGTCCCATGCATGGGACAAGTCTGGCCGAGCTATTTGGGTGGGACAAATTTTTGGGTTTTTTGTCCCACCTTGTCCCGTCCTGTCCCATGTTACGGACGCGCCAAACGCGGGACAAGAGAAAGTTGTCCCGTCCTGTCCTGTCCCGTCCCGTCCCAAGTACCAAACGCACCCTCAGGGGCTTGGGTGGGCTACATCCCACCCAAGTTTTTTGATTTTTTTTTTCTATGTTTGAATTAATTATTATTTTTTAAAACAAATTAGTTATAGCCTAAATAAAATAGTTGCAGACAACCCATCTAAAATTTAATCTTTATTTTTAAACTAAATGCCCAATAACTTTAAACATAATAAAAGAAAACCCAACAACCCTATTAGCCCAATTGCCCAAACAAATTGTTATAAAATACATTGTCTTTCTTTTCTTCCCTTTTATATTGAATTTATTAATTAATAGAAATGATAATTATTTTGAATTTTAATTTTGTGATGGTATATCAAGCCTAAGCTTATTGATTGTGAATTTGTGATGATTTTTTTATTGGACTTGCAGTAAAAAATTAATAATAAATTTTAAAGATTATTCTTTGTTTTTAAATGTTTATTTATGTCATTTTTTTTTATCATAGGTTATAATGTCAAATATTTATCATATTTCTAAATCAAGTAAACAACAAACTATACAGTTTTTTTTTTTTTTTTTTTAATAAAAGTGGGAACCAATCAACAAGCGATGCTCCTATTAGTAGTAGAGGTTTTGATGAGTCACATTCTTTTAAATGTTAAAGGCTTGAATCCGAAAAAGTTGATTCTTCTTTTGAATGAGACCCGGGATTACGAAAACCAATTTGGATATATGATGATAATCAACAAGATGAGGTTCGAAGAATATGTAGGGAAAAATCGTAGTACACGCAGCGGAAGCGAGACTAAAAATGGATTTAGTATGTTTTAAAATTTTTCCTTTGATGAACCTTAACCCTTTAAATTAATTAAACATACATATAAAGTAACAAAAAGTAGAATACCTTTTGTCGCGTGATCTGATTGACTTACGTCGATGGTAATCCGCAAGATCTTCAATCCTAGCACGAACGTGAATCACCTAGGAGCGTGATCTCCCTTTTCTTTGAATTGCGTACCTGAGAATGGATAAACAAACTTTGTTTTTCCTTTTGTTAGTCACAAAACAACCAAAAGAATACAAAAATTATTCCGGTCACTTTTGAGTTCTCAATCTAATGATCGAAACTCGCGTGAACCTAATTCGATGTTGTACACACAAGCTTATTGATGAACAAGCAATTAGTGTACTATCAAAAGAATAATCTCTTCTCTCTTTTTTGTCTTGGCAGAATAATCAAACACTTTTCTATGAGTATGAGTCGAAGAAGAAATTGATTCAATAAACTTAGGGGTGGCCGAACCCTATATTATTTCTTATATAGGGTGGCCGAATTTTCTTCTCCTTTTCTTTTAGGGTTGCCGAAATCTACTTGTTGTTCTATTAGGGTTGCCGCAATTCCTCTACAAAAAAGGATTTGTGTTGTACCCTAATTCACATCAACTTTAGACTCCTAACCCTAATACAACTCATAAGTATTTTTATTCTTTTATTGACTTAATAAAAAGACTTCTTATTTGATTAAATAAATAAACTTAATTATTTATTTTCTTACCAAACAAGTCTTTTACTTTTAGTATACTACTACCGATAGTATAATTCTAGGAAACATATTTTCTAATCAGAAAAAGATTTTGTTTCTTAATTAAATAAATAATTAATTAATTAATTAATTCTGATTTAATCAAACAATAAAATAAAATAATATTTTTGACTAATAATATAGCCTTGCTGCCCCACATTAAAAATATGGGCAAAATATTATTTCCTTATTTTATTTAATCCATTGGACTTTAAATAAAAAGCCCACATGTGAACCAAACCCATTCTTACTAAAAGAAACAAGCCCACATGCCTTTCATTAATATATTAATATAATTGATCAGCCCATTAAACAAATAATGTGCAAATTATATTCTTAATATATTAAATGTAATTCTAGATGGACCCATAAATTGGTCCGATAGAATATATCAAGTGATCCATGCAAGTCCGTGTGGATTGGGGATCTTGGCGGGCTATCTAAATTTAAGCTTCAATAGACATAACCTAATCACAATCAACAAATGATTCACTTAGGTCCGATCCATTAATTTTAACTCATTCCACTAAAGAGTTAAAATTGAACTCTTAAATAAAGATAGAATAAGAAGATGTTCCTCATTCATACCCTGGACAATCATGTTGGAGATAGTGTATCCTCGTGATTAATATCAGTAATCGCCAAGAGTTCATAGACTGCCTATAACTCTCCAAGTTACCATATTTACTCATATGACCACGTTTTGAACTTGGATATTTTGACTTGTCCAGAAGCCATGTTTTCAATAGTCACTATCGAAAACTCAACGTTGAGATTTAATATCCAATTACCTTAAAACATCCATATGATGATATTATACTCTCATTTAATAAATGAAGCCACGATGTCCATATCTATAAATGAAGTCCTCTATCGATTAACAAATAAATATCACCAAACTATCGAGGATAGACTATGCTATATAATCGTACTCATTGATAACTCAAATGATATCACTTGCAACCATAAGTCCATCATTTATCTCAAGATTAAGATAGACTCTCCGATTGTCCTGATAATGAAAAGACTATTATCTATTGACGGTTCTAGATAAAGCTTTTCATTGTGATCTTGTTCAATTCACCCAGTGCACTAGATTCTTTTACTCGAAGACACTCCGATGATTTTAGACTCATCATATCTCATTTGATCCCACTCAAATGCTAGCAAAAGAATTCTACAACTTTAACAAGATAAAGGTGCCCAACATTTAACTTAAGTTGTGAACATTATTCAAGACTAACTAAAGAATTGTGTCTACCTCATACATATCCAGATGTACGAACAATTCTTCTTTTCTCATAGTCTTTAGACCTTATGATTATTTACTTTGACAATTATAATATTAAACTATAAATGCTATAAGATTTGTTAAACCAGAAATTACTTTATTAATATGAAAAAAATTGTCAATTACAACATTACACTCTTGCTATTGAGCATAATCCTAACAGAATATACATAGATATGAGACCATTCCAACCAAAATTAGAATCATATAAGCCCACACATGATGGAAACCAAAATCGGCGGTTTCAACATTTATAGTTTCAAAATTTAGATTAGCCAACCCCTAATTTTTTTTTTCTAGCTACGTCCCTTAGGACAGAGATTATAAAACCTATCACCGCCTTATATCTATTGCGGGTTTTACTATCTATCCCCATCCCTGACTCATCCCCACTAAATTGAAATTTATCCCTACCTCATAAGTGCGGCCCCCACAGGCCCAATCTCTGAGGGTATTTTATCATCTCTATTAATTAAGTTGGATGTGTGCCTCCTCTTCTTTCATGTACATAAGAACTCAACTTCAGCTACTTCTAAAAGAGGGTTAATTGCACAAACATACCCTCTATTTATCTAATAAAGCAAAATTTTAAACAAATGCCCTATTCAAACACGAACATACCCCAGTGTTGAAGTCAAACCGTTAAAGTTAACGGTTGACCAAACCAATATATGAAAAGACAGTTTTGCCCCTACCACATCATCCAAAATATATTTATTTATTGATTAAAAAATAAAAATAAAAATAAAAATTTATCCCAATCTCAATTTCATCTTCAACATTTCAATTAAATAAAAAAACCTTCATCTTCAACATTAATTTTAATTTTAATTTCTTAAATTAAATCTTCAACATTAAACTAAAAATTAAAAAATCATATATCAACAAAAAATAATTCAAAAAACTTCATCATCATCGAACTTTTCCAGATATCACCAACAAAAAAAATAAAAATGAAAGAATTTTTTTTTATTTTTTATTTTTTAAGAAGAACAAAATATAGAACGAAAATAATAAAAAAAAATCTTTTTTTGGGAGATCTTGGATCTCCATCACCATTGTCAATTGAAGAAACAAAATAAAGAAGATGAAAAAAGATTTTTTTGTTTGTTTGTTTGAATGGTTGGTTTGCTAATATCATCATCAAAAGCAAAAAAAAAAATGGAATCTTTTTTTGGGAGATTGAAACTCCATCATCATCATCATCATCATCATCATCATCAATTATCAATCAAATAAAAACAAACTTAAGAATTTTTTTTAGGAGAACCCATGTATCCGTTTTCTTCTCTCAATCATCAATAACAACAACAACAACATCTTCCTTTTCATTTTCAAACAAAAACTCAAAATCTCCCTTAGAGATCTACACCCACCAAACCACCAAAAAAATCTCAAATCTCCATTATTGGATATCTCCACCCACCGAACCCTTGCCACCACAGCCCGCCACCGTTCTCCCCCCTTGGAAAGCTTTGATCTCCTCCGATAAGAGATCGGGTTTGGCCTCTTTGTGCTTGGGGAATGAGAAACGGTAAGAAAAAGGAAGAAAAATATATATATTGGGTGTTGAGGATAAATATGTTGTTTGTGGCTTGATGATTGTGTTTAATAAAGATGAAAAGGTGTGGAATTTTGGAGGATGAAGATGAAGTGAAAGAATATGATTATTGAAATCTGAAAATTTTGTGAGGAAGATGGTTATTGAAATATGTTGAAATGATAAAATCTGGAGATTTGGTGAGAAATTGGTATGAAGACCTTTTATTTAAGGTTGAAGATGAAGTTGAGATGGGTATGGATTTTTTATTTTATTTTTTAATAAATAATATATTTTTTGGATGATATGGTAGGGTTAAATTTGTCTTTCGGTAGATTGGGTTGGTCAACCGTTAACTTTAACGGTTTGACTTCAACACTAGGGTATATTTGTGTTTGAATAGGGCATTTGTTTAAAAATTTACTTTATTAGATAAATAGAGGGTATGTTTGTGCAATTAACCCTCTAAAAGAAGATTTGGAAGATTAAGATGAAAGAATTGATCAACAACACAACTCCCTCTCGAACCGGTTGACTGTAATTAACTTCTCAAAAGACAATAATATCACTTTAATTAATAAAATAAAAATTGTTACAATTTCAAAAAAAAAAAAAAATGTTTAAAATGATATTTATAAAAATTAAATATACGAGTGTTAAAAACATAATAATTACCTCACTGTATTTTTTGAAACAAATCCTAAATATAATTAAAACAAATCAATGGCAACAAAATTTAAAATAATAAACTTAACAATCCTTATATATATATATATATATATATATATATTATAATTCCACCTTCTATATTGTGACTCGAATAACATCTACAAATATAATACTTAAGACTTTTCGTTTTCTTTTGTTTTTATTTTCTATACATGTCACACATACTCTTTGTTTACTCAAATTTATAATTGAGTTGGATGTCACCTATTATTCTATCTTCTAATCTTCTATCTTCTATTTTGAGAAGTTAGGCCAACTCCAATCATGCGCTAAACACAACACTAAACTTCAAGATGGAGTCTGATTTGGGGAGAAAGCACTCCAACCATGCATCAAATTACAGTTTCCTAAACAAAATTTTTATGTTATTGAACAGTAGTGCACCATATTTGGCACTCACTGTTCACACCACCAACCTTTATTATTATTATTATTAATTTTTTTTTAAAAGAAAAATCTCCAATTTAACCCTCATATACTTAATTCCAATATTATGTATTATAAAAAAATATACCGTTAGAAAGATCTCGTTGAAATCTATAAAATGACATCAATATTGATATACATATTTAATTTACTTATTAATTATATATTACAATAATATTAAACCTTTATAATAATTTAAATATTTATTAGAAGAATATTTTTAAAAAATGTTTTTTTGGTATAAAATTTGGTATTGAACATTGGAATGGAAAAAAATTTGGTGTAAAGATATTCCCAAAAAATTCACTTGGAATGAGCATGAGTTCAATGTCAATGGCTTCTCAACCCTTTATTTACGTGTACAAAATTCTACACAATCTGCATTGTTAGTCAGTAGTAAATAGTAAATATCATTAGACATTAATCAAAGGAAACAAGTGAAGTGAAGAAAGATCAAACAAAAACTTGCAAATTTAAATAGATACAAAACAAACTCTCTAAATAATACTTAACAACAAATCTTACAAACATTTTCTTTCTTACACTAAACAAGAGCATTTTCAACCACTGTTGCTGGATCCACTGCCTGATCCAGGCATCAATTCTCTTAACATGGCCACAACCTGCAACATGTTTGGCCTCTTCGATGGGAAATCATCCACACACTGCATTGTTATCTCCAAGTACCTCACCATTTCTTTAACTTCTTCAGCTTCAGCTTCATCGGTTCCTTTAGTCACCAAAAGCAAATCTGGGTCTATCACCTCCATCTGTTTCCCTTCTCTCACCTTCATTTTCACCCACCCCACCAAGTTAGTGTCCCCAAAATCATCCTTATCGGTTGGGCGTTTTCCAGTCAAGAGTTCCAAGAGTACGACCCCAAATGAATACACATCGCCTTTTGCAGTGCAACGGAAGCTTTGGTAATACTCTGGAGGGACATAACCAGGCGTACCCGCAAGGGTGCTTACACTAAGATGAGTGTCTAATGCACTTATGAGCCTTGCCATTCCAAAATCAGAGACCCTTGCTTCCATGTCATGGTCTAGTAACACATTGCTCGACTTCATGTCTCTATGTATAATGTGTGGTATGCAATTGTGGTGTAGGAAACAGAGTCCTTTCGCAGCACCTCTACCGATCTTTTTCCTTTCCTCCCAAGTCAGAATCTTTTGGTCTCGCGACTTTGTTTTTCCGTGGAGCACTTCATCTAGACTTCCATATTCCATGAATTCATAAACAAGAAGCCTTTCCTCACCGATTTTGCAATAACCCAACAAAGGAACTAGATTCCTATGCTTGATTTTCCCTAGAGTTTCCATTTCAGCCATGAATTCTCTATCTCCCTGGCAGCTCAATCGAATGAGCTTCTTGATCGCAACACTTGATCCGTCTTTCAACGTGGCCTTAAACACTTCTCCAAACCCTCCACACCCAATAAGACTTGCTGCAGAGAAACCATTGGTTGCTTCAATAAGTTGTGAGAACTTGAGTTTTCTAAGCTGCCTTTGAAATGTTGCCACATTGATACTCAATGGCTCTTTCTCTTTGTCAATCTTCCATGTTGTGGCCGCATGAGAGGCTTGCAAGCTATTTAGCATCTTGACCTCCTCAGCTTCCTTATGCCTCGCACGCATTGCAATTGCCCACACAATCAAAATGCATATCGAAGCAATGGAAATGAGGACCCCCATGACAATGCTATTAGCCCATGTCGCTGCAGCCAGTTTTCGACCTTTTTTGTCACCATCACCTGGAGTTACTGGTGGTTGATTATTACCATTATGGCATTCAGGCAATGGAACCCCACAAAGTCCAGGATTATTGGCGTATTGAGTAGCTGGAAGTGTACTGAGTTGTCCCCTTTGTGGAATTGGCCCTGTTAATTCATTGTTTGACAGATCAATTTGCACTAGAAAAGATAGGTTGGAGAAGGACTCTGGAATTTGACCCTGCAATCTGTTATGCGATGCATCAAACACACCTAAATTTCTGAGCTGACCAAGCGACGAAGGAATTTCCCCAGATAGCTGGTTATGAGCTAATTCAAGAACTTGCAAAGCAATCATCTCACCAATTTCATCTGGGATCTTCCCGCGAAGCTCGTTGTAAGACAGGTCTAGGTACTCCAAAGTTTGGTACTGTGTAAAGAGACTCAGTACTGCTCCAGAATACATTCTGGTGAAATCACAACTTTTCAATGTGGGTATTTGCAACAATCTTTCAGGGCGGATTCCGGCGAATTCTAACAAACCTCCAACTCCTTTACAGGAATTGCCAACATTCCTTACAAACACCAAAGTGTTGCCAAAGAGAATTCCACTCAATGCCTTAGCCCCAAGCTGTCGTCCAATACGAGGAGGGATTTCACCGGTGAGCTTGTTGCTGTTCAAGTCCAACCAAACCAAACTGCTGCAGTTTTCTAGCTCTCCTGGAATCTCACCACTTAAACTGTTATTTGCAAGCTGCAAAACAGCTAGCCTTGACAAAAGTCCAAATTCCGGTGGGATTTCTCCGGTGATTTCATTGCTTGTGAGAGATATCCATTCAAGATTACTGCAATTGAATAACTCAACTGGGATTTCTCCACTGATGTGATTGTTGTTGAGAATAAGATCCTTTAGGTTCTTGCATTTACCCAACTGTGGTGGGATTTTACCTTCCAAACCATTGAACCATGCAATCAGCTGCTCAAGACTCTCAAGCATCCCAAGGTCTTCAGGAATGGAGCCATTCAGATAATTCAAGCTAAAATCAATTGTTTTTAGCTTAGAACATTGTGACAACTGAGCTGGAATTTCTCCTACAATGAGATTATCCGGTAATCTCAGCTCCTCGAGCGAGGCAGCTCCTGGACATATGTCAGGTGGGATGATTCCGGAGAGCCTGTTAGAACTGAAATCGACAATTCGTATACTTTTGCACAATGAAATGGAAGATGGAAGTGATCCAGATATGATGTTGTTACTCAACAACAAGACCTCCAATGAGCCAAGATTTTGAAGGATTGAATCTGGAAAAGGACCTGATATATTGTTGTTGGACAAATCAACAAGTTGCAACCAAGAACAGGTTGAGAAGTTGACAGGAATTGAACCGGTAATGTTGTTATTAGAAAGCTTAAGCTCTAGAAGAGAGTCACAAGCATTTCCCAACTCAGATGGGATCCAACCAGTGATATGATTATGAGAGAGATCCAATTTCTGTAAACTATTTAGCTCACCGACAATTTTTGGGATCTCCCCTGTAAGCTGATTGATTGCTAAATTCAAAAGTTTGAGATTTGTGCAATTGGAAAGCGAAAAAGGAATAGAACCCATTAAATGGTTCTGAGATAGATCAAGTTGCAACAAGGAATTGCAAGAATTCTCATCAATATTCAAACCTGAAATGGATCCTGTAAGGTTGTTGTAAGATAAATCAAAAACCTGCAATTTATCAGAACCTGATAAAAGATTGTCAGGTAAAGAGCCTGTCAAATTGTTATGAGAAGCATTTACATAGACAAGATTTGGACATTTTGAGAAAAACATATCAGGGACAAGACCTACAAGTCCAACAGAAGACAATTCAAGCTGTTTCAGGGCATATGGAAGTTGAAGCAGAGAAGTTGAATTTAGAGTAAAGGAATTGGAAGACAATCTTAAAACAGATAACATATCTAGAGAAGACAAAGATTCAAAAGAGATAGTTCCAACAAGATTACTCCCAGTAAGATCAAGTTGAGTGGCTCTTCTTAGAGAGCATGTGACTCCAAACCAGCTGCATGGATTTCTATTGCTTTTCCAATTTGACAAAACTCCATTTGGGTCCTTTTGAATCATCTTCTTGAACATCAGAAGAGCCTCTGCATCTGTTTTGAGTGATGGAACAATGCCTTGTTCGGTTGCGGAAACCGAAACATACACCATGAAAACAAGTGCAAGCAGGAAAAGCTGAACTGGGTTGCTGCTCTCCATTGAAAAGAATCCAAGTTTTGCAAACTTGATCAGAGAATAGAGAATAGAGAGAGAGAGAGAGAGAGAGAGAGAGAGAGAGTAGTGAGTAGTGAGAGAGAGAGTGGTGAATATGATGAGAATTTGTTGTTGGTGTGTTTCAAAGCATGAGTAGCTAGGAAGCTTTAGAAAAAGAAAATGCTTTCTTTTAAAATGTTTTTATAAAATAGAAAAAAAAGGAGGGAATTGAACGTGAGAAGAATAAGAAAAAGAGAATTTGGGTGTCTGTGTGTGTCTCTGTACTTAATTGTATATACAACATTTTTTTAAGAAAGAGAGAAATGATTTGACTTTTGGTCAAAATGGGATGGAACCCACAGATAAAGTCTATATTAAGAATAGGCATCGGCTGCTTTTAAGAGAGAAAAAAATATATAAATTGGACTGTGTTTGATCCGAGAGTCACTGACTCACTCACTGTCTGTGTCTGTCAGTGAGCGTGAGAGAATGTTTCTTTTGCAACAAATGTGATGATACAAGGATTCGGCCATTCAGATACAGTGTACTGAAAACTACACTTTTACATTTCCACAATTATCATTTCAATATTCACAGTATTTAATTAAATTATGTATGTTTAGAAGGGTATGATTTTTTTGGTTTTTTTAAGGAATTATATAAATAAATAAATCATTAAAACATACAAGTCCAGCCAACTAATTATGTCTTGGATAAAAAAAATTGTTTTGATTAGATTCTCCATTTTCTACATCCTTGTGTTAATTACTTTGAGATTGATCATCAAATGCCAAATCTTCAAATAAATGATTTTGATCCCTAACAAAGAAAAATTAAGAAATGGGTTTGGGGCCCATATGCTAGAAAAATTTGAAGAGGAATCAATGATACAGTTGTATTGGGGCATGAGTCACTGATGTTACCCAGTGGAAAATGGAAATATATATAGGATTTGTAGGGGGAATAATATTGAAGATGGAGTCGGCCCACAGCAAAAGCAACATCAATGAGTTCTTCTGCTTAATGGCATGAGAGGTTATGATGCCAACCAAGCTGCTATCTCGGCTGATGCATCACCTTCATGTTACTGTTGGGAATTTGAACCGATGAATGCGGAAATAACATGCCTAATATTCGATTATAACTCATAGCAATTAACGTCTATAGTAGAAAAATAGGATAGAGAAAAAAAAAAAAAAACAATCACACAACATTATATATACGTGAAAAACCCTAAATCAGAGAAAAAACCACAGGCCGTCAAAACGACGGAGAAAGTTCCACTATATGATAAATTATTACAACCATATACTCTAAGATTCTCTCTCACACCTCAACCCCAAATCATAGAGTCTCACCAAGTCCCCAAGCTCGCAACTGAGCTTTACATCATGACTCTCAGCTCACAACACTCACAAAATCCTCACCAAGAGCCCTCCAATATCCCCTAGATCTCCTATGAATATCACCAACGGATCCACTGATATTCCACGGTCTGCACCGCACTTGATCTCTTGGAATTGACCGCTCTTTGTGCCACGGTTCATGCTCTTTGTCCGCACCGCGGTTCCTTCCGAAATTTGATTCTTCAGTTCTTCTTCATCTTCAAACCTCCCTCAAACACCATATCCAACTTCCAAATGTTTTTCTATGTCTTTAGAAAGTTTCATATCAGTTGAGTCTCGTTTGGTCCATATTGGATTCACTTATGAATACAAGCCAAAACCTAACAGTTACCATATACTTATAGTCTTCCATACATTCTTCGAGTAGAATCATGTCCTATCTATAAGAGAGAATTTGTTAATGACCTCCAACGTTTGATGAAATGCTAAATCAAATCCCGGGTTTGAACAATCAGTAAAAACAACCATACCATTATTTGACTATTTATTGACCGTTAGTTAGTTGATTTTAATTAAATTTATTGAAATATGATTATTTAAGTAATTTTCTATATTATTTAACTAAGTATAATAATGGAAATAAAATACTAAAATTATTTTAGAATATAAAATTTCTTTTAATAAAAAAAAATTAATTTTGGAAAATTGCAACACAACACATTACACATGGGGGTTAGTGGGTTACCTCCTGTGATTGATGTAGAACTCGTAACGACTATCCTAATGGAACATTATGGGTTTAAATCCGACATCATTTGCCCCTTCGGCAAGCATCTAAAAGTGTCTTACATGAGTTGAAAGCATGGTAAGAGATATTAGAAAAGACCTAATTTTATATCAGTTTTGTAGACCTCCAAACCAAAAGCTTGAGGAACAACAAGATGAAATAAAGTAGAAAAATCTTTTAAAGTATTAAGGCCCGTGATACTTGATGTTTCCTCACGTACTCTTGACTATTTGTTTAACTTGATAACCCTTGTATAGTTTAAAGTTTAAACCATTTAAAGTTTAACTTTATATCTGGTTAATTGCTTTGTCAGATCATGCTGCTTCTTCAAAGAGATAGTCTTCATAATTGGGCTATTGTAGAGCAACCTCTTTATACTCTGGCTTTAAATAAATTAGACATGTTATACCAATTGTTCACCAGACACAGAGTCTCTTTTTATTTTTAAAAACATATGTATTACATAAATTCGGGGTTTTTTTTAGAGAGAGGGGGAGGACTCGAACCCAAGACCTCATTCTCAAGACCAATGTGATATAGGTAGAAAATAATTAGTAATTTCTTTATTAAGAAAATTTCTGATTCCATGGATACAAGTTAATTTAACTAGTAACATCTATTATATATTGACCTAACAATGGATCGAATCGAATCGAATACATGTCGATTTGTAAATAAGTCGACTCAATAAAAACACACTTGTTACCTTATTATGTTTGAAAACTCAAATTCATTGCCATTTTAATGGGTACCAGAAACTAATTCATTTAACTCATTATCTTTAATTATTATTAGTAGTAGTAAATTAATAATTTGATTTGACTAAAGAAGAAAAATAATTTTAAAATTGAGAATCGTAATTCGTAAATAACCTCAAATGCAAATCAATTATTTTGGTTTAAACAATCAGCAAAAAACCTCATATCATTAGTTGAGTGTCAACTGACCGTTAGTTGACTTTATTTAAATCTAATGAAATATGATTATTTTTTTAAAAAAAATTCTATAATTGAACTAAAAAAATAATGAATATATATATATATATATATATTAAAAATATTTAAAAAAATTAAACTTTCTTCTAATAAAATATAATATAACAAAGCACTAAAATCATTAAAACAAATAAAAATTATTTTAAAATATAAAAAATATATTGATAAGATGTTCATATTCATTTTGATAATGTGCATGTCTTCTCCATATTTTTTGTTTCTATATATATCAAATATTATTTTGTTTTTATTTTTAATTTTTTTAATTTATAGATTTTATTTTTTGACTTTTTATTTATTATATAAAAATTATTATTTTAAGAAATTAATTATTATTATTATTACTATATTGTTTTAATTATATTTTTTATTCATTTTATTTAAAGGGTTTAAATTGTCATATTTGATTTAAATTAAGTCAACTAACTAGCAATCTATAGCCAGTTATAAGATTGACTTTTAAATTAATTTTAAAAGAAATCTAGCAATTCACAATTCACAAAAAAAAAAAAAAAAGTTATAAACAAGAAATCAATTGAAATAGCAAATTTAAAAATAAAAATATATATTTACGGGTTAGGTAAAACCAACTTAAATTTGTGACTTAATTTTTTTTACTTCAACATCTCAACTATCAATGTGCTCTTAATCCAAGAGTCATAAATGCATTCAAATCTCAACAATTTGATTAAACACATGAGTGATTGAGATGTTGAAATCAAAAAATTAAGTTACAAATTTAAATTGATTTAACTTGACTCTATACTTAATTGAAAAACTAATTAAAAAATGATACGTGTAACTAATAAGTGAATTGATTTTCAATGATGATCATATTCTTATTATTTAATAATATGTTAGGATGAGGTAGATGATAATGGTGCTACGGAGGTGCTAAGGAGGTGCTACTTTAGTTGGGATGTCCCGGTGCATCTACTGATTTCGATCACCATTAATCTTATCAAATATATATATATATATATATATATATATATATATATATATATATATATATATATATATATATATATATATATATATATATATATATATATCGAGTCTCTCCTGAGGGATCCCTTGTTTTAACATAAAATAATGACCGTTTTAAAATTCATCGATTTTAATGAATTATAATCTTACTTTTTTTTTAATGATGAGTTAAATGAAATCTACTAGTAAATAAAAATTGAAAATTTTTCAAGAACTACAACATTTTTTTTTCCTTATTTTTTATCCCATTTTTCGATGCTTGATTTTCAATAAAATCGGAAAAAATAGTTGTAGTTCTTGAAAAAATTTCAAATTTTGTGTACAAGTAGATTTAATTGAACTTAATATTCATAAAATATCTAGATCAAAATTCATTAAAATCGATGGATTTTAAAATGGTCCTTACTTTATGTTAAAATAAGAGATCCCTTATGACTCTCTCTCTCTCTCTCTATCTATATATATATAGATATATATATAATCCTATTATTTGATGGGAAAATTGCACTAATTTTCCTAACTTTAGATGAAATTGGATATTTAGACATAAGTTCATTTTATTGCACAAGCCTCCCCTAGATTTCATTGACAACAATTAGGATGAACTTTTGATTGACTTTGACCCTTGAAAAGTCATTTACCCTACCTATAATAAATGAATTTAACTATTTATAATATTGAAAAAAAAAAAAAAAAAAAAAAAAGGTTTAAAAATTAATGAACTTGGTGGAGAACGTTGGGATCATTTTGGAGGAGGGTTTTGATGTTAAAGGCTTGGATTTAAAAAAAAAAAATGATGATGATGATGATGGATGGAGATATACTATATCCATGGATGAGAAGGTTGGATTCTTGGTACATAAATTTGGTGAGTACGTTGAGGTCATTTTGAAGGTGGGTTTTAATGGTCTAGTCTTGGATTTGTTTCACCTTTCTAGGAGAAATGGTGGAGAAAACTCGATGGAGATGAGAGTTTGCGATGATGAAAAAGTTTACGATGGCAGGTGAGGGTTAGAAGGCAGGGGAATGACTTCGTGGTGGCAATTAGGGTGGGGGGATCGCATCCAAAGATGGATATACATGGAGATCCAATATGGTGATTTTTTTTTTCAATTTTTCTTTCTTTTCAATAAAATTTGTTTTAATTTTAATTTTTTTTTATAAATATTATGTTAAATTAATTTTAAATTGTGAGAATGTGATGTGGACTAGGATCTCACTACAAGAAATTTGAGTATTATGTCACAGCCCGCGAAATCTAAAATTCGATTTCTAGCCAAGGAGTACCATGAAACCAACATATCCACAACAAGGGCAAGCTCCTGGAAGGCTCTAGAGATTTCCACACACTTCTAGCATGGTGGAATTCTCTAGTTGATGGAAGATTCTAGAGATCTCTGGATAGATCTATCGAAGGATACTCCTGGAAGTCTCTAGTCCCTGATGCTTTCTAGGTCTTTCTTGTACATACTTGTAGGAAGGATCTAGACCCATTTACATACTAGATACATCTAGATAGATGTAGATATTTGTATAGAGAATTCTAGAGGCATGTAAATACATGTAAGAGAATTCTAGATAGGTGTAGATATTTTTGGAGGCAAAACCTCCACCATTGGATCAAAGTGATCCTAGCCGTCCATTGAGGAGGTGGACAACTATAAATAGCTAGCTTCTCTCATTTGTAAGGCATCCAAGCCTATCCAAGCCAACACAAGCTAATTGTACTCAAAGCCTTGTAAAGCTTTCTTACTAGCAATACAAGCTTTCCTTATTTCCAACCAAGCTCTTCCAACCCTTTTCTCTAGTCTCTCTTGTGCGAGTGAGAGTGACAAGTAAGACTTTCAAAGGCTTACTTAGCAACGTTCACCCAAAAGTTGTCTAAGTGCCGCATAGGATCTGTTGCGCAATTCTAAGCCCGTGACAGTTGGTATCAGAGCCTTGTCAAGCAACCACAGCTAGTTCGAGAAGCAATGGCCTCTGATAGCAAAGTTGCTGCTAGAGTGGAGAAGCAAGCACGAGGTCGTGGCGAGCAACACACCCACACCAAGCGAAGCAAGTCCAAGGGTCCGTCCACGAATGCCTTGGAAGCTCAGATGGTTGGCTTGGAGGACACCCTCTCCGGCATACAGGCCAGCTTAAGTGATGCCATCGACCGTCTCGATGGCCTAGAGATAGATTATAGTGAAATCACCAAAGCAACCAAGGCCACCATCTGAGAGTTCCAAAAGGGTGTCAAAGAGGATACATGTTTCCTCACCCAGGAGCTCCGTAACCTTCGCACCTTCGTAGAGCATGAGTTACAAGCAATACGTGCGGAAGTGGAGGAAATCCGCACAGAATGGGCATCGCATCGGAATAGCCCACCCGTCAGCTTTGGTGCTACCACAAGCACCAACACCATCCAGGTCCCTAAGCCATCCACTTATAGTGGCAACTGGAAAACCATGGAAGTGGATAACTTTCTCTTTGGCCTAGAATAATATTTCGAAGCCAAGGGAGTTAGGGACGACGCAACACGGATCACCAACGTGCCCACCTTCCTCTAGGATTCTACCCAACTATGGTGACGACGCAAGCATGGTGACTCCATCAATCCCATCACCACATGGGATGAGTTAAAAAGGGAACTAAAGAAACAGTTCTCTCCCACCAACGCCGAGAAGGAGGCCCGCGGCCGCCTCCGTCGCCTCAAACAGTCGGGATCCATCTCCGACTACGTCAAGGAATTCATAACCTTAACCCTTGAGATTGAAGATATGTTCGACAAAGACTCTCTCTTTTTCTTCATAGACGGCCTCACGGACTAGGCTAGGGTGGAGTTGGAAGGACGGAATGTGCAGAACCTTGTCACTGCCATTGCCACCGTAGAGTCACTTGCTGACCTCACCCGATATAAGGAAATGAGTGACGACCAAGGAGAAGGCGAAGATAAATAGAAGAGTAGCGATCGCAAGGATGAGGGGCGTTTTAAGTCCCCCAATGGCGACAATCGACGTGACAAACCACAAGGAGGCAAGCCCGAAAAGATCAAGCTAAAGAGTCCATGCTTCATTTGAGACGGGCCATATTGAGTACGTGACTACCCAAAATGGAAAATGCTCAACGCCATGGCCACCCAACTTAAGGAGACAAAGGCATCCGAAGGCCAAGCAAGCATGGGATCCATCTAACAGATCTACGCACTCAACGGGTGAGCCGTGCCTCCATCGCTTACCAAGAAAGGCCTCATGTTTGTGAGCGCCACAATCAAAGGCAAGCCAGTACGTGCATTGCTAGACATCGGGGCAACGCACAACTTTATCTCGGTGGGCGAAGCCAAATAACTTGGCCTTCGAGTCACCAACGAAGAAGGTGCCATCAAAGTAGCCAACTCTCCGGTCAAGCAAATTGATGGCATCGTGAAGGGCGTCACTATCCACCTAGGGCCATAGAGCGGGAAGTTGGATTTCTCGGTGGTCAGCTTAGACGACTACCATGTGGTCCTAGACATGGCGTTCTTCGACCAAGCCAACGCTTTCCCCCTACCTGCTTCTAGCTCACTTAGCATCCTCGATGGGGGCAAAGCAATCACCATCCCAACGGAACGCATACTCAAGCCAGAATTCAAGATGCTATCCGCTGTACAACTTGTGGAGAAGCCAAGTTCTCCCACCTCTTCGAAGAACAACAAGCCAATCGAATGCGCTCCGAAGAAGAGGAAACATGCAAGCCATAGGAAACAACAACCAAAGACAATAGAGGGAGGCGCAACAAATGCCAAACTACTGTTTCAACAATGCATGCCTACTTGCACCAAGCCGAAGGAGTCGACGCAATGTAATGTACGTTCAACTCCAAACATGAAGGCTGTCATTCACGAGAGGCTTCCCCAGAAAAAGTCCACCCGTCCAAAGAATCCAATCCGTGGCAAACTCAAGCACACACAACGCCGACGCGATGAAGACGTCATGAATTTAGGTGAGGGAGGATGTCACGGCCTGTGAAATCCAAAATTCAATTTCCAGCCAAGGAGCACCACGAAACCAACATATCCACAACAAGGCCAAGCTCCTGGAAGGCTCTAGGGATTTTCACACACTTCTAGCATGGTGGAATTCTTTAGTTGATGGAATATTCTAGAGATCTCTGGATAGATCTATCGAAGGATACTTCTGGAAGTCTCTAGTCCCTGATGCTTTCTAGGTCTTTCTTGTACATAATTGTAGGAAGGATCTAGACCCATTTACATACTAGATACATCTAGATAGATGTAGATATTTGTATAGAGAATTCTAGAGGTATGTAAATACATGTAAGAGAATTCTAGATAGGTGTAGATATTTTTGGAGGCAAAACCTCCACCATTGGATCAAAGTGATCCTAGCCGTCCATTGAGGAGGTGGATAACTATAAATAGCTAGCTTCTCTCATTTGTAAGGCATCCAAGCCTATCCAAGCCAACACAAGCCAATTGTACTCAAAGCCTTGTAAAGCTTTCTTACTAGCAATACAAGCTTTCCTTATTTCCAACCAAACTCTTCCAACCCTTTTCTCTAGTCTCTCTTGTGCGAGTGAGAGTGACAAGCAAGACTTACAAAGGCTTACTTAGCAACGTTCACCCAGAAGTTGTCTAAATGCCGCACATGATTTGCTATGCAATTCTAAGCCCGTGACAATTAGCTACTATACATTGTGAAATGAATTGACATTTGGTATCAGAATGAAACTTTCAGCAACGTAATTTGGAGTTTGTCTCAAAATATATGGTTTTTTGTTTTCCAAACTTGAATAGACATTCAGAGACGTCATAACCCGTCTCTAAAGCAAGCATTCTGCTACGATAGCCTTTTCGTCTCTATATAATTGTTTCAATCTTACTTTCAGCAATGTCTTTTGGAATTTGTCTCCATATATATGAGTTTTAATTTTCAAGATGAACGTTTCACTAGGTTGGGCATTTGGAGGCGACTTAATTAGTCGTCGAAACATGCATTTTGCTACAATGATTATTTCTTCTCCAAATAATGGTTTCGATCTTGGCATCCAACCCCGCTAAAATACTATAAAACTTTTGAACTATTTGACCATTTCCTTTAATTTATTTAATGTAACACTTGAAAAGTCCATTTTACCCTTCTCACTGTTAACTTTTAATTAGTTAACCATTTGGTCAACAAAATCTGAGGGAGGTTTGTGCAATAAAATGATATTATATTTAAAGATTCAATTTCACCTAAAGTCATGGGTATTAGTACAATTTTGCCTTATTTGTTTAATGAGCAAATTGCACCAAACTCCCCTGAATTTGCCATTTTGCACCTATAAACAACTCTATCATTAATTGACATTTGACACCACCTCCTCTGCCGTTAGTATCGTTGACCAAGTTTGACCATTAAAATACCAAAATATCCCTAAAATGCTTAATTAAAAAAATTTTGAATTTAAAAAAAAAAAAAAGTTAAAAAAAGAGAAAAAAAAATATTTTTTAAAAAATAAATAGAATGATCTCTACCGTCCATCTTAGAGATTAATGGTGGAGATCATTTTAAAAACAAAAAAACAAAATTAAATAAAAACAAAAAAAAATTAAAAAAGGAAAAAAAGAAAAAGAAAGAAAATGAACCGATGGGGATCTCCACCATGGATCTCCATCAAAGGAGGCTCTCCTTTGATGGAGATCCATGGGTCTCTATTAGCTCCATCGTCGTTGATGGAGACAAAATCAGTGGAGCTCGATAGACTTCTTCTCCATCGAGATGGCATGGAGACTAGAGACGAACTCCGTCTCGTCAACTCCAGCGGAGTTCAAAAATTAAATGGCACTCTTTGGAGTTGGCTTTTCAAGACTATCACCACTTTAATAACTTATGTTTAAAAGGCACCTATTATGGTGAACAGACAAAAATGCCCCCAAAAGTACTTCCACGTCAGCTATTTTGAAAACTTATGTTTCATTTTTAGTTTTTTACCTTTCATTTCACAGAAAGAGTAGAGAGAAAAGTTACGTGATGGTTCAGAGCATCCAAGCAACCAAATTTCGATAGTAGACGGCGATGATTTTTGTCCGAGTTCTATTTCGATTTCGATTTCTATCTAAAAACAAGATATGTAAATTTGATTGTGTTTTGTTGGCTTATACATTTGTTTTGTATTTTTGAATTGTTAGATCTTGTTTCTAGGGTTTTTAATTTTAGACTTGGTTTCTAGAGTTAGATTGGGGAAGACAATGAACAGTAAATAGGTTAGTAAAAGTCTCAGAATGCTTATACAAAAGTCTCGGACAGTGTTACAAAAGTCTCAAGCTTATACAAAAGTCTCGAACAATGTTACAAAAGTCTCGGAACCCTTATACAAAAGTCTCGGACAGTGTTACAATAGTCTTGAAAAGCATACAAAAGTCTCAGATAAAAGTCAAGGGTAGAAGTCTCGGAGGGTTTATGAAAAGTCTCAAAAAACATACAAAAGTCTTGGAAAGCATTCGAAAGTCTCGGAAACTAACCTAAGTCTTGAAAACTAAGTTACTGTTCATTGTCTTCCCACTTGAAAATCCCAACACTCAACAACTTTAACAATGGAAGATTCAAAACCAAAAATATCTCTGGGGGCCCCGAGTGCGTCAGCGTAGCGCCACTAAACTAATCATATAAAGATGCATTGATAATGTTATGAAGTTGGTTTTGTTTTTTAGTTTGAGTTGAGAATAACTATACAGAGCTTTAACTTCCATGTTAGAGAGATGAGAAGTATATCTTAGACAAAGAGAAAAGTTAAAATAAAAAATATAATAAAAAATTGTATAAAGTAAGGGCATTTTTGGAAATCATTTACTTTGGTGCCTTTTAAACATAAGTTATTAAAGTGATGATAGTCTTGAAACATCAACTCAAAAAAGTGACAAAACCCCCTATTTCCACATCGATGGAGATAGAGCTCGATAAAGTTCGTCTAGAGATTACAAGACGAAGTTCGTATCCATCATGATGGCGTGGAGAATGGAGACGAACTCCGTCTCGTCATCTTTATATATGGAGGCAACGATGGAGACGATCTCTGTCAATAGAGATTTAGATCTCCAAGGAGATCTAAATCTCCATTGACGGAGATCGTCTCCATCAATGAAGATGACGAGACGGAGTTCGTCTCCATTGGATCTTCACATGGAGATTTAGATTGGTTCTTCACCTTCCATCTCATTAGAAGGACGGTGGAGATCAATCAATCAATATATATATTTTAAATCTTTTTATTTGTAATTTTTTTTATTAATAAGAGATTTTAAACATGTTTTGATTTTTTTTTTTTAAAAAATTCAATTTTCTTAGAAATATATGCTAAATTGACAAAAATACCCTTAGTTTTGAAGGTCAAACTTGGTCAATGGTTAAATTTGACCAAATATGCTTAATGACAGGGAATGTGAGTGTCAATTAACGATAAACTTGTTTTTGAATGTAAAAAGGTAGGAGTTTAGTGCAATTTGCTCTTGTTTAATTAATGGGTTAGCTTATAGTGCAATTGATGCGGGTATTACACTTGACTATTGGACCACTATACAATTTCGAAGGTCTAACTCATAAAATATGAGAATCTTCTACGGAGAATCTATACCGATTGATTATCCTATTATTATTTTCAATTTTTTTGGATTATATTTTTTCAAAAAAAAAAAAAAATAGGGATTATAAATTTATTATATAAAAGAGATAATAAATTTAATAAAGATTTAATTAGCAGTTGGAGGCAAAAGGGTGTGTTAGGTGTATCGAGAGTCAAACTCCCTTATTGACTCTCATAATAAAAAAGATTTTGGCAATATTTGGACGCATTTGCAAAGAAAAATCAGCGAAGAAAGACCAAAGCTTCTGTCTGGGTCCCATAAAACAAATAATTAAAAGGGACACTATTGTGAACATAATTATAAACATAATAATAACCAATTTAAAATCTTTTTATTAACGGTCAAAATGCAATCCAAAATTATCATGAGAAAACGCCGCAGGATTGATTTCCTCTTAGTGCTCTCTATCTCTTATAGTCTTATGATCTTATCTCAAAAGAAATAAAAGAAATAAATAAATAAATAAATAAATAAAAGTTTTTATTTTATTTTATTGGGAGTGTTTTAATTGGCCATGGCTTTTTATGGTGGAGGTGGCAGTGAGAGAGATCATCATCAGCCTCGTCCTCGATCGTCACCAAAACCTAAAATTAAGATATATCATTAACTATATGATTGATTGATGGATATGCATGGTTTCTCCTTCAACTGACGTTAATCCCCAAAAATTATCAATCGGTCAAACTTATGTTGTTCTATCGGGCTTAGTTACATCCAAAGTCAAAGTGTAATTTGGAAACCATTTAGATTTTTTAAAACTTATTCAACGTTCAAATCAATAAAAAAATGGTTCCTAAAAACAGAATGGTATCATAACAAACCTTGTCTGTGAGTATCATAGCCGGACGCTGTTCTATTATCTATACAATTAACCGTACTTTAAACAAATTCCTTTTTACATAGGGATTGTTACAATTAACCGTACTTTAAGAAAAAGTGTTTGTATGATACCAACTACTTTTTATGAACAACTTCATAGTTCATTCCAACATCAAATTGGTTTCTAAATATTAAAGTTGTTTCTAAAATTTACCCAAAACTAACTCTGAATTGTTCCTAAAAACGGTTTCTACCATACCCATGTGGGTATAATAGCCAAATCATGTTACACAATATATCTCTTTTATCACTAAATTTATAATATCAAATATATATATAGATTAGGTGGATTGACTTGGATATACTTGGCTCTTTTTTCTTTCTTTTTTAACTTAGGGACTTAAATTTGGACATCAACCTGATACAAACATATTGGTTAAAACTAGACCTGGCAATGGGTCGTGTTATTGCGAATTCGTGTCGTTTCGTGTTAAAATTGCTCCACTCGAACCCGACCCGTTATCTTAACGGGTTGAAATATACAGACCTGAAACCATTTGTTAAATTAATGGATAACCCAACCTGGCCCGTTACAAAATATTATATTTGAGATTTATTAAAAAGTTGAAAATAAATAGCACTGAAGCATGATCAAACTCATGCAATCAACTTCACTAGCTACTTTTAGAGTTTTAGGTTTAGGGTTATAATATTGTGAAATAATTGATTTATAGTTTTAGAGTTTTTAATTTAGAAATTTTTCCTCTTTCAAAAAGAGAAAAAAAATGAAGGGTTAACATCACCAGTGCCCCCTGAACTATTAGCGAATTTGTAAATTGCCCCCTCACCTTTTTTTCTGGGCAATTTTCCCCCCGAACTCTCTTCATTTGGCAAAACATGTCATTTGGCAAAACAACATGTTTTGCCAAATGAAGAGAGTTCAAGAGGGGGGGGGGGGGGGGGGGGGGGGGGTTGATGTTTTGCCAAATGAAAAGAGTTCAAGGGGGGGGGGGGGAGTGGAGTTCAAGGGGCACTGGTGCTGTTAACCCAAGAATTAATTAGTAAAATATATTCTAACCATAATTATAGAGATTTTTTTTTTATTTTATATAAATTCCATAATGTGACTATACAAAGATTTTTTTTAATAACTTTCAAAAACACATTAAAAAAAATCTTTATATTAATGAGTTATCGAATTAATGGTTTTTTTAAGGGTGAATCCAAAACCGACCCATTATATTTCGTGTCTTAATGGGTTGACCCATTAACAACCCGATCCGATAAACTTGACCCACCAACCGCTATTTTTGAATGGGTTTGGGTCGTGTTAATGGGTCGTGTAAAATTTTACCGGTCTAGTTAAAACTTATCCTTAAAAATCGATTTGTAAGAAGAGGGTGCCTAATGAGTTATATATCATTGACTAATCACATACTTAGTCAATGTGGGATCGAAACATTCCACCAAGCTTCTGCAGTTGTCGTCCATGGCGGCCCATCATTCCCAGCTAAGTGACTTTGCGGATCCTGCCTTCCCGGATAGCAGTCCTCCCCAGGTCGCCCCGTCTGCGACAAACCCGCTGCTCGGCGTGGTGTATGCTTTGATACCACTTGATACGAACCCACTGTGTATAACTCATCCTTAAAAATCGGCTTATAAGGAGAAGGTACCTAATGAATTATATAACATTGACTAATCTCATAGGGGGTGTGGCACTGCTCCCCCTAAAGTTTTGAAAATTTACAAGTTTGTTTCTACTTTAATTTTTATAATATCCTTAATTTCTAGGTTTTTGTGCTTTTACCCGTATTTCATTTTTATTTTTCTTGTTTTTCTATAAACGAGAAATATAATATTTTTCCATCAAATCATATAAAAATATCTTTGATTCTATATATATTATTTCTTTCAATGTATCTTAAATATAAATAAAAATCGAATCATAACACATATGTTGTGTCTCAAATAATATTATTTTCTTATTCAAATAATTTTATTCTCTCTTACAGTCTTACTTATCTCACTCACCATAATACCATATTATACTTTTGAAATGTTATTTATTTTTAAATAATCAATATGTATTAATTTATATATTTAAAACATGTCAATCAAACATATACATATATTAGACAATATGAGGTTGGTTCAGTGATATGCCTTTCACATTCACACCATGAGGTTATGTGTTCGAGTCTCTCTCCCTCCCCAAACCCCGAATTATTATAATGTTTCAAAAACATATACATATATTTATGATTAACTATTATGATACTTTATCAAACAAACTTTTATAATTTTCAAAAATTAAAATAGTTTTTGGATCTTAGAAAAATATTATGAGTACAATTTAGATTTTAATTAGTTTTTTTAACTCTTAAACACTATTATTGAATCATGAATAAAGAGCCATACGGTTTTTCTTTATTATTTTTTAGTAATACTAGGCTTCCCAAATATTTTTCCCAAAAAACTTCTTAAATGATGTGGCATGTATGTAAGTGGTCTATGTGCCATAAGGTTTTTCTTTATTATTTTTTAGTAATACTAGGCTTCCCAAATATTTTTCTCAAAAAACTTCTCAAATGATGTGGCATGTAAGTGGTCTATGTGGCATTTAGACCACTTACATGCCACATCATTTGAGAAGTTTTTTGGAAAAATTGATGTTGACAACTTACATATCACATCATTTGAGAAGTTTTTTGGGAAAAATATTTGGGAAGTTTATATCTCCAATGGAGAACACTAAAAATCACACTAAATGGGTGTAAAAAGAGAATCTTATGGAATATTCTTACGCTAAATTTTTTCCCACTCCAATGCATAAAACACCAATTTGGTGTAAACAAACATTTTTATAAGAATATTCTCTCAATAAAACTTTATACAATACTAATTAATTTCTATTAGTTAATTTAAATAAAATTGATTAATTTTTTTGACATAAAAAATATTATTCTTAAATAATTAATTGCATAACATAAAAAAAATAAAATAATTACTCACATAATTTTACCCCAAATTTTTCACCATAATATTATTCAACTTATTTATCCAACTAATTTTCACTTAATTATTTCAAATAATTTTTTTCACATTAACTTTTTTCACATGTATTTTTTATAAAGTATTTTGTCATGTACTTTTTTTTTTTATAAAGAATTTTGTCATGTATTTTTTTTTTTTGAATTATTTTGTCATTTCTTTAATTGCACTAAATTAAGTTAAAAAAATTAGCATTAGTTAAATGCATAATTAATAAGTAAAAATAATATATATATATTAATATTTGTGTCATTTTAAAGTTCTCGACAAGATCTTTCCAACGGTATAATTTTTGAAATAAATATTATTATAAATAAATATGGGAGGATTAACTTAGGAATTGTAACAAATTTAAAACATTGATTTGACAATTTAATTAAAGAAATAAAAAAAAAATTAGCATTGAGTGAATAGTGTTACATTAAATTAGGTCAACACTATTCACTCAACGCTAAATTTTGTCTTGGAAATTGAAATTTAGTGTTGCATTGGAGCAACATTTTACACCAAGTTAGTGTTTTTACACTAAGTTAATGTTGCATTGGAGATGACCTTAGCATTACTCATCATTTTTAGAGTAATTTTAGACATTCTAACTCTATAAATTAACTTGTATTTCAACTACTAATGTACAAATTGAAAAATGAATACACATTAACAGTATTTTTTTATTAATTTTTTCTTTAATATATATTCCCTCTAAAATACATGATATAACCTATTATTTTACGATGCTCCCTCTATAAACTGTTTTTGGCTCCGTCCCTTGTGTGTGTGTTTTGATCTGAATTTTTTTATGGATAATAAGTTCACACACACACACACACATATATATAGAGAGAGAAAACTTCTCACATACAAACCTATTTGTCAGCTTTTGGATCAATATTCAAGGGATGTTGTGTATTCTCTCTCATGGCCCACCACTTACACAACATCCCTAGAATACACAACATCCTTTGAATATTGATCCAAAGGCTGACAAATAGAAATAGGTTTATATGTAAGGTTATATCGGGGGAGTTTATAGGTGGGAAGCTATATATATATATATATCTGTGTGTGTGTGTGAACATATCATCCATAAAAAAAAAATGATTTAAATTGCATTTTTAAATTATAAGGTGGAAATTTTTTGAAAGGCTAAATGATTGTTAAAGATTTTGTTAGAAGCCACCTTGAGATTCATATGATTTTCTGTAACATTTTTCATAAGATTCAGTTTTCAGCTAGAAAGATCGAGTTTTTCATAGGATCCCCTCATACTCAAGAGATGAGTTGTATGTGTGTGTGTGTTTGAACTCTATGTGTGTGTAACACACACACACACACACATTTTTCATAAGATTCAGTTTTCAGCTAGAAAGATCGAGTTTTTCATAGGATCCCCTCATACTCAAGAGATGAGTTGTATGTGTGTGTGTGTTTGAACTCTATGTGTATGTAACACACACACACACACACACACACACAATTAGTATGCTATAGATATGCAATCCCCTCATACTCAAGAGATGAGTTGTATGTGTCTGTGTGTTTGAACTCTATGTGTGTGTAAAACACACACACACACACACACACACAATTACACACACACACACACACACAAAATTAGTATGCTATAGATATGCATATGAATGTGTGCCTATGAGAGAAAAATTGATGTATTTAACACACACACAATTAGTATGCTATAGATATGCATATGAATGTGCGCCTATGAGAGAAAAATTGATTTATTTACATACATAAATGTGTGTGTGTTTGAACTTATCATTCACAAAAAAATTCAGATGAAAAAAAAAAAAACACGCACACACACACATTGAATTTTTTTTATGGATGATAAGTACAATATATATAGTGAGTTTCTCATGAGGGTTCTTTTATTTTAATTTCGGTAGGAACTTTGATGAAATCACATTAATTTTTATGAATTTTGATCTAAATTTGTTTGTAGATAATAAGTTCAATGAAATGTACCTATGAATAAAATTTGAAAAAATTTCAAGCACTAAAACTATTTATCCTGATTTTGTTAAATATGAAAGCATTAGAAAAATGGGCTAAATATAGGAAAATTCAAAAAGAATATTTATAGTGCTTGAAAAAAATTCTCAAATTTTATTCATAGGTAGATTTCAATGAACTTATCATCCATAAAAATAATAATTGTTAACCACCAAAAATGGCAAGGGTCCAAAGAAGAATTTTCCGTCCATACCAGAAAATATTTAAGGTAGAAAGACATCACAGAGGAGCATCCCAGTACCCCACCGCTAAATTGACCAGGTATGCCTTATGCTAATCCAGATCAAGATCAAGGGCTCCTAGACCCCAAGACACCAAGAAACACAAAAGCAGAGTTCCTAAAGACTCCACTACTACAAAATCCTAGTACCCCGTTACCACACCAACCCGGTATCCCGATACCCCGATACACTGATACCATGGTCCAGTAGGAGGTGGGATGCCTATATACCCCGATCCCTTCCAGAGGCAGCCAACCAAGCAGTAAGAGTATCAGATTAACAGACTATCAAGGTAAGATCAGGTATGCCAAGATCAATTCTACAAAGAAAGACAGTGTACGACGACGTTTAAATAACAAGGAGATTGACTCATTCCTGCCACTCAGGAGTTCTATTTGAAAGCGAAGTCAACTCTGTCAAATTCCGCCAAAAAAGGGATCACTTGATTCCTTGAATCAATCCCATGATCTTCTTGCCTATCGCCACGAAACGTCCCGTAAATCGCTAAGCCACTGGACCTAATTTAGGGGAGTGCTCAGAAAGAAATGGGACCTATATATGGAACACGACTTTGGATAGAAAAGAGGACCACAACTTGAATCCAAAACCCTACAGTTCTATTTTCCACTTATCGACATGCACGAGATCTCCATCGCCAACTATGTTTTAACCCTCCTATCATGACAACGGAAAATCTCCATTGTATTCCCATTATGTGTTTATTATCAATAAAATGAGTAATATATGATCTTTACTAACATTATATTTTGATTCATCGTCGTTGTATTTAATTTATTTTATTGAGAACGCATAGGTATTGAACTACGTGGTACCTCTCCGATCATGATCTACCCCGATTGCGATCACACAAGTTGTTAATTGGAAATTCACCCCAGTGACAATTTTCTGTTAACAAAAATTAAGATCAAAATTCATAAAAATCGATTTCATTAAAGTTCTTATAACCGAAATTAAAACGAGAGATTCCTCATAAGAGACTAACTTATATATATATCACATATGCTAATGGTGACCCGAATCTGGAATATTAATAATGGCAGATTGAATGAACATTCTTCCCATAAACTACATTGGTAGTTCTTTTTGCAAACTGTCAATTTTCACAAGTGACTAACGAGTTTAGTTAGGATATTGGGTCTGTAATGGTGTAAATATACAGAGTAGTTATAAGGGAGACCTTATCCATTTTTAATATTTTTAGATTTTTCTATTTATTTTAAATCCTTATTAATTTGAACCATTGAATTTCAATCTAATGGCTCTGAATTACCTTAGTATAGTCACAGTTCCTGTATACTACCTTGAAACAAATTTATCAACTTAGCAAATGATTTCTCAAGTAGGAAATAAATAATTTAATGAAACTACATTCATGTTTCGATGCAGAAAACTTGTTCCAACTTAATTATTGACGTAGTCATAACTTATAATTATAATGGACCTACTTAGATTTTGTTGACAATTTCCAATCATGCAACAACAAACTGTTTCAATCTTACGCATGACGGTTCTTCACATTTTAAAACTGTCAGTCAACATATAAGATAATCGAGTATTGCTAGGGCGTAGAGGGAGGATGCCATATATTAACTACTTTTTGTAATTTCAATTCTATGAGATATATAAAATGGTATCTATGAGATCGATTATCGAATTCTTTAAATTGAGTATCAATTTGTAATCTCGCATTGAATAATAGTTATAATGTAACACATGTCATTTATAAGATTTTAGAAGGAAAGAACTTTTATTAAAAACAAAATTCACTAAACTGGAACCTCATCCAGGATAAATCTCTCCACACATGGAGGGTAATCCATCCAAAATTGGTCATCTACAACAGTCAATGCCAATTTTGAAAAGTTGTGAGCAACATTAGGGACATCTTTGGAGTTTAGAGCTTTATTAAAATCTCTTCAATACCAGACCAATATCAGTCAAAGAAGCTTTTCCTGCCTGAATCAAATTCACCGCAACCAAAGCATCAGACTCAATCACAAACGGCGCCATTCATACGATTTTAACTCTTAATGTAACTGTACAAATTATAATACTACGACTCTAGCTTAGCATGACCCTTAGATAATCAGTGGATATATAATTAGAAAAAGCAAAATTTGAATGTAATACAAAGGTGTGTAAGATAAGACGATTTACTTAAAATATTTTATATGCATGATTTTGGGGTGGTGTGACTTTTGAGGCAAGATGGAAGAAATATAAAGACCATATTGTCGTCCATGGCACGCCAAGGGACCAACTCTCTCTTCATCACATTCAATTCCCACTTAAATGTGATTTAATTTTAGACTACAAAAATGAGTGGTGACTGCTCACATAGTCACATCTCTTTTTTGGCTCTCTCTCTCTCTCTAGGTGTGTGTTTGTGAAATGTGAATCTTTACAGACAGAAGATAAAATGAAAGCATCAAAAGGTCTTGTCAAATGATGTAAGATGATTCCCTTGGCGTGCAAGACTTCGTTGAACATATTATGATGCTTATCATCAGTTTTACCATCTGTTAAATGAAAAATATGTAGATATTGTATATATATATATATTATATAATAAAGAAAGTGAGTGATAATTTTGTAAAATAAATGGACATGTAACTATCTCATCATTTATTTTTTATTTTTTTTTGAGGATGAACTATCTCATCATTGACTGTACTGAACTTTTGTTATATTACAAATTGGAATATATCTTCAAAATGGCAACCCAAATGATATGTATATAACAAGTTATAAATTTTCATATCATTTGACACATCATTAAATCAATCGAGTTACACCTTCCTTAATTACTGTATTGTTTCAGACGTATTTCTTGAGTTTTATTTATTTATTTTTTATTTTTTTTATAATAATAGTTTCTTTTATAATATATTTGGATTGATCATTTGGGATATCAGTTAATTTAGACAGTTGGTTATATAGAATCTAACAGCTTATTTAAGTTTTTTTCCATTTAATTACATCATATTCATCTGAAGGTATCATGGAACTTGAATGTCGATCTAGGTTGCTCTGCACTTGCAATACAATATCTAAGATACATAAGATATATACATGTAAAATATCACTCTAATCAGAAAAGTTTTAATTTTGAAATAATTTAAGAAAAATTTAAATATTTTTGACAAAAACAGATCCATACAATAGGAGGGGTTGCATGTGATTCAAATTTGGATTTCATTATATATAAGACTGATATTTACTTGAACTAGTAGAGAATAATTAGTTGGGAAATTAGATTCAATACCAGATTGTATAGTCTTCTTTTGGCAACGAAAAAAAAGTGGTCAGTTGTAAATGTAATGAGAGTAGAAAAGCTTGAAAGAGAGATTTTTTTTTCTCCTTTTGCTGGGTTGACATATTAAGAATGGGTGAAACCCTAGTGATGATGAGTTTTTCACATGCTATACCCCACTTCTCAAAGAAAAAAATAAAATAAAATAATGATTAATTTGCTTTAATTAGTAGGGGTATACCCTCCTATTATTCTTATATATATATATATGCTTTTCTCATCTTTTTGCTGTAAATAAAAAGTGTTAGGGTACCTATTTCCAAAAAAAAAAAAAAAAAAAAAAAATTTAGGATAACTACATTAATGGCCAAGAGAGGATTCTTGTTGTGTAAATTTTTAACCATCAAAAGTACTCCCTTCGAGGACTAAATGTGTATTTGATTCCATATTCAAAAACTGGTTTAATTTTTTACAACTATGAAGACAATTATTTTTAGTTGTTGATTTGGGAGTTTGGTTTGTATATGAAACCACTACTTGGATACTGCAGAAACATTAATAAATTTTCTGTATCCTTCATAAAGTTGAACTGTTATCAATCACTCACTAATCTTGTCGATATTTATTAGCAGAGAGTGGTCATCCAATTGATCAATTCAACTTAATTAATATATATATATATATATTTGATAGTATTTTTAAAGCCAAAATATGGTAAATCATAACAAAGTTTTCATGTGTTTCATTGTAGTTCACTAATTTATACTGGTATTTTTCATACCTCTTATAGTTACTGTTTTGAAGTGCTTTTTTTTTTTGTTTTTTTGAAAAGGCACCAATTTATTAAAGGCAAACAAGGCCAACACACACAAACAAACAGGCTTCCCCGAAAACAGAGCACAAAAGGGCCAGAAAACAGGAAGGAAGCAAAGCACCAAAACAGCTGGGCAACAACCCAGGCAACACAACAGAAACAGAAAAACGCAAACAACAGCAGCAGAAACAGACCAAGAAAACCCCAAAAAAACAAAAATGAAATACAAGTCAGTAATCTCTAGGGTTGCACATTTTCCCCCGGATCTAGGAAGTGGGGATGGGAATGGGGGGACCTATATCCATCCCCATTTCCCCAATGTGCAACCCTAGTAATCTCCCCAGTCCACAAAATCTCCTGACTTGCTTGAGCCTATCTTTGCCAAACTATCCGCAAAGGAATTACATCTTCTTGAATCAAAAACCACGTCAATATCACCCACCTCTCTCATAGTATTTCGAATTGCCATGATAGAATTAATATGATCTATATTCCTGAACTCCCCCTTGTTAACCCAGGACACCGCCACCTTCGAATCACTAACCACTGAAATGGTCCGACCCTGCAGAGACGAATTCGATTGACAAAGTTCTACCGCTCTTCGAATAGCCCACAGCTCAGTGCATTCGAGTCTAAAATCCCCCATAACAAGAGAAGAGGCAGAGAACTTTTCCCTTGAATCTCTCAGAACACCTCCTATACCTGCAGACCCTGGTTTACCTCTTGAGGAGCCATCAACATTGAACTTGAGGCTGTCATTGGAAGGAGGAATCCAATAAACTATTTTGGACTTTTTGGAAATCTTGGTCTCAACACATAATTGATTCACGTTTCGTAACAAAGCATCCACCGAGTCCTCCGAGCATTTTCCTAAATGTTTAAACCACCATACAATCCGAAATTTTACCAAATCTGCTATCTGCTCAATCATCGGTTGCTTGTCTTCAAAAACAAGTTGGTTCCTAGAATCCCATATGGTCCAAACTATAGCACCAAACAGAGAAGACCACACCCTTTCACGGTTGGGGCTCGGGCAAAGACCTAACCAGCTGAGCATCTACTCTCTAAAAGACCTGTTTGTGCAAAAATTCACCCCCCACCAAGACATACAGACCAACTAAAGCAAATTTGCCCAAACACAATTGAGAAAGAGATGGTCAATCGATTCCGTATCCAACTTACAGAGCGAACAAACCAGGTCCACCATTTGAGTCATCCCAAACCTATGTAGCACTTCCTTGACAAACACTTTACCTTGCCAAAGTTGCCAAAGGAACAACTCTATCTTGGGAGGGCAGCTCTTTTGCCAAACGAGATTAGGTGTAGAATCAGGAATAGGCACTCTAGCCTCCAGTTGCTTGCGAAAGGATCCCACCGAGTACATACCATTAATATTTGAAGCCCAAGCAATTGTATCAGGGATTGATCTACGAATGGGAATACAATCCAAAAAGGAAGTAAAACATCCCCATTGTTCTTTTTCCCAGTCAAATGGCATTCTTCTCGTGGGAATTGACCAACACCAACCATTTTCCATCCAGCTCCCAAAATCTTTCACCACCCCATTTTTCCGGACAGCAAGCACATAGTATTTTAGGAAAGCCTCCTTCAGCGGTCTTCCATCCACTCTTAAATGAGACCAAAAATTAGCCCTCTCCCCATTGCCAATCACCATGAGAAAGCCACTATTAATCACATTAGCTGTCCTAAAGCCTTCCTTCAAGAGACCCTTAATGGATTTTATGAAGAAAGAGTCAGCATTTGAGCTCTTCCAGTCCCAAAACATACTACTCTCCTCTATTTTGTACTTGGAGCATAAAACTCTATGCCACAAGGCTGACATCTCTCTACCAAATCTCCATATCCATTTGGAAAGCATTGCACTATTCTTGTTTAGGATTCTCCTGATGCCAAGGCCACCTTTCTTTTTATCTTTGCACATTTCCACCCAATTAACTACATGAAGCTTCTTTTTGAGACCACCATCCCCCCACAAAAACCTTATTTGAATCTTCTCAATTTGTTGAGCCACTCTTATCGAAATTTTGAACACCGAGAGAAAATATGTGGGAATGCTAGAAATCACCGCTTTGATCAGAACCAAACGACCCCCTTTGGAAAGGAATTTCTTCTTCCATTGAGCCAATTTCTTTTCAATTTTGGAGATTAAAGGCAGCCAAAATTCCTTCTTGCCCGGTCTCCCTCCCAAAGGAAATCCAAGATACAAAATAGGGAGTGAAGACTTATTGCATTTAAAAGTCTCTGCCCATTGCACATTCTCCTCCTCACTCTTCTTTGTCACTCTCACAACACATGATTTATGGAAGTTTATTTTAAGACATGCTAACTCAAAACAACAGAGCACTCTCTTCGCGTTGCTTAAGAACTTAATCCTTGGTTTGAGAAAGAAGATAGTGTCATCCACAAATTGAAGGTGAGTTATATGGACTTTGTTATCATCGAAATCTTCGCTCTGAATTAGTCTTAATTCGGCTGCTTTTTAAAAGGAGGCAATTCAAGCCTTCAACCGCTATGTTGAAAAGAAAGGGAGATAGCGGGTCGCCTTGTCTCAACCCCTTTCCAATCCCAAATTGCGGAGTAGGAGTACTGTTAACCAAAATAGAAATCAGAGGAGTCGCCACATAATTCTTCATCCATCCTCTCCACTTGATTCCAAAACCCATCCTCTCCATCATATAATCAAGGTAGTCGTGGTCAACGCTATCAAGTGAAGTGCTTTTCTTCTCTGTGAACTGATTTTGATAATATGCTAATGCTACAAATATTCTAAAGTTGATTGCCTGTATTCATATACATCCGCAAAATGGTCATGATTTCCAATGCTTGTTGCAGAAACTTAACGATGTTCTCAACTTTCTGAGGCTCCCACAAATGGAATTAAGAAGTATTGATGCTAATCTAGATTGATAGTTATCGATTACATTTTGTATTTATTTAATCATTTAATTATCTGTCCAGTAGTTAGAGTTGTTAACATTGTCAAACTACTAGTTGTTTGTCTTGTATTAGGATACGTAGTTCTACTTTTACCGTTAATCATATATATATATATATATTTAATAGACTTTGATGAGAAATACTAGAAGAATTATTCTCTACATGGTATCAAAGCTTCATTAATTCAAACGAATTCTTGATCCACTATGACTAATAAGTAATACCACTATGTCTTCTTCCTCACACTCAGTAACCGTGATTTCTTTTTCTTACTCCTCTCATGAAATCAGTTCTTCTTCAAACACCATCGTATCTATAAACATTGTTGCTCAAGCTCCATTGAAACTCCTAGCAGCAAACTATCGTTCATGGAAACTTCAGTTTCATACACTCTTTGTTGTGTTCAATCTTATGGGCTTCGTTGATGGCCAAAAACCATGTCCACCGGCAACCTTCACAATGAACGATATTGCAGTACCTAATACTGCTCACTACATATGGATCAGACAAGACCAACTGCTCCTGAATGCAATCCTTGGATCTATATCTCCATCCATTATTCCCTTTATTGTTTCCGCTCAAACCGCTTGTGATACATGGACTGCACTCGCCAACACTTATGTGAAGCCTTCCAGAGGCCATATTATGCATCTCAAGGGTGTCCTTACCAATTTCATCAAAGGAACTCAAACTATAACCAAATACATGTAACACATTAAATGAGTTGCCGATGAGCTGGCCATGCTGCTCCGAAATTTTTTGAAGATCTAACTGTCAAAATTCTGAATGGTCTAGATGATGAATTCAAAGATATCTCCTCCCCTGTCCATGCTTGTGATTCAGCAATATCTTTCGAGGAATTCCATGATAAACTCATCAATTTTGAAGCTGTACTGAAACAAGAAGCTGTGAAAAGCCAATGGTTGCCCATTACCACCAACTACGCAACCAAGCCATCACGTGGCAGCCACCACAACCACGGGAAATATAACAAGTGTAATATGGTGCGGAATGTAAATAACACTTGATATTTATGTGGAAACCCTCACGGGAAAAACCCGGGCTGTTATGCGCGCCACATACGAACCTCGAATCCACTAATTGAAATGATTACAACCTAATCCCGGTTTAATGATCTAATCCCGATCAATAATCATCACAACTACCTAATCCCGGTATAAGTGGACCTAGTCCAATTGCTTGCGAATTAAGTAATCTAATCCCGGTCACAACACAAGACTTAATTATCTAAGAAGAGATAATACAACCTAAGTGAATATATGAAATATCCAAAAATGCAATTAGAGCTAGGTAACCCTATATGCTTATCTAGGATGATGATTTTTCAATTAATTCAATCCTAGATATCAAGCTTAGCTAATCAAAGATTAAACAACCTAGATATAGCTAACAAAATACAACACTCAATCATGTCAACACAACAATCTCTATTTTGTATCTAGAATATATTCTAAGAACATACAAATAATATAAGAGATGTCAATGATAAATAAAACACTAATTATATATGATAATAGTGAAGAACTTACCAAAGAATGTGTGTTGACCAAAACCCATGCAAGCAAGCATCCTAACTATGCTAGAAAATGCTAGATGATATTTTGATGCATATGAGAATGGTTTTTGAGTGTTAAAAATGTGTTATTGATTTGATTTTCTCTCAAATGTCTCTTTTTGAAGTTTAGGGTTCTTAGAGTTAAAGAACATTGATTTAGAAAATGAGAAAGTATGATATTTATAGACATCAAGAACAGGGCATGTGAAAAGACAATTTTGCCCTTGAAACGCACCGATCGGCGGTTTCAATCGGTGGCCAGGTCACCGATCACAACCACCGAATTGAGCCTGTGAAGAACAGAGCATCAACGACGGTTTCATTCGGCGGTTTCGTAACCGCCAATCCAACCGCAGAATCAAACCCGAAAGAATAAATCGATCAGGTATGAACGGCGGTTTCGAACGGCGGTCGTGGCCGCCAATCTTAACCGCAGAATTGCTCTAGACACTTCTGGACACAAACGGCGGTTTCATTCGGTGGCCAGGCCGCCAATCATAACTGCCGATCACCAACAGAGGTGAAAACCAAGGAGAAGCCAAGGGCATTCTCCGTAGACGGTCTTCGCGTAAAATCAAGCACATTCTAGTGCATGCGCGGATGTTTCCGAACAATATCGGGAAATGAATTACCAGACCCATAACACACAACAAGATATAATAATCAAAGTGTTAGTGTGTAATGTGACATATGAAGAGAATGCACATAATTGTAAGAATGTAAAGTGTGTGTATGCTTCTAAATCTCTTCAAAGAAAGTTAAGCACTAGAAGTATACATTTGGAGTGCTTGACAACCTTGAGGACTTGAAAGGGTCTTAAGCTTGATAATGAATCACTTAAGCTACCCTTACATACAATCCCCAACACGTGGTTTGTCCACGAAATAAGCCAATCAAGATATGGGATTGAGAATGTGCGTGTCTTTTTGAATACAACATAGAGGGTGTGATAAAGGGTTGTTAATCTGTTATTACCAAATTTTTCGGATTAGTCAATATTACAAATATAACCCAAATTCACAAAACAATAATCAAGTGTAATATGGTGTGGAAATATAAACGACACTTGATTTTTACGTGGAAACCCTTAACAGGGAAAAACCACGGGCTGGTAAGTGCACCACACTCGAACCTCGAATCCACTAATTGTGATAGCATATACAACCTAATCCTGGTTTGACAGCCTAATCTCGGCTAATATCCCGCTACCACTACCCACATGCCTATAAAAGTGGACCTAGTCTAATTTGCTCATGTGACCACCTAATCTCGGTGTCCGACCTAATCCCGGTCTATCACACAAGACTTACTTCTCCGAAGAGATCAAACCCTAAGTGAATATGCAATGATATCCAAATATGCAAATAATGCTAGGGTACACTAAATGCTTATATAGGATTATATAATGACAATAAAATCAATCCTAGATATCAAATATAGCTATATGTCATGGCATAAAGCTTAGCCATGTTAAGGATAACCAATCCTAGATACAATAGCTATAAAAAATAATCTCAATCATTTTAATGAGATCAAATAGCTAGATGTTAGATAAACATGAAAATCCTAGCTATCATAAATAACCCAATCAACACATAATCTCAATCATGTATGTAGAATTTAATCTAAACACATACAAGTAATAAATGAGATAAAATTGATAAGCAAAAACACTAATTATGTAAGATAATAGTGTTCAACAAATCATACCATGTGTGTTGAAGAAGACCTATGCATTAGCACATACTAGATGATCCTAGATGATGCTTAGATTATGATTTATGCATGTGGAAATGGGTTTGGATGATCAAAGATGAGTTCTTGGGTGAATCTCTTTCTTTGAAAATCCTCTCAATCAAAAATACGGGTTTTTTGAGTCATTGAAGTGACCTAAGGTCAAAGAGGCATATATATATGATGTCTAATTGAAGCTATGTCATTTTGGAAGTTTTCCAAAAAATTTCCGCGCACACTGCTCTACATAGGGCGGATTTTGGGTGGATGTAGGGCGGATTGAAAAATCAATCAGGTGCCCGCTCTACGTAGGGCGGGTGAACATCGGTTTGGGCGCGACAGCGCATCGGCCTCAACTTGAAGCACCTCAAAACATGACCAAACGACATTGAAACCTTTCGTATGATATATCGTTGGAAAGGTATGGATGTCTACTTTCTACTCCAATTTATGGAATGACATTTCGATGTCTGTAGAAAACGTTATGGTTAGTTGAGTGACCAAAGGTCAGAAACGGATAACAACATAGTTGCCCTGTTTTAGTGGTCACTTTGGAGATTTCAAAACTAATCCAAACGGTCATGAAATATTACGAATAATATACTGTTGGAAAGGTATGGGTGTCTAGTTTGTCCAAAATTTTACAAAACTCAATTTCAATCTTTTTATAAAAAGTTATGGTCACAAGACCATACAAAGGTCAGTTTTGAAAAATATTTAAAACATTGAAATCCAATCTTTTGAAACTAGACACTTTACTCCAAACAACCAAACCAAAACTACTACTTATCCAAGAGAAGAATGAGACCTTCTTAAGTGGTCAACCATTGCGCTAAGACATGCACACCATCGTGCAAGAAACGGAAACGAATTACACCACACTTAAGAGTAATCATGAAGTGCAAGTGTAGGAAGTGAATGCATCCTAATGCCTAAACATGTCATGGCATTTCAATGAACAAGATGCAATCACTTAAACATGCATGAATATAATTCATGGCTTTGCATCATAATGCCTAAACATGTCATGGCATTTCAATGAACTAGATGCAATCAAATAAACATGCATGAAGAGATATTCAATAACATGAATGCACACATATAGAAACACACAACATACAAGTATTAGAGTTATGCATGAGTTGTGTGTGTGTGTAACTAGATCTCTTCAAAGCAAGTAAGCACTTAGAAATTTACCTTTAATGCTTCTTCTCTTGAGGTCTTGAGAGGGCCTTGGTTATGCAACGCATCAACCATCATATGCCTAAGCTACCCTTACAACAAGCCCCAATATGTGGTTTATCCATGAAATAAGCCAATCAAGATATAGGAATCCTTACACTATAAATATTATGTGCTTTTTGTTGATTTACAAAATATGACTGGCTTTATCCTTTGAAAAATGAATTCGATGTTCATGATGTATTCACATGTTTTAAACTATTGGTTGAATTTTTTTTTGGTCACTCCAGTGTTTCTCTCTACAGTGACAATGGTGGTGAATATATTGCTTTAAAACAAACTCTTGCTAGTCATGGCATATTACACTTCACTACACCACCACACACACCAGAACACAACAGTGTCTCTGAACGCCGTCATCGTCACATTGTAGAAACTAGTCTGTCACTACTCACTCATGCATCAATGCCACATACATTCTGGTCTAATGCATTCACCACAGCTGTGTACTTGATAAATAGGATGCCTACACTGTTGCTTAATATGTCATCGCCTTTGAAAAAATATTTTCTGTGCGTCCCTCCTATGATAAATTATGTGTGTTTGAGTGTCTTTGTTATCCATGGATTAGACCATATAATTCTCACAAACTAGAGCCTCGGTCTAGAGCATGTCTTTTTATAGGATACATTCTATCTCAAATTGCTTATCACTGTTTAGACCTAGAAAACGACCGTATATTTGTCTCCCGATAAGTTACGTTCGTTGAGTCTGTATTCCCCTACACTAGTCTCCACTGTCAAGTCCCTCGCTCCAACACTGAAACACACACATCCTGGCTGTTCCAACCCATACAAACGGTTCAGGTTCCCGTTACTTATGTACAAACGTCACCTATTTTTGCTTTTCATGAGACCTCTCGTTCGGTGGCACTGTCAAGCAATCAAGCATGAGCCACGACTCCCGTTCCTTCTCAACTCCGCACTGCCCAACCCACACCGGAACCAGCACTGAATCAGTCCTCACCTGAACTAGCACCCATTGCCGTAACCCACACTAGCCTACTAGCACCAAATCAATTATCACTTGCACCGGCACCTACTGCCGCAACCTAACAGTACCGTGTACTGCTCAATCCGTGCCTAAACCAGCACCAAATCAACATCCATCTGAATTGACACTCAACACCGTGATTCACACCAGCCACCCCATGGTTACAAGATCAAAGAACAATATTCACAAACCACTCACAAAACTTTCCCTCACTAGTGTGCTGTCATCACCTGTACAAATTGAACCAACTTGTGCTTCCCAAGCTCTAAAGGTTCCTGAATGGCAGAGAGCAATGTCGGATGAATTCGATGTACTTATTCAAAATGGCACGTGGGACATGGTTCCGTCACACTCGACTTACAATGTTGTGGGGTGCAAATAGGCGTTCTACATAAAAAGGTCTCTAGATGGCTCTATTTCTAGATACAAGGCTCTCTTGGTAGCCAATGGGTTTCATCAACGGTCGAGTCTTGACTACATTGAGACCTTTAGTTCAGTTGTTAAAACCACCACAATTCAGGTTCTATTAAGTGTCGCTGTTTCTCGTGGTTGTTCCCTTTGTCAACTGGATGTGAATAATGCCTTTCTTCAATAGCTTTTGTCTAAGGATGTCTTCATGGCACAACCGCCGGGCTTCATAGACCTCGTCTATCCCGCGCAAATATGTCGCATCAAGAAAGCCATTTATGGCCTCAAACATGCTCATCGGGCGTGGTACAATGAGCTTTGCCAATATCTTTTCCAAACTGGGTTTGTCAACTCTAAATCTGACTCTTCTCTATTCATTTTTAATGCTAATGGATGTGTTCTATTTTTGTTGGTGTATGTTGACGACATAATCATCACTGGAAGTAACAGGGTATTGGTTGACAAATTTGTTGTTACACTTGCTCAACGATTCTCAATCAAAGATCTTGGCTCACTATTATATTTTCTTGGGGTTGAGGTTCTTCCTTTTTCGCATGACAAGTTTCTCTCTCAATAGAAATATGTGACTGATCTCTTGGTTCGCACTAAAATGTTTGATTCCAAACCAGTTTCGACTCTGCTTCCCATGGACCATTCTCTCAAACTTCTTGACGGCACATTTCTTACAGACGCCAATGAGTTTCGTCAAGTAATTGGTGCCTTACAATACCTATCATTTACTCAACCCGATATTGCATTTACAGTGAACAAGCTTGCTCGGTTTATGCATCATCCAACGACTGGTCATTGGTCTCTTACTAAGTGTCTTCTCCGTTACCTGTGGGGAACACTCGTTCATGGCCTACTCCTACATCGTGACTCTTCGGTCTTATTGCATACATTTTCTGATGTAGATTCGGTGAGGAACTAGAATGATCGCACCTCTACAAGTGTATATGTCATCTTTCTTGGAACAAATGTTATTTCATGGTGTTCTAGCAAACAGCGATCAGTCGCTCGATCCTCGACTGAAGCGGAATATAGAGCCATCGCTCTTGCTGCCTCTGAAGTCCTTTGGCTCTCTAATCTTCCCTATGAACTATCTATTGTTGATGCTAATCCACCGATAATTTACTATGACAATGTTGGTGCTACCTATCTGTGCTCTAATCCAGTATTTCACTCGAGAATGAAGAATATACCTATTGATTTTCACTTTGTTCGTGAAAGAGTTCAGCGAGGTCAAATCCGGGTGTCACATATTTCCTCTTTAGACTAGCTGGCTGACTTTCTTACCAAACCCCTATCCAGATCACGTTCATTCTACTACAGTCCAAGATTGGTGTCTCTGAAATGCCCACCATCATTTTAGGGTGCGTATTGATGCTAATCCAGATTGATAGTTCTCGATTACATTTTGTATTTATTTAATCATGTAATTTTCTGTCCAGTAGTTAGAGTTGTTAACATTGTCAAACTACTAGTTGTTTGTCTTGTATTAGGATACGTAGTTTTACTTCTACTGTTACTCATGTATATATATTTAACAGACTCTGATGAGAAATAACAGAAAAATTATTCTCTATAAGAAGCCGTCAAGTTAAAATACACACGGGTTCATTGTCGGAACTTATAAATAACTGAGCTGATGTCAACGGAACAATGTATGAAAGTTTTCTCTGTGACTATAAACGATGACTCTGCTAACTTGTGTATGGTGTAAATAGCAACTCCTAATTAGTTTTAGTTAGAGACAAAATACTTGTTTGCCCCGTTAAAATTTTGGCTGCCACAGAGGGATGGATGACGGATGCAGGATGCTTCAATGCTTGTTTTTCTTTTCTTTCTCAACATCCCGTTGAGCCCCCATTTGTCTTTAATCTTGTTATTGATCATAGATACTCTTATGTAAATGTCCCCGCTAATCAAAGAATTTTCAATTGCAAATAGCGATTCATTGATTTGTTTCATATATATATATATATATATATATATATATATATATATGGTCCCGTTCACATCAGTGCGCACTGATGTAACTACATCAGTACCAATGAATGTAGACCACTGATTATGAAGAAGTTTTGATAAGTGCATATACTTTGAGTCAAAGTATGTAAATCTAATAGTCAACATCCAATGCACTGATGAAGTTATATCTGTGCTCACTAACTTGAACATTTATATATATATATATATATTAAATAACTTGAATTGATTAATATATATTAGTTAGAGGGTTAGACAGAAGTGTTTTAACAATTTGTTTTCTCTTTTTATCATAGCATCTTCTTACTCTATAAATAATGAAAAATATATGCCAAATAATGTCAATTTTCTCCAATCGTTAGAACTAAATTAGTTATTCATGTAGATGGTCGATCTACTGTTGATGTGGGTTGGGTCGAATTTGAGTTAGGCCCAAGCAACTTCATCTAACCTGTCGAATCGAGCACGTCGACTTCTTTAAAAACCAGCAAAAAAGAATGAAAACAAACCAAAAAAATGGAAAAAATAACAAGGAAATGGTGTGGTGGCTGATTTTCAGCCTTAGGTGCGCTTGGGCTGAGCGTTTATGTAAATAATGATTGTAATTAGAAATGTGTGTATTCCAGTGGTCGAAGTTTGTTTATGTAGAGTTTGGACACGCGAATAAGCTTTTTCCAGTCTAGAGAAGTCAAAATCCCCTCTATGTGACCAAATAGGTCTATTTATAGGCTTTCCAAGAGAGTTGGACATTAGATGTTGGTTGAAGAGAATCCCTGAAATCTTGGCTGGATTTCATGGGATCAATAGTTGCTTGACCAGTTCAAACTAGTAAGTGAATTATCTCAAACAAATAAATGTATTATCTGTTGAGTAGAAGAACGACTGAGTCAAGTAGTGTTAGTTTCGCGGGTCAACTCGTATTAGATGGGCCTGGACTATACTCAACACGAAGAGGTTCGAGCTTTAAGCGTTGGGCCCAAAAGCCATTTTTAACTACCACGATTTGTCCCCAACTCTCTAAAGTGGAAGTCTCCGAGTTAGAGAGTGAATTTTCGTCGAGTCGGACACGGGTTCGACAAGGTATCATTTTGAACCAACGTTACGAGGCTGATCCTTAAAGTATTTTTCGTCGAGTCGAACATGGGTTCGACAAGTAGTCAAGTAGTTGGAAATTTAGTCAAAACCGACTCGTTTTTACAATGACGTAGTATTTAGTGATTCGCATGCCTCGAGAATGGGAAGTCTAATCGATGGGACTAAAGTGGTTCAGTTCCCTAGGGCTGACGTAAGGCTTTGTTTGTAGGCGCACTATCTCGTTTTGGGTGCAATTTTTGAAACACTTTGAATTTCAAAATTTAACCATAGCAGTTACCTTGGTTAGCTGATAACCGTAGCGGTTACAACACATGGCGACCAGGGTTAAAGTGTTGGTTTATAAACCAAACTCTTCTACTTCTTAAACAACACTTAGACAAAACTCTTTCGAATATCTGATTATCTTCTAAGTGAAGGCATCCGTGAATCTTTACGAACTCCGGTTGATTTCTCCAGTGATTTTTACTCAAATCTTTTTCAAGGTAAGTGAAGGTTCTTCCATTTTTGTTTGTTTCAATTCGCACAAGATTTATTTTCATGTATGTATAGGGAACTAGCAAAATTATTTTTAGGATTTTGCCCAGAATCAAGTATTCTTCGATGTGTTCGAAAAAACTGATTTAGTGACAAGTTGAATCCATCTGATTGATGTCTTGAGTTGTTTGTTTTGTTTATGTTGTCGAGTCATTTAGCGTCGTTTGTAGGACTAGATTTTGAGTCGATCGACTCAGATTAACTGAGGTTTCAGTGGATTGATCCTTCCTTTAGGTTTTGACTGCCTATTCAAACCCTGGGTTTTGATTTTAAGTCCTAGGTTCTGATTTTAGATATCAGTTTGTGCTTGACTTTTGCACTTTTTGCATTTGTCAGCTTTTGGAGACGTTATGTCGAGTGAGAGCATGACCTCGGATCCAGTATATACCTAGACCTAGACATAGACCTGGCAAAATTTTACACGACCCAAACCCATTCGAAAATAGCGGTTGGTGGGTCAAGTTTATCGGATCAGGTTGCTAATGGGTCAACCCATTAAGACATGAAATATAATGGGTTGGTTTTGGGTTCACCCTTAAAAAAACCGTTAATTCGATAACTCATTAATACAAAGATTTTTTTTTTTAATGTGTTTATGAAATTTATTAAAAACAAAATTTGTACAGTCACATTATGGAATTTATATATAAAAAAAATCTCTATAATTATGGTAAGAATATATTTTACTAGTTAATTTTTTTAAAATTTCTAATTTTTTTTCCTTTTTCTGAAAGAGGAAAAATTTCTAAATTAAAAACTCTAAAACTATAAATCAATTATTTCACAATATTATAACCCTAACCCTAACCCTAAAACTCTAAAAGTAACTAGTGAACTTGATTTCATGAATTTGATCATTCTTGAAAGTATACAAAAAAGGTTAAATAGCTTAAAGCATACCTAGGGGGGGGGGGGGGGGGGGGGGTGAATAGGTTTTTACGTCTTTTTCAATCCCTTGAACAAACTTTCATTTATCCACTTTCATTTATCCCTCAAGGTAGCCTTACATACAACACATAAACCATAAATCCATACATAGACAAGATAATCATATGATCATATAAGCATAGTCCATGAATATCAATTAGTTGTATGAGGTATAAGAACACATAAACTCAACATCAAAGAATACTTGTATTTCAATATTTGTTCAATGTATTACAAGTATAACCAAATAACACTATACAAAAAAAAAAAAAAAAAAATACAATATACAAAAGAATTATATTCACAAATAAGATTAAATGAATAAGTTTACAAATCACACTTTACAAAATCTTGTTTCAATAAACATCACAAGTGAATAATATGCAACAAGATAACAACATACACGTATACAAATATAGAATATAGAGATAGGAAGAATTAACACAAGAGATTTTTTAACGTGGTAAAACCTCTAAAGAGGAAATATCCACGGGTTGAACTACAACCATTGGGTACTATATATATTGGATGGTAAATTAGAAATTCCATAAAATGACCAATCTTTAGCTCACCTACCTAGTGGAGTCTATGTCTACCCAACCCTATTGGAAAGTACGAAATCCCTCAATGATGCGAAGCCACCATATATTGGACAACATACAAAACCAACATCGATGGAAGATTAGAAATTCCTCAAGAGTGTATACACATCCCGTGTACCCCTCTCTTTTGGAGTCTATGTCTATCCATACGACTAGGTCTACCAACATACAAGCCAACTCCCTATCCAAGGCATTCATGTCTCTAAGGAGCCTCCCATGCATGACTATCCGAGTCCTCCTGACTCTAGCCGTGACTTCTTGCTTGGTTATCCGGACCTCACGTCCTAACCAAGACTTCCTTGCTTGACTATCCGGACTCCTTGTCCTAGTCAAAACTTCATGTCTTTTACAAGGACTTCCTAGTGTGATCATGTGAATGCAAATGATGCAAACAATCAATTCAACATAGAACATGTGATCAATACATTCCATGGAACAACTAGACCTAAACATGTGACAATACAAGAAATAAAAGTCTAGATGCAATACTTGAATAAAAAACCTAGAGTATGTGAAAACATCTAACACATGAAACTCATAGTTTCATTCACACAAATAACACTTGAACAATTCATATACATGAAGCACAAATTCAAGATGTTATCAACATACACAAAAATGCTAGAATCACTAAAAGTGTTCAATGAATATTCTAGCCAACTATTAGAGCAAGGATATATTGAATAATCAATTAAAATCCTATTTGTCTCTAAATACACATACAAGAGCATTAATCCTAGATTTTATCAATCAAAGGATCAAAACACATTTCAAGGATTATTAATCATAAAATGATTCAATTAAGTCACAAATAATCCTAGATATCAATCTAATCACAATACAACTCTCAAACATGTGAAAAACCTAGAATCTAAGAAACTAGTTCACATTTGTCTCTAATTAGACTTTTGATTAAGATTGATTATGAAGCTATTTTTCTCAATAGCATTCACCATACATACACATACATATAGAAGAAGAAACCCCAAGCAAATTGAAGGTTATAAAAGAAGAAATCTCAAAGATATGAACACTACCTTGGATTCTCGAGCTGGTTCTGTTTTCTGTGTGCAACCACTAGAAAAGTCGATCAAACAGCTGCCAAACCACTTGGAAAAGGTAGAGAACTTGATTATGAACAATCTCCAAATCACCCAATTCCGACTTCGTATGAGAAAGTTATAGTGTTTGGAAGATGAGAAAAATTGGAGAGAAAATCTGACGGGGATTTCAACTTTTCTTCTTGAAAATGAATTGAAAGGAATGGGAGAGTTTAAAAAGAAGAGAGAGAAGGGAGCAAACTGGCCAACCAGAGGGTGCCACATCACCCTCTGGCTGTGTGGGGCGCGTGTGCCACACGGGGGCAGAGGCCTGCCCTGGCCGGCCTCCACACGGGGTGGCCAAGCTTGGCCACTTGGCCTCGCTTGCTTCTCCCGCGCACTGCTCGCGTTCTTTGGCCGTATTCAGGCCTCCGAACTCCGATTTCGAATCCGTCTTCAGATTACAAATTGTGACTCCCTCACACATAACGATGACTATGAAACTTTGACAAAAGGTTGAGAAATCATCTCGGAATACGACAACGAAAACAACTCAACGAATGAGAATGAAAAGTAACGTAGCTACATAGTTTGCACTCGAAACCTAATGAATGAGTAACCGAAATGACCAGGACTCAATAAGGAATCATAAGAGATCATGTTCAAGTCCAAAATAGAAAAAGCGAAAACATATAAACACAAAATCACACACGTATGCAATTTCCTAGACATAGTCCTAGAACATGCAAATTACAATGTTTGTCAATTTGAATCTATTGCATGAGCATACATTACTAAGTGTGTGAAAGTGATATATAAATGTTGTTCAATCATGCAAGAACACATATGAATGCCATGTGTGTGTGTGTGCCTAGCCTTGTAAGAGAAATGAGGTCTTATATACCTTTGTAGACCGATGAAGCATATTTCTCTTTGAAGCCGACATTTTGCATGAGTTGTGGCCAAGTCTTTCTTTGACGTCTTGATTCTTCAAAATTTAGACCACTAAACATTACAAGGCAACATTGTTTTGATATGGAATACATGCCAAGACAAACCAAAAACCTAACAATCTCCCCCTTCGGCAAATTTCATGTCAAAACCCCTATACAAATACTAAAACAATTACAAAGAAAATTTGGTCACAATGAGTACAATTAGTTACACATTATTAGACACAAATTATAACAAGTCTTGAACTTCATCTTGGTCTTCTCTTGAAATCACCTAAAATAAGCTTGAAAGCACAAGAATATCCAAGAGACAACACATATGGCAATATTCATTCTTAGACAATAAAAATAAACATTTGAGTTCAAATGAATCATGTATGCTCCCCCTAAATACATGTAATCCAACAAAGTATTCTAGCCAAGAATTAACAAAAAATATTACAAGCCATAGAGTTCAAACTTGATACCAAATACACCAAAAACTAAAAAAGATAATATGAGACTAAGTAAGCTAGATATATGTCTCCCATATTTCTCCCCCTTTTTGACATGATATGAAGCCAAAAGGAAAGAGTAAGAAAATATACCTCAAGATACTCTCTAGCCACTTGTGCCACCAAGGAAAGTAGTGCGATGTGATGATCTCATATAATGCTTTGTTGTAGTTGTTTTTCCTTCCAATTCTTTGATCTTCTCATCTTGAACAACTAACTTAGTATTAAGATCTTCAATCTTCCTTTGTGACGCCTCAATCATCCTTCATGACTCTTCAACCTCTTTCTTCAATTGTATAGCCCAACTTGGAAGAATAGGTGTGCTAGGGACATGGCTTGAATTAAGAAGTTCACCAAATAGCCTAAATGTATCACTAGGCTTTCCCTTTTCCTTGTATGACATGGTTGTCACACGTTTCTCACTTAACTTCTCTAAGGGAGGAAGTAGCACATCATCATCATAATTCTTCAACCCTTTAGCTAAACACAATTGAGAAATAAACCCCGGAAAAGCTAATTTCCTATCCAAACGACTTGAACAAGCCACGATTTCAATATGTTCAATAAGCAATTCTCCAAGATTAATAGGTTTGTTTGTCACCAAAGCATAAACAATCTTGATCTTTTCTCTATTAAGTTCGTAAGCATTAGTAGAGACAACAAGATTAGAACAAACAAATAAATGCCAAAAAGCACTCACTTTGGTCAACTTACTTTGCCTAATGAAGGCACGTTTCCCCCACACAAAGTTGACATCATCACAAAGAGTTTTACCCATTAAATCAAGGTTTTCCAAGACATCAACATCAAGGAAATCCGACTCAATATCTTCGGGCAAACCTAGAAATTCATTCAATTTCCAAGCACAAACTCTAAAGACAACTCCTCTCATGTTCAAAACCGCATCCTCAACGGTGGTTCTTGATTGGTATACATAATAAAATTCTCTAACCATTGTCTCATTAACAATTCCTGTCATGTTAATCCAAGTATCCCATTTTCTTTCCGTAATTACCTTATGAACATAAGAGTTAATACAAGAGTTCAAGTCAATACCTCTTTCTTGAATAATCTTTTTGCTTTCAAAGATTCCCAAACTTTTTATCTTGCTAGCTTTGGAAACTTTGGACGAAGAAGTAGACTTAGACTTGTCAATAGGATTCGAAGAATTAGAAACACCAATTTTCTTAGCCTTTCCCATGACATTGTAACAACACAAACACTAAAAACAAAACGAGTGGAAACATAGAAACAAGTTAGTGACCAATAAACATATACAAAGGCAAAAATATCATTTTTGAGCAAATCAACATGCATATAAGAAATTATCATAGCATCTCCAAGATTTATCAAAAATAAGAATAATGCCAACAAACAACAATTTTAAAGAATCGTGTGAACAAATCATACAAGAGAAAAAAACATAGCATATAATGCTCCCCCTTGATAAATGCCCCATCTAACATCTAGATAGATAATTGTTCACATGTATCGCCACACATTCACATCACAAGCAATTTATATTAGATTTTCAAATAAGCTCCATAAATCAATGAGAGTCACACTTAGATTTTCAATCTCTCTCATATATCTTCTAAAATTGCTAAAGTATCAAAATACCAAATAAGCAAATGTGAGTGTGTGAAGATTTTGCTTCAAGTATATAAATGGAAGTATTTTGAAAATCAAACATGCAAACATTTTCAACATCTATTCATCTCAAGCCTTTCCGTAAAAAGGTCAAACCGATCATCATCCGGAATTTTGCTTTTAAAAAGAATAGATCTCAATATGTGAGCGAAGTGTGTGCATGTGACTCGTCAATCCATTTCTATTTGACAACCCGAGCTATTTTGATTTTTCAACTATACTCCATAAGCCTTTTTGTTTTGTTTTAGGCTTAAATCAAAGATATATATTTTTTAATTATTCATTTCAACACTTCTTTGATTTTTTACAAACATAAACATATACACCTCATGGCGGCTTTCACTCATCACAATGGTGTAGCCCTTTCCTACATTGAGCGGCTTCACAACCAAGGTGTTTAGCCCTTTCCATGAGGGTGCCCATTGAGTTCTATGTTGCCGAAGCAAATGGATACTGACCATTGGTCATTTTTAAATGTACTAGTCCTTAGGACTTCAAGTTGTATCCATATTTACATTAATCAAACTCAACACACTTAACCAAACATATAAGAGAAGAAAAGTGCATTTTAGAAACCAAGATTTTATGGCTTAAAAGCACATGATCAAAAAGCAAGTAAATAGACTTACTTAAGATTTCTACTTCTCAAGAGAGTAGCTTTCAAAGAATATGAAGCATATTTTTCAAAATTTGCCATTCAACAATCATACAAACAATAATACACAACATGATAAAGATCAATGTGAACAATTATCACCAAAACCAAAAGATCTTAGACTTGCAAATGTCAATGAGGACCATATAAACACTATATTAGTTCTCAAGTATGACATGCTTCATGAAGTATTACACATAATAAGTTGAGAGATTAAAAATCAAGTAAGCAAGCAATATGATATAGAGATACCTTTTGCAAGCTATTTTCATCAAATGTAAGGCCTTCACCCTTTTTATGAGTTCTCTTGGCTTGTAAGTCCTCATGACTACAAGTTATAGGTGTGTCGATTTCAAGAGACTAAAAGCTAAGCATTTCAACTCAAACAAAAAAAATGACTTTCTCTAAAAGTCTTAACAATATTGTAACCATATAGATTTCATAAAACAACTTCTCAAAAAGTTAATCAATAGATTTTGACTATCATAACAAACAATGTGAGATAGCTAAGTTCATGTTAAGTTGTAGAGATACAAAGCAAACAAGCTAAGCTTTTAAACAACAAAACACTAATCTTAAAGCTAACACACATGTGCAACTTACTTTATTGGTAAGAGCACTCACCATTGACAAATTTTATCTTGGGTGGACCTACACAAACATTATCAAGATTTTCTTTGACAACAATGTTGAATCTAGAGTAAAGTTCTTCAACAACTTGATTTACAATAATATCATTGATACTCTTCTTTTCAACATTATTAGCAACACATACATTGTCAAATTTTGCAAGGTTTCCACTCTTCACATTCCGGACATTTGTGACATTATCATGCTTTCTATATTCAAAAGCCTTAGCATGCCTAAAATGAGGTCCAATCTCTTTATCCCTAGATACATTTTCTATGTTGCAATATTCAATGAATTTAAAGCACTTGGGCTTGATATGGCCTACGGTATTGCAAAAATGACATATGAGAATAAAAAAAGAGATTTTACCTTCCGGGATGGGAGAAGCACAAATGGGAGTTTGAAGAGGTACCTTGTTCTTCAACTTGTTCTTTTTCTTGGAACGTCTCTTCTTAGGAGCTTTCTTATCAACAATGACCTCGCATGTAGGAAGTGATGCTTCTATGAGCTTCTCCTCAACTACCGTGTCATTTGAGCCTCCTAGAGTCAAACTAGAGATGATCCTATCTTTTTCAAGAACAATCCCCTCAACTTCTCTAAGCTTCTTGGCAAGAGCATTCTTTTCACCCAAGAGCCTCCAAGTAGTTGAAACAAATTCATCCACTTGTATCTTGATCAAATCATCCTTCTCATAGATCTCTCTTAAAGCTATCTTCAAATTTTCTTCAAGACAATTCATCTTAGCCAAAAGATCAATGATAGTAGAATCTTCACTTAAGCACTCTTGATGATTTAGATCATCTTCCTTGTCCAATGAATCTTGACACATATCCTCTAGGATAGAGTGCGAGGCCGTGAATACAACAAAGTTGCTCACCAACTCTTCTTCACTAGAAGACCCATCACTTGAGCTCTCCTCATCACTAGAGTCATCATCTTCACTCCATGTGGCCGCCATGGCTTTTCCCTTCTTGTCCTTCTTAGAATCACCACTAGGACACTCCGAAGCATAATGTCCAAACTTCTTGCACTTGAAGCATTGGACCATTCTATTGCTCTTAGCATGACTACTCCTCTCATGAGGTGGAGTAAAAGATTTCTTGACTTCCTTTTCCCTTGAGAACTTGCCACTTGGCTTGGCACCCTTCCTCATGAACTTTCTAAACTTCTTAACCAATAAAGCCATCTCCTCGTCATCATCGCTACTACTAGCTTCCTTAACAACTTTGATAGCTAACCCCTTATTCTTAGCCTTCGGTTTCAAGCACGCCTCAAAGGTTTGAAAAGATCCTAGCAAATCATCTAAGCTCATGATGTCAACGTCTTTGCTCTCTTCAATGGCGGTAACCTTGGCTTTAAACCTCTTTGGTAGAGACCTAAGAATTTTCCAATTAAGTCTCTCACCGGAAATAGGAGTACCAAGAGCTTGGCATTGGTTTGCGATGTCTAGTAGCTTGTCTTGAAAGTCAACAAACTTGTCTTCCTCACCCATTTGCAAAACCTCAAATTGGGAAGTGAGCATTTGAAGATAAGACTTCTTCACCACTTTAGTCCTCTCATTGGTGACTTGGAGAGCATCCCACACCTCCTTTGCGGTATCTAGGTTTTGGATGTAGGAAAATTGCTTACTATCCACACCTTCGAAAATAGCATTCACCGCCCGATGACGCCATTTTGCTAACTCGAACTCATTTGTAGACCACTCACTCCTAGGCTTGGAAACTGTCACTCCATTCTTACTCTTGTTGGGAGCAAGGTAACCTTCTTCCACGGTCATCCAAGCTCTCTCATCAATAGAGCGAATGTAAGCCTTCATCCTCAATTTCCAAAACCCGTAGTTGTGACCCTTGAGAAGAGGAGGCCTAGAATTCGAAGCCCCTTCGGTCATCACCTCATCTTGGAAAACCATACTACAAAAACCTAAGCTATTCACTCGTAAGTACAACCCGAATCTTGTCGAGTGCCGTCCGACGACCCGCTCTGATAACAATTGAAAGTATACAAACAAGGTTAAATAGCTTAAAGCATACCTAGAGGGGGGGGGGGGGGGGTGAATAGGTTTTTACGTCTTTTTCAATCCCTTGAACAAACTTTCATTTATCCCTCAAGGTAGCCTTACATACAACACATAAACCATAAATCCATACATAGACAAGATAATCATATGATCATATAAGCATAGTCCATGAATATCAATTAGTTGTATGAGGTATAAGAACACATAAACTCAACATCAAAGAATACTTGTATTTCAATATTTGTTCAATGTATTACAAGTATAACCAAATAACACTATACAAAAAAAAAAAAAAAAAAATACAATATACAAAAGAATTATATTTACAAATAAGATCAAATAAATAAGTTCACAAATCCCACTTTACAACATCTTGTTTCAATATACATCACAAGTGAATAATACACAACAAGATAATAACATACATGTATACAAATATAGAAGATAGAGAATGGAAGAATTAACACAAGAGATTTTTAACGTGGTAAAACCTCCAAGGAGAAAACATCCACAGGTTGAACTACAACCATTGGGTACTATATATATTGGATGGTAATTTAGAAATTCCATAAAGTGACCAATCTTTAGCTCACCTACCTAGTGGAGTCTATGTCTACCCAACCCTATTGGAAAGTACGAAATCCCTCAATGATGCGAAGCCACCATATATTGGACAACATACAAAACCAACATCGATGGAAGATTAGAAATTCCTCAAGAGTGCATACACATCCCGTGTACCCCTCTCTTTTGGAGTTTATGTCTATCCATACGCCTAGGTCTACCAACATACAAGCCAACTCCCTATCCAAGGCACTCATGTCTCTAGGGAGCCTCCCATGCATGACTATCCGAGTCCTCCTGACTCTAGCCATGACTTCTTGCTCGGTTATCCGGACCTCACGTCCTAACCAAGACTTCCTTGCTTGACTATCCGGACTCCTCGTCCTAGTCAAAACTTCATGCCTTTTACAAGGACTTCCTAGTGTGATCATGTGAATGCAAATGATGCAAACAATCAATTCAACATAGAACATGTGATCAATACATTCCATGGAACTACTAGACCTAAACATGTGACAACACAAGTAATAAAAGTCTAGATCCAATACTTGAATAAAAAAACCTAGAGTATGTGAAAACATCTAACACATAAAACTCATAGTTTCATTCACACAAATAACACTTGAACAATTCATATACATGAAGCACAAATTCAAGATGTTATCAACATACACAAAAATGCTAGAATCACTAAAAGTGTTCAATGAATATTCTAGCCAACAATTAGAGTATGGATATATTGAATAATCAATTAAAATCCTATTTGTCTCCAAATACACATACAAGAGCATTAATCCTAGATTTTATCAATTAAAGGATCAAAACACATTTCAAGGATTATTAATCATAAAATGATTCAATCAAGTCACAAATAATCCTAGATATCAATCTAATCACAATACAACTCTCAAACATGTGAAAAACCTAGAATCTAAGAAACTAGTTCACATATGTCTCTAATTAGACTTTTGATTAAGATTGATTATGAAGCTATCTTTCTCAATAGCATTCACCATACATACACATACATATAGAAGAAGAAACCCCAAGCAAATTGAAGGTTATAAAAGAAGAAATCTCAAAGATATGAACACTACCTTGGATTCTCGAGATGGTTCGGTTTTCTGTGTGCAACCACTAGAAAAGTCGATCAAACAGCTGTCAAACCACTTGGAAAAGGTAGAGAACTCAATTACGAACAATCTCCAACTTGAATCACTCAATTCTGACTTCGTATGAGAAAGTTATGGTGTTTGGAAGATGAGAAACATTGGAGAGAAAAATCTGACGGGATTTCAACTTTTCTTCTTGAAAATGAATTGAAAGGAATGGGAGAGTTTTAAAAGAAGAGAGAGAAGGGAGCAAACCGGCCAACCAGAGGGTGCCATGTCACCCCCTAGCTGTGTGGGGCGCATGTGCCACACAGGGGCAGAGGCTTGCCCTGGCCGTCCTCCACACTGGGTGGCCAAGCTTGGCCACTTGGCCTCGCTTGCTTCTCCCGCGCATTGCTCTCGTTCTTTGGCCGTATTCGGGTCTCCGAACTCCGATTTTGAATCCATCTTTGGATTATGAATCATGACTCCCTCACACACAATGATGACTATGAAACTTTGACAAAAGGTTGAGAAATCATCTCGGAATACGACGACGAAAACAACTCAACGAATGAGAACGAAAAGTAACGTAGCTACATTGTTTGGACTCGAAACCTAATGAATGAGTAACCGAAATGACCGGGACTCAATAAGGAATCATAAGAGATCATATTCAAGTCAAAAATACAAAAAGCGAAAACATGTAAACGCAAAATTACACACGTATGCAATTTCCTAGATATAGTCCTAGAACATGCAAATTACAATGTTTGTCAATTTGAATCTAATGCATGAGCGTACATTACTAAGTGTGTGAAAGTGATATATAAATTTTGTTCAATCATACAAGAACACATATGAATGCCATGCGTGTGCGTGTGCCTAGCCTTGTAAGAGAAATGATATCTTATATACCTTTGTAGACCGATGAAGCACATTTCTCTTTGAAGCCGGCATCTTGCATGAGTTGTGGCCAAGTCTTTCTTTGACATCTTGAATCTTCAAATCTTAGACCACTAAACATTACCAGACAACATTGTTTTGATATGGGATACATGCCAAGACAAACCAAAAACCTAACAATGCTTCAGTACTATTTATTTTCAACTTTTTAATAAATCTCAAATTTAAAATTTTTTAACGGGCCGGGTCGGGTTACCCATTAATTTAACAAATGGTTTTGGGTTTGTATATTTCAACCCATTAAGCTAATGGGTCATGCTCGGGTTGAGCAATTTTAACACGAAACGACATGAATTCGTAATAACACGACCCATTGCCAGGTTTACCTGGACCTCTAGCGACATGGGAGGTGAAGTCGAAAGAGGAGTCGAACACGATAGTAGGAATGTCGATCGATTGGTCTCTGTGGTTGATCTGTCTTACATTTTTCGTGTAGATAGAGTAGGCATGATAGTGGCAAGAGCTGTGCAAGACGTTGCGCAGTCGGCCGAATTCCCAAAGTATGTAGAAGTTGCTCGAGTAGAGTGCTAGGGATCTTAGCGGGGTGAAAACAAAGCTCGTTTATATGATTATGCAAATGTCTTTTGTGCTAGTAACTCTCTTTGCTAAAGCAACCCGATAGGGGGAGCTCCTTTGCCTATCTCATGACAAAAAAAGGGAGAAGTTTTGAGAGATATAGAGGGAGCATTGTGTATGCTTTGGGGAGAAGCTTTGAGAGAGAGTAACCTTTTAGGGGGAGCATTGCACATGCATTTATTTATATTGCTTTATTGAGTGCAAATGCTTTTTATATTTGATCACCTCACATGCACTTGATCTTGGAAAGTGCTTTCTTGCTATTGTATGTAGGTATGATTATCTACGAAAAGATTGAAGACCTTGAGGACTTAGTGTCTTAGGTTTCTCTTATTGTATCGTAGAATCTACTTTTGTTGACTAATAGCTTTTGTTTTCTTTTTGCGAGGATTATTTTGTGAGTGGTTGTTTTGTCATGAAATAGCCAAAGGGCGAGATTGTAAGTTCCTTAATTTTGATTGGCTTATTTCATGACAAACCACATTTTGGGCGTTTAAAATGTAAGGGTAGTTAGGGCTTCCTTGCTCGTGATCAAGCTTATTTGGAGTCCAAGCTCTCAAGCACAAGAGCTCATTGAAGGTATAATCACTTGTGCTTAACCCTTATTGAAGAGATTAGTTGCACACACACACTTTCATATTGCATTTTTTATGATTGCATTTGTGTTTATCTTAATTGTGTGTTTATATGCTTTATCATCACACTTATGCATCTTCATATATTGCATATTTTTTGTGTGTCACATGTTTGGTGAATACTCATGATTCCATTTATTTCCATGCATGTTATTTTCACTCTTCACACTTGCACATTTTTTATACTTGAAGTGTTGCACAACACAGTGCACTGGTCCCCTTACCCGTGCAAAACCTATGCAGAGTGCGCTACTCCTCATGCGCAAGACCAGCTCTGATGTCCAGCGCAACTTGTCTAGAGGTTTGCTGCTGGTCGTGCGCCTCTCGCTTACGCAGCTCATCCAGCGCACTTGCAGGGCAAATGGAGTGCGCTGGTGTGGTGCGCTACTCAACCAGCGCACCACTAGCGCAATTGACGAGAAGTTGGACAGTTTTTTTTACCAAAACGACACCACTTCATCTAGGGCTCCTATATAAGTACCATCTTCTTCCTAGCTCGTTTTTGTGAGCTCAAAATCAGATTCAAGTGAGAGAAACTCAAACCTTAGAGAGAGAAGCTCCCAAGAACTCACATTTAGTCAACCAAATCACTTCCCTTGAGCATTTAGCATCTTCCTAGCATCATCCAAGCATAGGCTTTCTTGTTTTCTTTGACTAGGTAACTTCTACATGTCCTATAACTTCTTATTTCATTCTTGTGACATGTATGCCTAGGCTTAGCATTTATTTGTTAATTAAATGCATGTATCATTGCTTAATGTTATTCTTAGCATGTTTGAGACTTTGATTTTTGGTTGAGATGAGTTGTTTGTTGATAGCTAGCATTTATGACCATTTTGCCCTCTAGCTAAGTCTACATGATTTTCATTTAGACATTGATTGTAGGACTCATTGATTGCATTAGTTAATTGCATGTTTTTAGCCCTTGCCATGATTATTGACAACTTGTGTTGAATTAGCTTTGTTTGTTGACAATTAGGTTGCTAGAGTCTCTTTGCATCTAATTGAGTCTTCCTGTATGAGCATGTAGGCATTGTTGATAACTAGAGTGTTGATTTGCATTATAACATCTAGTTAAACATTTAGTGTAGCGTAGCATTATTTGCATTTTGGATATTGCCATATATTCACATAGGTTATTGATCTCTTCAATGAGAGTTAAGTCTTGTGACTACCGGTGTGTAGTGCTCAAGCAAATTGGACTAGGTTCACTTTTAAAGGCCTGCGGGTAGTAGTGGTGGGTTATAGACCGTGAGAGGTTGAGGTCAACCTAGGTTGTAAACATCATTGCAATTAGTAGATTCGAGGTTCGTGTGTGGCGCACACAACAGCCCGTGGTTTTTTCCCTGTTGAGGATTTCCACGTAAAAATCAAGTGTTATTTACTTTCCGCACTTTTACTTGATTTTTATTGTTTGTTGAATTGGTTTAATAGTGATTAATTTTGACTAATCGAAAAATTAGTAATAATCGATTAACAACTCATTCACCACCCCCCCTTCCTAGGTTGTTTAGACACACGCGAGTATTTATTTTCAATAAACATATAAACATGAAAAAATAACAAGGAAATGGTGTGGTGGCTGATTTTCGGCCTTAGGTTTACTTTGGCTAAGCATTTATGTAAAGAATGATTGTAATTAGAAAGTTGAGTATTCCAGTGGCTGAAGTTTGTTTCTGTAGAGTTTGGACACGCGAATAAGCTTTTCTAGTCAAGAGAAGTCAGAAACCCCTCTCTATGACCAAAAAGGTCTATTTATAGGCTTTCCAAGAGAGTTAGATGTTAGATGTTGGTTGAAGAGTATCCCTTAAATCTTGGCCGGATTTCATGGGATCACACAGTTGCTTGACCAGTTCAAACTTGTAAGTGAATTATCTCAAACAAATAAATGTGTTATCTGTTGAGTATAAGAACGACTGAGTCAAGTAGTGTTAGTTTCGCAGGTCGACCCGTATTAGATGGGCCTGGACTGTACTCAACACGATGAGGTTTTGGCTTTAAGCGTTGGGCCCAAAGGCCATTTTTGGCTACCACAATTCACAGCAAACTCATCCATATAAGTAACTTCTATCACTTTTATCTTTCAACTAGATCCATTATTTCTTAAGTCATATATATGATTCAATTTATGACCAAGAGCCCAATTTGTTTTTAATAAAAGATCAAGAGCCCAATTCGTTTCTTAAGTCATATTTAAAATTTTTTATTAAATGATGTAAATGCCTCACATTTTGGTTGGCTTATTTCGTTGACAAAATCACAATGGGGTTTAAAATTGCAAGGGTTACTTAGGATTGAAGAATTCTCCTCAAATGCTATTGAACCTCATTGTGGACTTCAAGTGCTTCAAGGAAGGTAGCATACTTGTCTTGACTCTTAATTGAAGAGATTAGATTGCGCACACACACATTTCATGCATTTGCATATCTTGTATACTCTTGTGCGTTTCATGTTTGATGCTCATGCATGTTATTTACTCAGTTCACACTAGCATAACATTCATATAGATTAGGTGTGCCTTATTGATTTGAAAAGAGAATTTTTTTTCTTTTACCGTGGTCTATACCGCTTTGTGTACTGCGGCTGGTGCACCTTGCATGAACCGCAGTTCTTGTCAAGTGCAGCCTTTGATGTTTTTCGCCATGCATGCTGTGGTTGGTGCACCTTGTCTCTAGAGTGGTCCCAACCGTGAAGTTTCCTAGAGCCTCCATGCAATGTGGACTGCAGTGCGGACACCTTGTCCGTACCGTGGCACGCACCACAATTTTAATGGGATTTAGTTGTCCAATTTCAAAACGACGTCATTTCTTTTAGGGCCTTCTATATATATGTCTCTTTCTCTCCTTAGTAGACCTAGATCTTATAATTTGAGTTTCTTGAAAGCTTGAGAGTGTCTTGCAATAAAAGTTATCAAGACTTGATTTTTATCAACCAAAACTCAAATACCCATCATTCATTCATGTTTCAAACATCATCTAGCATCATCTAGGTTGTGTTCTTCATGGGTTTTCCTCAAACACACATGACTTGGTAAGTAGAACATCATCTTCATCCATTCTTGTGTTCTTGCTTTATAAGATATCTCCTTTATGACTTGACTAGTATCAAGATTAGATTTTTATCTATATGTTGAGATTTTTGTGTTGTGTGTTGAGCTTTGTTTGTGATAGCTATTGCATCTAGGTTTTTATTTGCTCATATAGCTAAGTTGTATGCATGTCATATAGCAACATGATATCTAGGATTGTTTGACTTGTTCATCAATGGCTAGATAAGCACTAAATGTTTAACCTTGCATTTATGCACTTTGAATATTGTTCATATTCACATTAGGTTGCATTTCTCTTCTATTGAGAGTTAAGTCTTGTATTTACCGTGAGTAGCTAACAAGCAAGAGCCTAGAATCACTATTAAAGGCCTTTGGGTAGCAAAGACGGATTAGTAATCATATAGGTGTGATGTGGTCCACCTAGATTGTAATCATATTTGCAAATAGTGGATTTAAAGGTTAGATTGGCAATTATGCCCGTGAGTTTTTACCCTTTTGAGGTTTTCTCACAAAAACAAATCATTGTGTCATTGCCATTATTTTCCGCACTTACTTTACATGATGATTTGTGTTAGACATTAGGGGTGTTTGAGATTAATTTTGACTAACCAAAATAGTTGGTGATTAATTTGGTTAAAACCTATTCACCCCCCCTCGGTTTATTTAGACACTTAATTCATATATTTTTAATTGGTATCAGAGCGGGTTCGTTAACATAATTAGGAGATCCCTTGCTCTCATTAGAGTGTCTTGCATTTGTTTGCATTTAGTTAGTGTGTCTTGTTTACCTTGTTTGGTTGTTTGCATTCATCTCATTCATACACCCAAACACTATGAGTGGGAACGAAGTTGGAAACAAGGGAGCCTCAAGTACAAGACCCCATTCGCTCACCGGGGTGAACTATGCCTCATGGAAAGGCAAGATGGAGGCCTATGTTTGCCAAATACATGACCGAGCATGGATGACAATAGAAGATGGCTATACTCTACCAACTATGACTTTTATGGAAGGTGGTGAAGTCTCCAAGCCAAAATCCCAACGGAACACTCAAGAGTTCGAAGCCTCCAAGTGGAATAACAAGGTGATGCATGCCATTCTTTGTGCCATGGACGACAATCAATACAAGTTTGTAAGTCCCTCATATTTTGATTGACTTATTTCGTTGACAAACCACATTTAGGGATGAGTTTGTAATGGGTAGCTTAGGTCCTCGACGACAAGCTTCCAATCATCTCTGTGACTTCATGAGCAAGAGCGAAAGGTAAATCACTTAACATGCCTCTTGAAGAGACTAGTTGCACACACACACCTTCATATTGCATTTCTATGATTGCATTTGTGTTTCTTTTAGTTGTGTGCATTTATGTTTTATCATTACATGCTTGATGCTTATTCATGATTATATCTTTTCCTATGTGAAACAAATTATAGCACGGTGTGTATAAAGCTATCTAGAGGGGGGGTGAATAGATTTTACGCTTTTTACCCAATTTTTCGTGTTAATCAAAATTACGAAAATGCCCTCAAGATAATATAACCAAGCAATTGTAATATGGTGCGGAAATTAAAACAACACTTGGTTTTATGTGGAAACCCTCACGGGAAAAACCACGGGCTATGTAAGTAAGCCACACTCGAACCTCGAATCCACTAAATGTGCAAACGATTACAACCTAATCCCGGAAGTAATCACACACCTACCTAATCCCGGTATGAGTGAACCTAGTCCAATTTGCTTGCGTTCTAAGCAACCTAATCCCGGATGCTACACACAAGACTTACTTTCTCTTTGAAGAGAATACAACCCTAAGTGAATATATGTGAATATCCAAAATGCAACATAGAGCAAGGGAAACCCTATATGCTTATCTAAGATGATTAATATGCAATTAAGTATAATCCTAGATATCAAAACTAAATGACATGTCAATTAGTTTAGCTAATCAATATTAAGCACAAAACCTAATATGCAAGCACAATATAAAATCTCAAACATACATCATACTCATCTCAATATTGTATCTAAAGCATACAAATAACAAACAAGTAATTAATTGAGATTGCTAGATAAGAGAAACACAAAACATGTAAGATATTAGTGAAAAGCTTACCAAGCAAAGTATGATGAAGATTCCATGCTAGATGACATCTAGATGATCTAAGATGATGCTAGATGATGATTGATGATCATGAAAAAGTGTTTGAGAATCAAGAATGGAGTTCTTGGAATTTTTCTTCTCTTTGAAAAATATCCTAAGTATGAATTCTGAATATGAACTCTCTTTGTTGACCTAAAGTCAAAGTGGCATATATATAGGGGGCCAAATCAAAGTGTGGTCGTTTAAGTAAGTTTCAAAGAAACGCGCCAATCGGCGGTTTCAATCGGCGGCCAGGCCGCCGTTAATGACCGCCGAATTGAGCTCGTGAAGAACAGAGCATAAACGGCGGTTAATTCGGCGGTTTCGTGACCGCCGATTCCAACCGCCGAAACAGAACAGAGAGATCAAAATCAACCAGGTATGAACGGCGGTTTCGAACGGCGGTTTCATGCCCGCCGTTTCAACCGCCGAATTAGACTGAGAGATAAATCAATCAGGTCTTGAAACGGCGGTTTCGAACGGCGGTCGTGACCGCCGATCTTAACCGCAGAAATGCTTCAGACCAATCTGGACTGAAACGGCGGTTTCATTCGGCGGCCAGGCCGCCGATAATAACCGCCGATCACCTAGATAGGTGAAAACCAAGGAGAAGCCAAGGGCATTCTCCATAGGCGGTCCTCGCGCTAAACCAAGCACATTCTCGTGCATGCGCGGACGTTTCCGAAAGTTATCGGGAAACGAATTAACACAACAACAAGACACAATAACACACAACAAAATATAATAAATAAGTGCAAGTGTGAATTGTGACAAACGAAGAGAATGCACACATATGCAATGAATGTTTAGTGTGTGTGTGCAACTAATCTCTTCAAAGAAAAGTAAGCACATAGAAATTTACCTTCGGTGCTTATCAACACGAGGTCTTCAAAGGGCTTCGAACAAGAAGACCGATACTTAGGCTACCCTTACAAAGAACCCCCACATATGGTTTGATCACGAAATAAGCCAATTAAAAACAACGGGAATCCTTACAATCTCCCCTTTGGCTATTTCGTGACAAAACCATCACTCACAATGATTCCTCACAAAAAATAGAAACTACGGGACTATAATGATATTCTACATTACAAAGAGATAAGCTAATGCAACTTGAAGTCTTCAATCCTCTTGTAGAATAATCAATCCCTGAAAAGAGTTCTAACATTTCTAATACAAGAAAAGTGTGAGATTAATCATGTGAGAACAATACCAAGCATTTGCATTTTTAGAATTTAGGCACAACATTACCAAATGTATGCAATGTATGATAAATGCAATGCTCCCCCTCAACGGGTTACTCCCCCTCAATGTATGTTCTCCCCAAAGTGTACAATAGCTTCTATATTTTGCACCTCCCCTTACCATATCCTACTCCCCCGTTTTGTCATGATATAGGCAAAGGAGTAGTCCCCAACCGGGTCACTCATAGCAACGAGAGATAGAAGCATGCAAGACTTGCATATACATATAAGTCACTTTATGCACTTCAATTAATTTGAGAGAAACAAGGAGATTTATTTTGAGAAAATGTGTGAATCCAACATGCTTTGCATACAAGACATATAACATTCAAGTCCAAAATACAATGGTATTTGGCAAAGCAAATGACAAAGGTTTCTAATAAGAATTCAAACCAATTTCACCAATGTCATGGGAAAAGCAAGGATATAGAGATTATGGATTTCAATTTAAGAGCAACTATATCCAACTTTATAAGCGAAACATGGCATGAGCGACTTTGCACCCTATTTGATTTTTCCGGATAAAATTATCCGTATGATAGTAACCATGTTCAACTAATAAAGAAAGAGAGACATTTGGAATGTAAATTCCTTTGAATGGATACAAGATCCTTTATTCATTTTGAGTCTCATAAGTTTTCACACAAGTTTTGCATTTTTAAGAATATGCAATCATCAATTCATGCTTTTCATGTGTGCATGTTATATGAATTTCATGCTTTTTCATTTGTCATTAGCATGTTATTAAAGAATCATCATGTCAAGGAGATAATCATAGGTCATTCAAATCATACTTCCAATGTAAATCTCCTAGTCCAAAAATGCATGTTTGAACATAAATATGACATGGATTGTAGACAAGCAAGGTTCACACTTATGGAATTTTAAAACATATATACATATGTACAACCAAGCTTACTCAAGCAATTAAAAGAAGAGGCATAAGATATTTCAAATTTTTTGCAAGATACAAGAATGCAAAATAGCTCTCTTTGCTTGAGTTCCCCATATGGGGTCAATCATAGAACATCACTCCACAAGACATACCCCAATAGATCTACTAAGAGTTTTAAATCGAGTAGCATCTAAGGGTTTAGTAAATAGGTCCGCAAGTTGATCATTAGTACCTACATGTTCAAGTACTATGCATTTATTTTCAACAAGCTCTCTAATGAAGTGATGGCGGATGTCAATATGCTTAGTTCTAGAATGTTGCACCGGATTCTTGGAAATATTAATGGCACTCATGTTATCACAAAGAGAGTGAGAGTACCTTGGTTGAATCCGTAATCCACTAGCATTTGCTTCATCCACATAAGTTGAGTGCATCCACTCCCCGCGGCTATGTACTCGGCTTCCGCCGTGGACAAGGAAATCGAGTTTTGCTTCTTGCAAAACCAAGACACCAAGTTGTTGCCTAGAAAGAAGCAACCGCCCGATGTGCTCTTCCTATCATCACAATTTCCTGCCCAATCCGCATCACTATATCCTACAAGACTAGGATTAGTGTCAAATGAGTACCAAATCCCATAGTTGGAAGTCCCATTCACAAAGCGAATGACTCTCTTAACCGAAGAGAGATGGGACTCCTTGGGATCGGATTGGTACCTAGCAACTCCTACACTAAATGATATATCGGGCCTACTTGCGGTCAAATAGAGCAAGCTCCCTATCATGCCACGATATAAGGTTTGGTCCACACTTTTACCGCTAGCATCCTTGCTTAGCTTCAAAGTGGTGCTCATAGGAGTGAAATAAGGAATCATACCTTGTCCTTGTCTTTGTGGATGAAAGGGTTCAATCCTTCTTCGTTGTTGAACCGGTCTTGGTTGCTTCCTAGCTTGAGGTTGCATGATAGGTCTCTTTCCTTTGTGAGCCATTTGAGGAGGAATGTTAGCTTGAGAGACCCTAGGGGGTTGAGCTTGAGGTTTCCTTCTTGGACCCATCTTCACTTGTGCATTAGAGCATTGTCCTACTTCTAATTTCTTTCTAGGAGCTTGCACAAATGAAGTTTCTTCTTTCTTCAAGCTCTTGACAAACACGGTCTTGTTAGAGGTAGAGATCTTCTTGTCATCTTCATACCCAAGACCCCTCTTGTCACATGGACTCTTTCCAACACCAAGCATATGGTCAAGCTTCTTGGTGCTAGAATCCATCCTAGTCATAGAATTTCTAACTTCTTCAAGCTCACTCTTTAGACTTTCTTCATTCCTCCTAGATAAAGCTAACTCCTCTCTTAGCTTATCTTCTATCTTCTTGAATTTTTCCACTTGTTCACCTAAGTGGTCATTATGAGATGCAAGCTCAAGATTTTCTTCTCTCAACATCTTGATCTTTCTTGTGCTCTTGATTGCTAAATCATTAAACTCGGCATGGCATTTAGCAAGCACCTTTTTCTCCACAAAACTACTTATGGAGTTAGATGAGGAATCACTTTCTTCTTCACTTGAGTCATTTTCCTCTTTCTCACTACCACTTTTGCTCTTATGTGAGGAGGCAAAAGCTAGGAGGTTAGCCATGAGCTCTTCTTCACTTGAAGACTCATCTCCTCATTGGAGTCATCACTACTCCCACTCCAAGTGGCGGCCATCACTTTGCTCTTCTTCTTTTCATTGTGATTAGCACATTCGGGGGCAAAGTGACCAATCCCACCACATTCAAAGCATCGGACCCCTTTCCTTTCGGTCCTCTCTTGTCTAGGCTCAAACTTCTTGAAGGAACTCTTTTTCTTCTATGGCCGTCACCTTGGATTCAAACCTATCGGGGAGAGATCTCATAATTTTTTGCTTGACTCTCCTATCCGAATACGGGTCTCCGAGTTGATGGCTTTGATTTACAATATCCATCAATTTGATTTCGAAGTCATTGAAGCATTCATCCTCTCCCATCCTAAGTAGCTCAAACTGAGTTTGGAGGACTTGAAGCTTGGACTCCTTCACCACCTCGGTTCCCTCATGTGCAACTAGAAGGATGTCCCATGCCACTTTGGCAATCTGAGTATTCTGAATAAGCTTGTACTGATTCTCATCCATAGCACACATAATGGCATGCATAGCCTTCCTATTCCACTTAGAAGCCTCAAACTCTTGCGCGTTCCATTGCGCCTTAGGCTTCAAAACATCTTGTCCTCCACCATCGGGAGTCATCATAGGGAGATCATATCCGTCTTCCACCGCCATCCATGCACGGTCATGAATTTGGCATATGTAGGATTCCATCTTCCCTTTCCATTGGGAATAGTTTAATCCGGTAAGAAGTGGAGGCCTTGTGCTAGAAGCTCCTTCGTGGCCACCACCATTTCCACCGTTTCCACTCATAGCAAATTGGACTAGGTTCACTCATACCGGGATTAGGTAGGTGTGTGATTACTTCCGGGATTAGGTTGTAATCGTTTGCACATTTAGTGGATTCGAGTTCGAGTGTGGCTTACTTACATAGCCCGTGGTTTTTCCCGTGAGGGTTTCCACGTAAAAACCAAGTGTTGTTTTAATTTCCGCACCATATTACAATTGCTTGGTTATTATCTTGAGGGCATTTTCGTAATTTTGATTAACACGAAAAATTGGGTAAAAAGCGTAAAATCTATTCACCCCCCTCTAGATAGCTTTATACACACCGTGCTATAATTTGTTTCAATTGGTATCAGAGCATAAACGGCGGTTAATTCGGCGGTTTCGTGACCGCCGATTCCAACCGCCGAAACAGAACAGAGAGATCAAAATCAACCAGGTATGAACGGCGGTTTCGAACGGCGTTTCATGCCCGCCGTTTCAACCGCCGAATTAGACTGAGAGATAAATCAATCAGGTCTTGAAACGGCGGTTTCGAACGGCGGTCGTGACCGCCGATCTTAACCGCAGAAATGCTTCAGACCAATCTGGACTGAAACGGCGGTTTCATTCGGTGGCCAGGCCGCCGATAATAACCGCCGATCACCTAGATAGGTGAAAACCAAGGAGAAGCCAAGGGCATTCTCCATAGGCGGTCCTCGCGCTAAACCAAGCACATTCTCGTGCATGCGCGGACGTTTCCGAAAGTTATCGGGAAACGAATTACACAACAACAAGACACAATTACACACAACAAAATATAATAAATAAGTGCAAGTGTGAATTGTGACAAACGAAGAGAATGCACACGTATGCAATGATGTTTAGTGTGTGTGTGCAACTAATCTCTTCAAAGAAAAGTAAGCACATAGAAATTTACCTTCGGTGCTTATCAACACGAGGTCTTCAAAGGGCTTCGAACAAGAAGACCGTACTTAGGCTACCCTTACAAAGAACCCCCACATATGGTTTGATCACGAAATAAGCCAATTAAAAAACAACGGGAATCCTTACACTATGCATGTTCTTTACTCACTTCACACTTGCACAGTATTCATATAGTTTAGGTGTGTTTGAGAGCCTAGTAAAGGAGATTTTGTCTCTTACCGCGGTGTAGGTCGCTCCTCATTCACCTGCCTATACCGCGGCAGAAACCAATGGGTTTCACGCGTAAGGTACCGCGGTTAGTGACCTTGCCTCCACAACGATCCCAACCGCGAAGCTTTCCAGGGCTTCCACACCATGTGTAATGCGGTCGGGACACCTTGTCCGTACTGTGGCACGCATAGCTGTTTTGACGAATTTTGATAGCTTTGTTCAAAACATCATTTCGGCTAGGGCTTGATATATATATATTCCTTGTTCCATTCTTGGCCGAATTAGAGCTTACATTTCAGATTATTATAGAGAGATTAACTCCTATAGAAAGAGAGCTCCAAGACTTGATTTTTACTCAACCAAACACAAACCCCATGTGCATCTAGCATCCTTCATGCATCATATTCTTATGGGTCTTCATGCTTTCATATCTTGGTAAGTTGAACATGTCTTAGAACTTATTGTTTCATTATTTATTCATCTTTTCTTATGGTTAGCAATTATTTTGTTGATTAAATCCATGGTTCTTTTGCTAAGCCTGTCTTGAATATGTTTGGTTCTTGATTGTTGGTTGAGATTGTTTGTATTGTGATAGCTAGCATTTAGGACCATTTTGGTCTCTAGCTAAGTCTCTGTGCTTTGCATTTAGACATTGTTGATTAGGACTCACTGATTGCATTCATTAATTGCATATTTATTGTCCTTGCCATATTGTGTGACAACTTGTCTTGATTTGGCCTTGTTTGATGACTAGGTCTTAGACTTGCATGTCTTCATCTAGTTAGGTATTTATGAGCTTTCATATAGACATCATGATATATATCTAGGATTGATTTTATTTCCATCATTTAATCTCTAGATAAGCATTTAGTGTAGCCTAGCATTAATTGCATTTTGGATATTATCATATATTCATATCGGTTATTGATCTTTTCATTGAGAGTTAAGTCTTGTGACTACGGGTGTGTAGTGCACAAGCAATTTGGTCTAGAATCACTATAAAAGGTCTGCGGGTAGTAGTGGTGGGTTAGTGACCGAGAATGGTGTGACTAGAGGTCAACCTAGGTTGTAAACATCATTACATATTGTATGTTCCTCAAAGTTTGATTGGCTTATTACATATACCATGGGTGAGATCGGAGTTACATTCCCGGTTAATATATTTCGTATGTTGGAATCGCGGTTTGGCCTGTGGCTGGGAAGGTTTGTACACAATAAAGGAATTCACTCATTCTTGTAAGAAGTAGATAGTAGTTCCCTTAAGGGTTGATTCGGGGCTTGAACAATATGAGCGCTCTCCTAATTCCATAAGGAATGTAGGATTTATTGTTCATTAGAGAATCAATGGTACTTAATGGAAAGACATAATTAGAGGGGTATAACGGACATTATGACCCAACTCTAATTATGAACTACTTGTGGAGAATCATACCATATGTAATAGCTATATCAATGGACACGGAATGTTATTGGTTTGTCTAAAAACATCTACAGTTGAGAGAGTACAGTTTCAGGTTTTTAGTGGAATAACACCGAAGTTAATAATCATGAAATATTAATTAAAGAGTTTAATTAATTATTTCTAAGGATTATTGGAGCTCAAAATACTGTGAGTTCATTAGGTCCCCTTACTAGCCGATTGATTAAGGTAACAAGGGTCACGGTTAATTAATTGGATTGTTCAATTAATTGTGTTACGAAAGTGACACGTATTTATTCAGGGATTAATTGAATAATGAGATTATTTAATTAATATATTAATAATTAAATTAATTAAATAATTAGATTATTTAATTAATGAATTAATAATTATTAATTATTAATTGATTATTAAATGGAGGTTGCAGGTTCAAATCATAACTGGGACATAAAATAATTAGATTATTTTATTCTTAGTTAGGTATAGTATTTAAGTTTAAGTCAACTAGGGTTATGTGGGAGTTATAATCCTACTCTACCTAGGACACTTAAATACTAATTATCTTTTGAATATATGGAGATATATTTGGAAAGAGATATTGATCTAGTTTGAAAAAAAAAAAATAGAGATATATTTAATATAACTAGATATTATATAAATAAAAAGTGATCAGTGAAAATGAATTTTGAACCTAACACAAAACTCACGCAAAAAGAAAAGACAACAGAGGTGTGCGGCCAACTCAAGAGAAAAAAAAAAAAAGTTTCTTGCTTTTAACATAGGGTGGCCGAACTATACAAGGCAAGGGGTTGCTTTCGTGTGTCTCTTCTACCTCCATTCAGATTCCTTGAAGTCCGTGACGCACCCACACGTAGTTGCTGGATCGCGGGACATAGCGAGGAAGATTTGGTGGTGACAAATCGGAATAAAGCTTAAAGAAACGAATGAGTTAGTCTTCAAGGGTATGATCTAATTCTCTTTATATATTCTTATATATTGTATACGGTTTACAAGTTGCATAAAATTTTTTAAAACCTATTTTCCGCTACGCAACGTAAATCTGGGTTCCTACACAATGTCCCTAGGAACTTTTGGGCAGAGGCCGTCAATACAGCTTGTTATATATGGAATAAAATATTCCTTAGGCCCGGGACTAAACAAATATCCTATGAGTTATGGAAGGGTAGAAAACCCAATGTTAGCTACTTCCACATCTTTGGAAGCAAGTGTTATATACTTAATGACCGAGATCAATTTGGTAAGTTCGAAGCTAAGAGTGATGAGGGTATTTTCATTGGATATGCACTTAATAGCAAGGCCTATAAAGTTTTCAATTTAAAAACTTGAAGTGTTATGGAATCATCAAATGTTGTCTTTGATGATTGTAGGCCCAAAAATGATAACCATGAGGAGAATGTTTGTGAAATTGATGACCTTCCTTTAAAGGAGTGTAGTGAGACTTCAAGTGATATGAAGTCAAATCAAAATGAAGAGGGTGATCTACCTCTTATTAGAGATCCACATTTGGACTCTAGTGAACCCGCTCCTTGGGTTAGGAAACTCCATGATAAAGATGATATCATTAGAGATGTTAATGAGGGTGTTAGGACTATGCATCAAATAGTTAATCAAATTAGATATACTTGTTACACCTCTCAAATAGAACCCAAGAAGGTTGATGAAGCCTTCAATGATGAATTTTAGATTCTTGCCATGCAAGAAGAGCTAAACCAATTTGAAAGAAATGAGGTTTGGACTCTTGTTTCTAGACCTAAGAGCACCAATGTCATAGGCGCCAAAAGGGTGTTTAGGAACAAATCCGATAAAGATGGCAACATTGTGCGAAACAAAGCTAGGTTTGTTGCACAAGGATACTCTCAAATTGAGGGTATTGACTTTGAGAAGACTTTTGCTCCCATTGCCCACCTTGAGTCTATAAGAATTATCTTGTCCATTTCTTGTGTGTACAAGTTCAAATTGCACCAAATGGATGTTAAGAGTGCCTTTCTCAATGGCTTCTTGCATGAGGAAATGTTTGTTAAGCAACCTAAGGGGTTTGTGGATCCACACCACCCCACTCATGTCTATCGCCTCAAGAAGGCGTTATATGGGTTGAAACAAGCACCGAGGGCTTGGTATGAGTGCCTCACTCTTTATCTTGTTGACAATGGCTACTCAAGAGGTAATGTTGTCAAGACTTTATTCTTCAAGTGCAATAAAGATGAGATTTTCATAGCTCACATTTATGTTGATGACATTGTGTTTGGTTACACCAACAAGTCTAAAGTGCAACAATTTGTTGATGTTATGTCTCATGAATTTGAGATGAGTATGATTGGTGAACTAAATTACTTCCTAGGTTTGTAAATTAAGCAAATGCATGATGAGATCTTCATATCCCAAACTAAATATGCAAAGAACCTAGTGAAGAAGTTTGGCCTTGAAAATACCAAACATTTTGACACACCCATGAGCACCACCTTAAAGCTAAGCAAAAATGCTAGTGGAAAGAGTGTTGAGCAAAGTTTATATCGGGGCATGATAGGTAGCTTGCTTTACTTGACCACAAGTAGACCCAATATTTCATTTAGTGTGGGTGTTTGTGTTAGGTACTAAGCCAATCCCAAAGAATCTCATCTTGTTGCGGTGAAGAGGATCATTCGGTTTGTGAATGGTACCTAAAACCATGGGATTTGGTACTCCTTTGACACTAATCCAAGTCTTGTTGGATTTAGTGATGCCGATTGGGTGGAAAATTGTGATGATAGGAAAAGTACATTGGACGGTTGCTTCTTCCTAGGAAACAATTTGGTGTCTTGGTTTTGCAAAAACTAAAACTCAATTTCCCTATCCACGATCGAGGGGAAATACATTGCCACCGGTAGTGCTTGCACTCAATTGTTGTGGATGAAACAAATGCTAGCCGATTATGGCTTAGAGCAAGGTACTCTCACGTTGTTTTGTGATAATATGAGTGTCATTGACATTTCAAAGAATCCCGTTCAAAATTCTAGGACAAAGCACATTGACATTAGACATCATTTCATAAGAGAGCTAGTTGAAAGCAAAACTATTGCATTAGAGCATGTGAGAACTAATGACCAACTAGTGAACTTGTTCACAAAGACCTTAGACACTTTTAGATTTGGTAACCTTGGTAAGTCTATTGGGATTTGTCACTTGGGTTGAAGTGGTATGTCTTGACCCTATATGGGAAGCTCAAGCAAAGAGAGCAAAGTTGTATAATCATGCATTGTGCTACATTGAGAAATTTTATGCCTCTTTTTTATTGTTTGAGATGATTGGTTGTACATGCTTATATGTTTTTTTTTTTATTAATAAGTGTGCTACATTGCTTTACTTGCAATCCATGTCATATTTATGCTCAAACATGCATTTTTGGACTAGGTGATTTACTTTGGAAGTACTTTTTGAATGACCTATAACTGATCTTTATGACATGATGATTTTCTTCTAATGACATGCTTAAGATGAATAGTATGAAATGTTGATTGCTTAATTTTGAATGCAAAATATGTGTGAAAAGCAAGGATGAGACTCTAATAAATAAGGATCTTGTGTCCACTCTAAGGATTTTAAAATCCAAAGTCTCTCTTTCTTTATTAGTTGAACAATGCTACTATCATACGGGTATCTTACCCAGAAAAATCAAATAAGGTGCAAAAGTCGCTCATGCCTTGTTTTGCTTATAAAGTTGAATATAGTTGCTCCTTAAATTGAATTGCTTATAAAATCTATATTCTTGCTTTAATTAATGATAAAGGGTGAAATTGGTTTGAATTCTTTTAGAAACTTTTGTTGTTTGCTTTACCAAATACCATTGTTTTGGACTTGAATGCAACATGTCTTGTATGCAAAGCATCTTTGTCACACACTTTTCACAAAATAAAACTCCTTGAATCTCTCTTACTTAATTGAGTTGCATAAAGTTGCTTATATGATTATGCATATGTGTTTGTGCAATAAGCTCTCATTGCTACCGCTTTCCTATTAGGGAAGACTCCCTTTGCCTATCTTATGACAAAATGGGGGAGAAAGGTTGTGAGAAATAGTGCTTTCTTGGTATCACATTTAGGGGGAGCTAAGTTGAGAGAGAGTAACCCATTTTGGGATGTTGCATTTAGGGGGAGTTGCATTGCATTGCATTGCATGATTACATTATTTGATTGTATTGGTTTATTTTATTAAGGCAATTGCAAATGCTCTCATTATAAGCACCTCACACACACTTGTTCTTGGAAGGTATATTTCTTGTTGATTATGTATAGGTTGGAATTTTTCTATAAGCTTTGGATTGACTTGAAGATGTTCAAGATTTAGATTAAGAGCTCTATTGTAATGTAGAAAATTTTGTTGACCAACCATCTCTTGTTTTTGTGAGGTTGCTTTGTGAGTTGTGGTTTGTAAGGTCTCATTTATTGTTTGGCTTATTTCGTGGACAAACCACAATTTGGGTTCATTGTAAAGGTAGCCAAGATATAAATATTCAACCTCAATGTCCTTTCAAGACCTCATCTTGATAAGCACCAAAGGTAAACTTCTTTGTGCTTAATTTGCTTTGAAGAGATTAGTTGCACACACACACTCACATCTCATGCATAATTCCTATTCTTGTATGTTGTGTGTGTTTTTGTTATGTGCACATTAATGATCATTTATACCTCTTCATGCATGTTTTTAAATGATTGCATCCTGTTCCTTGAAATGCCATGACATTTAGGCATTAGGATGCAAAGCCTTGCCTTTGTTGGCATGAGGTCAGGAAACCGCTGCCGAAATCCACAGCGATAGCCACAACGGTGAGATGCTCTGTTTGCATCACTCATGACCGCTGTGGGTTTTTCGCAACGGTTGGGACAGTGGTTCGCACACAGTGCTTACCGCTGTCATAACCGCTGTGGAAGCCACAGCGATAGGCACAACGGTTTCATACCTGATGCATTTAAAATGCATTGCTGTGGATACCGCTATGGCTTTGGCAGCGGTACCCGCAGCGGTTTGCTCTGTTTTTTTCAAAATGGCGTTTCATCAATTGGAACACCTATATAAACATTGCTTCAACTTTAGGTCGTCTCTAATGACTTAAATATCATATTTTTAATTGAGAGCATTTTCAAAGAGAGCTTTTTCATCAAGAACTCATCTTTGATCATCCTTGATCACTCAAATCAAAATTCATATGCATCAATCATCATCTAAGCATCATCCATGATATCTAGGATGTTCTAGTGCATAGGTCTTCATCAACACACATGCTATGGTAAGTTGAGCACTAATTTCATCTAATCTTAGTGTTTTTATTTGTCTATTTATCTCTTTGATTTCTTGTATGTTCTTGGAATTAATTCTAATTACAAGATTGAGATTATGTGTTGTATGTTTGAGTGTTGTATTGTGATAGCTATCTAGGTTTTCATAATCTATGTTTAGCTAAGCTATTTGACATGTCATCTAGCTTTTAATATCTAGGATTGAATTAATTGCAAAATAATCATCCTGCCACATGCACGTTTTGTAATGCTAAATTGGTTAAGGGTTCCAATTCTGGTACGTCGCATTTGCCCAATCATATAAAAATATGTCTTATGTGAAAACAAACTGATATAAGACAATATATATTAACCAATAATAAGACAAAGGATGGAAAAGATACGTTGGAGCCATTTACTTTTGATCCCACTGTTGTGAGAAGAAAACTTGCTGAAATGATAATTTTGCATGAATATCCTTTAAGAATGGTTGAACATGATCGGTTTAGAGAATATTTAGCAACTCTTCAACCATTGTTTAAACCCGTATCTTGAAACACAATTAAAAGGCATATCATGCAAATTTATGACGTGTAGAAGGAGAAGACAGTTAGTGTATTTGAGGTTAATCGGTTTATGATTTCCATCACAACTGATATGTGGACTTCAAGTAACCAGAAGAAGGGTTTTATGGTGATTACAACGCATTTTATTGATGACTCTTGGGCTATGCAAAGTCGAATTTTGAGGTACCATACAAGCTTAAACTTTTATGCAATTTTGTAAGTTTTTTCCAAGTGTATATTGCATTCAATTTATTTGTCCTTTTTTTGTTGTAAAATTTAGGTTTATATTTGTGCTTTGTCCACATACAGCAGAGACACTTTGTGAAGCACTAAATGATTGTTTGATGGATTGGAACATTGATCGTAAATTATCTTCAATCACTGTTGATAATTGTAGCACCAACAAACAAATGATCACATCTTTGTTAGAAAAGCTTAGAGTGCTTCTTGATCAATTTCCTGTTGTCTGTTTTGTGCCTTGGTCCAATCATTAACACAAACTTGGACTTGGATTGATTGTGGACTCAAAAGCGAATGTCTTTCGTCCATTATATTTCCACTGGCGCTAAACACTTGTTCCATAACCACTGTAGAAACCGTTGTGGCAAGAATTTGTATGGCTATAATAGCTAAGATTGGGAAGTGCTTTTCATGATCCCTCCACCAATGTAGGATATCAAATTGTTCCACATCACTGTCTCTTATAAACTCAAAACTGGTACTGTTATAAGTTTCAATCTCATAAATTCTACGATATTCATCATATAACTCATAAAATAATGTCATAATTGTAGAACAATAAGCATTAATATCTACTTCTATTTCTAAACAACCATAATAAAGAGTTAAATAATCAAACAAATTTTCTAATTTACAACGTAGATCAAAACACAATGCAAGCAAATAAATAGTTGGAAACTCCCTATAATAGTCTAACATTTTTTTTTTCATAGCTTCAATGCATGTTTGTAATTGTATATCGGATGAACACTCAGAAAATGCACCAACAATATTACAACTCTCAATAATAAATAATTGAGTAATAGGATAATAAATACCTGAAAAATTATTAGTAGCATTATTAAAGACTTTTAACAAATTGCAATTTTTTGTACAAACATCCCAATGGTGTGGATAAAGATTGATGTGACTAACATTATATTGCATAAAAGAAACTACTAAATCCCTATAATCATAACTTTCATAAAGCAATTTATAAGTAGAATTCTAATTCATAAAAAATCTAATGGGACGCCTACCTGCCTGTTTACAAAATCTTACACATGCTTTCACTACATGAAAAGTGACCCATAGTGACAAAAAAAAAAAAAAATGTCATAATAAGTGAAAAATTTGTCACAATATCAATACTGTGACAAAAAAATTGTCACTAACAATTCGTCACTTATACCTCCATCACTAAAAGTATTTGTGACACTTATAAGGCCATTGTCACTATGGTTAGTGACAATTATTTGTAGTTGTCACAAACCATAACTTTTAGTGATAGATTTTTAATGGACCCTATCGATTAACAAAATAAAACTTGTGTCATTATACATAAACCTAGTGACAATTAACAGTTTGAATATTTTGTCACTATAAGTGAATCTAGTGGTAATTAACAGTTTGAATATTTTGTCACTATAAGCAAATCTAGTGACAATTAACAGTTTGAATATTTTGTCACTGTAAACAAATCTAGTGACAAATAACCGTTTGAAAATTGTGTCAATATATTCAAATCTAGTGATAGTTAATTATTTCAAAATGTTGTCACTATACATATACTTAGTGACAATATATTGTTTACAAATTCTGTCACTATTTGCAAATTTAGTGACGAATAATTTTTACGAAATATTTGTCACTTTATCCAAACTTAATGACAATTAATTCTTCCAGGATTGTGTCACTGTTTAAGAACCTAGTGACAATTAACTGTTTGAAATATTTGTCACAATACATACAATTAGTGACAGTTAACAATATAAAAATGGAATTTCAAAATTGTACGATAAAATTAAAATAATTATAATATTCATATTTCAATTATAATTTTAAATTTAACGTGAAACCTAAATTAACATAAGGAAAAAAATAATAATGAAAGTCGATAGGGAATCGTCAATCCAATCACATATGTGATGAAATTAACAAATATCGTATGCTATAAAGTCTAAACCTATAAAATGGACTTAAAAAATATTTGTAAACTAAGAAGCTGTTGGCGAATCTGAAAATTTTTGTTGTTCAACTATCAACATCAATTCACAAAACTGAGATTTCATTTCCTCCATAGTTTGAAGTTGGGATTTCATCGAGATCAATTCAGTCTCTTAAAATGTTTTATCTTTTCATTTGCTGCCTCTCTTTGAATTTGAAAATATATATTAAGTGTCTAATACAACCTAGAGGGGGGTGAATGGGTTGTTAATCCAACTAGTTACCAACTTTTCAGATTAGTCAATATTATAAAAATTAACCAAATACAATCAATGTAATTAAAGTGCGGAAAACAATAAATAACACGTTGATTGATTTACGTGAGAGACCCACAAACTGGGCAAAACTCACGGGCTATCCTTCTAGCCACACACGGTCCTGAAATCCACTATATGTAATGATGTTTACAAGCTAGGTTGACCTCTAGTTACACTATTCTCAGTTACTAACCCACCACTACTACCCTGCGGGCCTTTTATAGTGATTCTAGACCAATGCTTGAGCACTACACCACCGTAGTCACAAGACTTGATTCTCAATGAAGAGATAAACAACATATGTGAATATGTAACAATATTCTAATATGCAAATAATGCTAGGCTACACTAAATTCTTATCTAGGAATATATGATGGCAATAAAAACAATCTTAGATATCAATGTCTATATGAATGCTCATAAAGACCTAATTAGATATAGATATGAGAATATAAAATCTAGTCATCAACCAAAAGCCAATCAACACAAGTTGTCATTAAACATGGCAATGACAATAAATGCAATCAATGAGTTCTAAACAACAATGTCTAAATGCAAAACATACATACTTAGCTAGAGGGCAATAATGTCCTAAATGCAAGCTATCACAATACAAACTCCAAACATGTCATAACTTCACTAGATATACAATTAATGTGAAGATTTGCTAACCTAAGCAATAAAAGACATGTCTTGAATAAATAGAACAATAAATGAGATAAGTTGTTTGTTCTACTTACCAAGTAAAGACATTAATGAAGACCCATGCTTGAATGATGATGATGATGTTAGATGCACATGGGTTTTTGGTTTGGGAGAGTTAAAGAAGCAATCTTGATGCTTTCTCTCACTAGGGAACTCTTAATCTCTCTCTAGGGTTTTGTAGTTTTAGTTCCTTAAAGACAAATGATGAGAAAGAGATGTATTTATAGTGCTTAGATATAGCCTTATAAATTTCGTGAATTATCTTTCAAAAATGAGCCAAATCAAACTCCAAATGAGTGAGATATGACCAAATTATGAATCAGGGGCGGAGCAGTGCGTGGGTCAGTTGGCTGGTATAGACCCATGCATTTACTAGTGCACTGGGAGCAAGAAATCAGCCCAAGAACACTTCGCGGGTGACTGCAAAGGTAGGGACCCGCGTAGTACCCGCGCACCGGTAAATCAGCACAACAGATTGATATTCGAGGGCCCTAAACCATGACCAAACAACATCGAAACCTTTCATATGATATACTGTTGGAAAGGTATGGATGTCTACTTTATACTCCTTTTTTACATAATGATGTTTCAATATATGTAAAAAGAGTTATGGTTAATTGAGTGACCAAAGGTCAGACTTGGACAAAAACATAGTTGCCCTGTTTTTGTGGTCACTTTGGAGATTTCAAAATCAATCCAAACGGTTATGAAATATTATGAATAATATACTGTTGGAAAGGTATGGGTGTCTAGTTTCTCATAAAAGTTTCAAAACTTAATTTTAATATTTGTATAAAACATTATGGTCACAAGACCATACAAAAGTTAGTTTTGAAAAACATTTAAAACATTGAAAAACAATCTTTTGAAACTAGACACCTTACTCCATTCAACCACACCATATCTAACACTTATCCAAGAGAAGAATGGGACCTTCTCAAATAGTTAACCATCACGCTAAGACATGCACACCATTATGCAAGCGTGGGCGTTTGTGATCACACAAACGAAAATGAATTACATCACACAAAACAACACTTAGATCTAACAATGAAGTGCAAGTGTGATTGTGTAAAGGATGCACATATATAAGCAATTAGAATTTAGAACACAAATGCAAGATGAACAAAGCATGCATGTAGTGTGTGTGTGCACCTAAACTCTTCAAGAGACAAAGTCAAGTGAATATACCTTTTGCTCTTGAAGTCACGGAAATGCTTAGAAGCTTGCCTTCGAGAACCTAAGCTACCCATTACAAAATCATCCCCAAATGTGGGTTGTCATGAAATAAGCCAATAATAAAATAGAGATCCTTACAATCTCCCCATTTGGCTATTTCATGACAAAATCACCACTCACAAAATATTTCTCACAAAACAAAAATAAAGCTATTGTCAACAAGAGTCCATTCTACGTTACAATAAGAGATACCTAGGAAATAAAGTCTTCAAGGTTTTTAATCTCTTCGTTGATCATCATACCTACATACAATAGCAAGAAAGCACTTTTCAAGAACAAGTGCATGCGAAGTGAACAAATATAAAAAGCATTTGCACTTAATAACAATTAAGCAATACAAAGTAATGCATGTGTGCAATGCTCCCCCTAAAAGGTTACTCTCTCTCTATTCATCTCTCCCAAATCATAAATAATACTCCCCCTATATTTCTCAAGATTTCTCCCCCCTTTTGTCATGAGATAGGCAAAAGAGCTCCCTCTATGAGTTGCTTTAGCAAAGAGAATTATTTGTACAAAAGGCATTTGCATAATCATATAAACGAACTTTATGCAACTCAAGTAATTGAAAGAGATTCAAGGAGTTTTATTTGAAGAAATATGTGTGACATTGTTGCTTTGCATGAAAAACATATAGCATTAAAAATCAAGCAATGGTATTTGGCAAAGTAAACATCAAAAGGGTTTCCAAAGAATTCAAACTAATTTGTACCATTTTGTCATAAGCAAACAAGATATAGTTTCTAAAGATTTGTAAGATAAAGCAACCATATCGATATTTATAAGCAAAACAAGATATGAGCCTTGCACCCTTTTTGATTTTTCCGAGTAAATACTCGTATGGTAGTAGCCTTGTTTAACTATTAAAGAGAGTGAGACTTTGGATTTTAAAATCATTTGAATGGATACAACATCCTTATTGATTGAAGTCTCAACATTACCTTTCACACATATTTTGCATATAAGCAATCAAAAAGTATTTAATGCATATCATTTTAAGCATGTCATAAAAATTTATCATGTCATGGAGATAAATTATAGGTCATTCAAATGTACTTTCCCAAATAATTCTCCTAGTCCAAAAAAACATTGTTGAACCAAAATATGACATGGATTACAAATAAAACAATGGTGCACACTTATTATGAAAAAAAAGAACATATAAGCATATATATGCAACCAACAATCTCAAGCAATTATCAAAATAGCATAAAATAATCAACTTTTTGCATATGATAAGTAATGCAAGTTTGCTCTCTTTGCTTGAGCTCCCTTTATTGGGGTCAAATCCATCCAAGTCAATGGGAGGCATGAGCCCCTATAGACTTACCAGGTCCATTAGACGTAGTTGCATATACGGGTGTCACATTGACACAATGGCAAATGAGTTTATTCTTTCTAACCCACCTAGGTTCCACTTTTTCATTTTTAGTGGTCATATACATATTTCTAGGTTCCCTAGTTTTATGCAAGCTTGCCCAATTTTTCAACCGTTTTTCTTTCATGCTCTCTAACCTACACCTCTGGATGTAATTAAAGCAATTTGGTCTTAAGTGACCAATCATACCACAAAAATGACAATTAGGTACAAAAGTAAGAGTTTATACCATTGCATTGGGATCTTATTGAGGCATTGCCATGTTGATGAGGTTGTCTTTGATGGTGCACCAGTTGGCTTCTCCTTAGAACTTGAATCGATTGGTGGCACCTTTGTGGTCTAGCTTGTTGAGGTGGTTGAGCCGATTGATCTTGCCTTCTTGGTTGAACAAGCCTCGGTTGAGGTTGTCTCTTATGGTCACCTCCTTTCTTAATAGTTGGCTTGTTGGAAGAGGTGATTAACTTCTCAAGGACTTGTCCTTTCTTCTTGGATTGCTAAGGCTTTGATTGAGTTGCCAAGGCTTGTGTGGACTTTCCTTGAGTTAGAGATTGCTTGGATGAAGCTTTGCTCTTGCCTTGAGCTTGAGGTTGCTTGATCTTGGCCTTCTTCAATTCTTTAAGGCACCACATCTCTCTATCCTTGACAATCTTCAAGGAGATTGTAGATATGAAAAGATGGAGGAGCCTGCATTCTTCTCCATCAACAGTATGAGGCCACTCTTATTCCAATATATATATATATAGGGACAATCTATAGAACAACGGTGTTTCTATACACCTTTTAAAAAAAATCCAGCTCATCAAATCTTGACCCTTGATTTGTCCAACTTTCACATCTAATGGTTATATTTTAAAGTTGTTGTGATTCCCTATGCATTCTAATATTACCTTCTTAGCAGGTCACAAAACCTAATGACTGTTTGTTCTTCACAAAGCCCAATAGTTACAGTTTTTAATTTTCCTCCTTCCCAACGCCATTTTCTTCTCCTTTCCAAATCCAACTCTTTTTTTATTTAAACGTATAGAAACACTTCTTCTCATTTCCAAATCCAATTCTTCTCCTTACCAACGCTATCTTCTGAACTTTTCTAGTTTACCAGCTCAAAAACTCTTGTGAACTTTTCTTTGTTACCAGCTCAAACACTTCAATCGAATTTTTTTCAAACATTCAATTCAATCGATCATTCTTCTTGTTGATTGGTGTTTCGGTCTGGTGTTCTGATTCGTCTATTTGTGTTCGTATTGAAATCTCGTCTCTAACCCATTCTTTTTTGCTTCATCAAGTTTGATCTCACAGGTAAACATCCACTTCAATCGATCATTCGTCTTGCTCATTGGTGTTTTGGTCTGGTGTTCTGACTCATCTATTTGTGTTCGTATTGAAATCTCGCCTCCAACCCATTCTTTTTTGCTTCATCAAGTTTGATCTCACAGGTAAACATCCACTTCAATCGATCATTCGTCTTGCTCATTGGTGTTTTGGTCTGGTGTTCTGACTCGTCTATTTGCGTTCGTATTGAAATCTCACCTCCAACCCATTCTTTTTTGCTTCATCAAGTTTGATCTCATAGGTATGTCTCTTTTGTGTCTTTTTTTGATTAGCTTTGAATTCAATATTGTAAGGTTCCCATTTGTTGATTGGCTCATTTCGTGGACAAACCACATGTTGGGGGTTCTTTGTAAGGGTAGCCTAGGTATCGATGCTATTGCTCAACCCCTTTGAAGACCTCGTCTTGATAAGCACCGAAGGTATATTTCTATGTGCTTACTTTTCTTTAAAGAGATTAGTTGCACACACACACTTAACATACATTGCATATGTGTGCATTCTCTTCACTTGTCACATTTCACACTTGCACTTTTGTGTTATATTTTGTTGTGTGTAATTGTGTCGTGTTGTCTTGTAATTCATTTCCCGATAGTTTTCAAAAACGTTTGCGCATGCACTAGAATGTGCTTGGTTTAGCGCGAGGACCGCCTACGGAGAATGCCCTTGGCTTCTCCTTGGTTTCCACCTTTATTGGTGATCGGCGGTTATGATCGGCGGCCTGGCCGCCGAATGAAACCGCCGTTTGCTTCCAGTAGTGTATGGAGCAATTCTGCGGTTATGATCGGCGGTCTCGACCGCCGTTCAAGACCTGATTGATTTTATCTCTCGGCCTAATTCGGCGGTTGAAACGGCGGTCCCGAATGAAACCGCCGTTTTCACACCTGATTGATTTTTAATCTCAGGTTTGATTCGGCGGTTGGATCGGCAGTCACGAAACCGCCGAATGAAACCGCCGTTGGTCCCCTGTTCCTCTCGGGCCAATTCGACGGTTATGAACGGCGGCCTGGCCGCCGATTGAAACCGTCGATCGGTGCGTTTCAGGGGCAAACTTGTCTTTTCACATGCTTTGTTTTTCATGTTTATAAATACATCACTTTCTCTTGTTTTGAATGTGACTCTTTGATTATCAAGAACCCTACTTTCAAAAGAGAGATTTTTAAGAGAGAAAGCAATCAAGTTTGCTCATTAAACACTCAAACAAAAATCCATTTGCATCAAAGTTCATCTAGCATTCTCTAGCATATCTAGGATGCTTGCTTGCATGGGTCTTTGATCATCACACTTGCTTTGGTAAGTTTTTCACTATTATCATACATAATTAGTGTTTAATTTATTATGGCATCTCTTTTATTACTTGATTGTTCTTAGATTATAATCTAATATTCAAGATAGAGATTGTTGTGTTGATTTGATTGAGTGTTGTTTTTATGATAGATATCTAGGTTTCTCTAATCTATGATTATTTATGCTAATTGACATGTCATTTAGCTTTAATATCTAGGATTGTTTTTAATTGCATATTCATCATCTTAGATAAGCATATAGGGTTTCCCTTGCTCTATGTTGCATTTGAATATTCATATATTCACTTAGGGTGTTAATCTCTTTTTAGAGAGTTAAGTCTTGTGTTGTGACCGGGATTAGGTTGCTTAATTCTCAAGCAATCGGACTAGGTTCACTCATATCGGGATTAGGTAGGTGTGTGATTACTTTCGGGATTAGGTTGTAATCGTTTACACATTTAGTGGATTCGAGGTTCGAGTGTGGCTTACTTACTAGCCCGTGGTTTTTCCCGTGAGGGTTTCCACGTAAAAATCAAGTGTTATTTAATTTCCGCATTTTATACTTGATTTATTGCTTTATCTATTTAGGGGTAATTTTGTAATTTGGACTAACACGAAAAATTGGGTAAAAAGCTTAAAATCTATTCACCCCCCCTCTAGATAGTTTTATACACACCGTGCTATAATTTGTTTCAAATATGAAATTACTTATTGTTTGAATCGTTATTTTCTTCTCATCTTTACAATACATCCATGGTTGTTTTGATTAGTTTCGAATTCAATATGAAATTACTTACTGTTTGAATCATTATTTTTATCTCATCTCTACAATACATCCATGGTTGTTTTGATTAGTTTCGAAATCAATATAAAATTACTTAGGGTTCGAATTCATAGAATCAATAATGTTTTCCTATTTGTAATTGTTTCTTTATCTTATCTCTATAATAATCTTTCTATAATTTTGAAGGTGAATGATTCATGTTCAAAATCTCGGTGATTCCTTACATCAATAATGTTGTCTATAATCTATGTATAAATTATATGCTGAATGATGCATATTCAAAATCTTGGTGATTCCTCGCATCAATATTGTTTTCCTATTTGCTATTACTTTTATTATAATTCGATCAACACGTATTATTGCGATAAAAAATTTACTTATACTTCTATCATCTTGTTTTGACTTTGTATAGTAATGGCTAGGAGTGGGTCGCAAAGTAAGCCTGATAACAAGGATGTATTGTTTTTAACACCAAATAATATGTGTTCTGCTAGGGTTAATTTTGTGCAAATTTCATCATAGGAAGGCAGTGGCAATCAAGATGCTGATTTGAATTATATCAAAAATATGAAATTTGATTTTGTGGAAGATGCAAGGTAATTTTATCTTGGTTATGCTAGGGGTAATGGGTTTGGTATAATAGCGATGAACTTGGACTATGACCGTGAATGTAGAGTATTAAGGAGAAAGTAGGTTTGTGATAAGCAGGGATCAAGAAGGGAGGAGTATTTAACCGATAAAAATAGGAAACTCAAGCCAAGGCTGCAGACAAGACAGAATTGCAAAGCTTGTTTCTCAATTGGCATAGACAGTCATACGTTAAAGTACATGGTAAAGGTATTCATCAATGATCATTCACACAAACTAGCAACTTTACTTGAGGTTTCATCCCATCGATCTCATAGAAATATAGACGAAGGAGACTATGCCCAAATTGACGCCATGGGCAAAATCTTCATAAAAGGTTGTCAAACATTCAAGTACATTGTTGACCAGAAATGGGAATAGTCAAAAATTAGATTCACTCAGAAGAACTTGTATAACAAGATTATTAAGATGAGACGATTAAATTTTTTTGAAAGTGATTCACAAGCAGCAATTTCGTAATGTTGTAAAAACCAAAGGCAGACCCATCAGTCTAACTGCACCTACCACACCAGCAACCAAGCTGTAAGGATTCCCATATATTGATTGGCTTATTTCGTGGACAAACCACATGTTGGGGTTGATAATGTAAGGGTAGTTTAGGTGTTTGAACTTCATGCTCGAAGGCCCTTTCAAGACCTCAAGGGACAAGCACGCCAAAGGTATAATTTCTTATGCTTGATTTTTCTTTGAAGAGATTTAGTTAGCACACACACACTTAGCATACTTGATCATGTGTGCATTCTCTTCACATGTCACTTTACACACTAGCACTTTGTTTTATATCTTGTTGTGTGTATATGTGCTTAGTAATTCGTTTCCCGATAGTGTTCGGAAACGTCCGCGCTCACACGTATGTGTGCTTGGTTTTGTGCGAAGATTGCCCATGGATAATGCCCTTGGCTTCTCCTTGGTTTTCACCATTGTTGGTGATCGGCGGCCTGGCCGCCGAATCAAACCGCCGTTTCAGTCCAGATTGGTCTGAAGCAATTATGCGGTCACGACCGCCGTTCGAAACCGCCGTTCGAAACCGCCGTTCATACCTGATCGATTTTAATCTCTCGGTCTAATTCGGCGGTTGGATCGGCGGTCACGAAACCGCCGAATGAAACCGCCGAATGAAACCGCCGTTGATGCTCTGTTCTTCACGGGCTCAATTCGGCGGTCGTGATCGGTGGCCTGGCCGCCGATTGAAACCGCCGAATGGTGCGTTTCAGGGGTAAAATTATCTTTTCACATGCCAAATTCTTGATGTCTATAAATATCTTACTTTCTCATTCTCTGATTAAGTTTCTTGAGTTATTAGAACCCTAAACTTCAAAGAGAGATTTTTGAGAAAAAATCAAATCAAGAACTCACCTTTAAACACTCAAATCAAATCCTTTTTGCATCAAAGTTCATCTTGCATTCATCTATGATTGGGTTTGCATCATCACAACATGCTTGGTAAGATTTTGATTAATTTCATCTTATTTTAGTATTTTTACTATCAAGCATATTCTCTTTTAATTACTTGTATGTTTTTGATCATATGATAAATACAAGATTAGAGAATTAATTGTGATGAATTAATTGAGTGTTGTTTTGTGATAGCTAATTAGGTTTTTGAATAATCTTGATTAGCTAAGCTATTTGACATGTCTTTTAGCAATTGATATCTAGGGTTGATTAAATTGATTATCTCATCATCCTAGATAAGCATCTAAGGTTACCTAGCCTTGTTTGTTATTTGAATATTTATACATATTCACATAGGTTGCATAATCTCTTCATAGAGAATTAAGTCTTGAGGCTAAGGTTGCTTAGGCCTCAAGCAATTGGACTAGAGCCACTTTTAAAGGTCCGAGTGGTAGAAGTGGGGGGTTATTGACCGGAGTGTTAGACGAGGTCTACATAGGTTGTAAACTCCATTTCGATTAGTGGATTTCGAGGTCCGAGTGTGGCGCACTAAACAGCCCGTGGTTTTTCCCAGTGGTTGGGTTTCCACGTATACATCAAGTGTTATTTAAATTCCGCACTATATTACACTTGCTTGTATTTTTGACTAGTAGGGGCATTTTCGTAAAATTGACTTGCATGTGAAAATTGGGTAATAATAGTTAAAATCTATTTACCCCCCTCTAGATATATATATCGAACACACCGAGTATTCTTTTCACAAGCGTGAAAGACCAAATCAATGCCGTATTTGCCACATTTCTGGGCACGACTGACGTAATTGTCCATAAAAAGAATCAGACAGTTAGTCACTTTTATTAGTGTTTGGGTTCATGATGCATTTGAATTTTGTCATTGGTTGTTTGTTTGTTATGCATTGTGTTTTCATTGGGTTGTTTTTTAATTATCCTGAATGTTAGTTACTTTCATTATTGTTTGTTGTTTTGATAATTCTCATAGGGTTGTTTGTTATATGATTTCAATTGACATATACTTTGTTTGATTTGTGGAGTTTGAACTGGACCACATGGACACATAATTTTTTATAGACTAAAAAAGCTCAAATGTTATAAGATGACTTCCATTGAAATTTAAGTAGTTTTGTTTGTATATTTTGTATTGGGCCACAGGGAGCCAATATATTTTAGGATGTACTAATAAATGAAAAAAATTTGAGAATACGTTTAGAAAAGAACGATCAAATAAAAGATGAACCGATTATATTATAAAAGAATTAATTACGTGTCTATAAGCCCAGCAAATGCTTCAAAGACAGCCCAAAAGATTATAAAAGGGCCAGTGTTGATTATAAAAGCCAATTTATTTTTATTTGTTGAAAGTTGTCTTATACGTACTTAACCAAAATTATCTTCTAATTCAAAACCTGCACTTATCTTACCTCCGATGCCAACTATATATTAAGGTTATTAAGGTACAACATAGATAATCTAATATGAAGAAATTTTAGACTTAAAACACATGGTTACAAAATAGATGTAATGCGATCATGTAAAAAAAAAATATGCAATTACAGGAACCATAGTAATGTAACGTTACGTAGGATATCACATTTGATATTAATCGATTACACCACAGTACACATTGTTTTAGGAATTTAGACAGTAGCCAAAGAAAGGCAATCAAAGACAGAAATATAAAAGCCCGAGTTTTCTGAATGGTTGCCCTCTTCCTAGCTAAATCAAACTCCAACACCCGAACACGATCTTTTAAGCTCATATTTTCTCTTTCGTAGAACTGATGAAGTCGTTCCGACCTATGAAATTCCCTCTGTAACCTTTGCAATTCTTCATTCAATGACATATCAGCTGTGATAATTGTAACCGGTATTTCAGGTCCCAGCCATTTGAAGAAATTGCATCCACCAAATTCTTTCTGTAGTATAATATTGAAATGTAAGCTGTATTACTTCATAAATCAATCTATATGAATATAACTTAAAATAGTCACTTATGGTTCAATAACATTTTCTTTGGAACACCCTTCGAATTGTCTCTTATGGTTCCAAGGTGTTATGCATGGCAATGTATTATCTCAATGGTAACCCACATTTGCATTTTCCCTCCCCATACCCATGTACGTCTGATGAAGAGGAAGATGACATTAACAAAACCTTTTATTGTGCAAGTAAACGAATATGAATACAACATTCCCCAATAAAACAAACAATTTGCAACTACTACTGTTTTTCAATAAAAAAGAAATCTAAATATCCAGATTTATCAAAACAATTTAAAAGTCAGATTAAGTACATGCAAACACTTGATCAAGTCTATAATTGCGAATATTATATATAAAATTTAAAGAATTTAAACTTAGCTATAGCTATAAACTTCAGACAATTTATTTTTATTTAAAAAATAATAATACAACAGTTATGATGAACTTTAAACAAACTCAAAAATCATGAAAACTTAGCTACACTATCTCGGTATAAATGTGATAAACCATCACACCATTATCAGACCCTGTCAAGTATAACTTTCCATCTTCTTGACTTCTCATATGACAACCAATAACCATCACAAAAAATTGAAATATGTTAAATCGAAATTATTAAATTACAAAATCAGTAATCGGAAGTTATGAAATAAGAGAAAAAAATATTAAGCAACCTGATGTGGTGTAGATTGTTCCAAGTTTGATGGATGTACACAGCAGATCGCGAGAGAGAGAGAGAGAGAGAGAGAGAGAGAGAGAGAGAGAGAGAGTTTTAGGGTTTCTGAAAGTTATGTATGGTGTTTAGAGCAGTGTTCTAGTAAGCGCTAGGTGCTAGTTGGGCGGAGACCCAGCGCCTAGCGCCTAGGCCGATTAATCGGGGATTAATTGGAAAACATAATTACAAACAAATTCCAAATATTAAATCCAAAAAAAATTCTTTCCAAATCCACAAATGCCAAATTAGTGAATTACCAATCCAAATCCAATTAGGACCAATCCAAATCCCTAAACATCCATTCAAATGCAATCAAAAATTAAAAATCCAATCACAAATAAATTCCAATTATAAATGCAAACAAAATTCTTTCCAAATCCATAAATACCAAATACAAATGATAAATAAAATTAACATGTACGCTAAAACAAAAAGTCAAGAAATGTAAACAAGTCAAAATAAAAAAAATGATAAAATAAGCACTGAAGTAGACGTGCACAATACGCACACACTAACTTCTCTCTTTCTTTCTAGTATCTTCTTGCTTCTTCTTCTACGCACACATCCGTTTGGTAGGGAGGAAAGAAAATAGGAAGGTTGGAAAGATTTGGAGGGACAGAAAATATGAGGGAAAGAAAGAAAAATGATTTTCCCTCTGTGTTGTTTGGTAAACAGGAAGGAAAGAAGAGATATTTCTTTTCCTTTGTTTGGTATTGTTGAGGAAAAGACAAAGGATGGAAAATCTTCTTTAACAATTTTACCATTTTACCCTTATATTATAGTTTATGTATTATATATTTTTATATTTAATAAATAAATATAATTAATATAATTTAAATAATATTTAATCCGACCTTTTTTTTTTTTTTCAAAATGAATTCAAATTTTTTTACCTATTATATATATAAATTAATACATTATGCGTTACAAGTTATTTTAATAAAAAAATTTTAAGTTAACTTTTTCTAGTTGAACTATATCTTTTTTTTTTATATAAAAAAGTATCAATTTTTTTTTTTTTTTTTTAAATTTTAGATGCAATTTTTTTTGGGTAAAAGTTATGTGAGTCACAAATTAGCAAAATGTACAGGATGATTTTCATTGCTCCCACTTTGGGTTAGTATATCTCAAATTATATATATATATATATATATAATGTCACAAACAAATCAATTGAACTTATAATCATTTATATTAAACATAAAAGAAAATAAATTAAATTTTGAAATAGAAACACGATAGTTAAAAAGACAACTAGAAATGTAAAGTAATAGTTAATATATTTAACTGATTATAAGTGCACTACAAAATATACATAATTATCATTAACTCTGGACATATCTAACTTTACAACAAGATTTTGAGTTACAAACATTCATCATATGTAGTCAAATTGTGCAGTACATTGGAGTTGTTAACCCAACAACATATGTGGACATTTTCATGCAAGTCTCAAAAAAACATACGTAAAGTCTATCAAAAGGTATCATTGTATTGCATGTTCAAGCCTACTAACCAAAAGAGTCATGTTCAATATGCAATACCAACAACCAAAAAACATGTAGTCTAGGTAACATATTCTCCAATATCTATCAAAAAGTCATCTTTCCACTTGCTAGTTCCTTTCAAGATCGATTGGTTGGATACATTAGCTTTAATAGCAATTCATATCGCCGCTCACTTGGAACTGCAAAAAAAGCTCGTTTTTTCGATTCACTGTCAATTAAAAATAAATATCCATCAAGTTGTAATTGTTCAGGGACTCCAATATTAATCAACTCATCATAAACTTCTTGTTCTGAATGTTTATGTGGCTGTCCTCTTTCAACAATTTTGTTACCCTCCCTAATTGCATCAGCAACATTATTCATTCCAGATTGAACATTTTCAAAATGCTTATCTAGTGATTCCAACATAGATGCCTTTCTTTTTATACCTTTTGAGGCGCTGACTAGCTGGGAATTATATTGTGGAGAAAAAGATTCAGAATAAGTATTGTTTACCTCATCCAAGTGCTCAACATCCACAACATAATTTGGGCTGCCTTCTCTTTCCCATTGTTGAACCTTTTCTTTTGCACTTACAGCACCCTCGCCATTGGCTCTATCCTTTGCAAAGAGCTCACTTAGTTTGTCATAATAATGAATTGGAGTATGCCTCCATTTCTTTGCATTAGGTTTCACCTATGATATATAAATAAGGTTAAATAATATTGATAATACTATCATAAGTAAAAAATTTAAAATTTAAAAAAATAAAAAATAAAAAATAAAAAAACGTATCATTCAAGTATAAAAACTAACCTCAATAAGAGAATTCCAAACTTCTGGCTCTGCCTCAAACAATTTATTATTTTGATTCCAAGCAAAACCACTTAAACCCTTAAAAAGATCATGGCATGTATTAAAATTAGTTTTCAAAGTTTTCATTCGATTCTTCAAGTGTTCTTTATCGAAGGGATAATTGAGCTTCTCTCGACAAACTTTTAGCACATTATTATAAGCAGTTGTAGTAAATGTTCCATCCACCCTATTTCCATTTACTTGTTGCTCTAATAATGCATCAATTAGCACAATATCCATTTGCTCAGACCACTTAACAGTGTCTTTTCTTAGTTCTTCACCATCCACGTGCTTTATCTTTGGTTTCTTAGGCATTTTCACAATCTACAACCGAAGAAAACAATTATATTACACAAAAATTTAGCAATATTGATAAGAAAATGAAAAAACAAGCAAATTAATAGCTAACAAATTCAATATATAAAAGATATCTAAACTGCATCTATTGAATTGTATCAACACCACAAAATAATACAAAAAAAGATATTATGTCACAAAATGAATTGAACATCATCCATTAGATTGATATTCTGCAACAAAATATCCAAAACAAATAGAATATCATCCAAATAACCTTAATTATCAAAATATCATTGTCTACGTTCTATGTAACCTTGCCACATCCTTTTTGCAATTTCATCACGAATAGATGTCCCTAATCTAGCTTCCTCATTATCCTTTTCTGTTGAGTAAATGTCCTCCGTTTGTGGTTCACTATTCCAAAGCTCTTGGTCAACTTCTCTGAGTATTTGTTCATCAGGATCCACACCCATTAGATAGTTGTGCAATATACAACATGCTAAAACAATTTTTGTAAGTGTCCTAACAGAAAAATGAGATTCTGTTCCAGTAGAAATGATGGGAAACCGTTTCTTAAGCACCCCAAATGCCCTTTCGATTACACTGCGCAAAGAAGCATGGCGAAGGTTAAATAATTCTTGATAATTTTCAGGAGCACGCGTTGAGTACTCTTTTAAGTGATAACTCACTCCTCTGTATGGCGTGATGAGTCCACTTTGTAGCATATAACCAGCATCAACCAAATAATATTTTCCATTTGGAATGACAAGTTTATCATCTCTTTTTAACGCATTTTTTATAATTCTTGAATCAGATGCGGTTCTTTCCCATCCAGGAAGCACATAAGTAAATCTCATATCAAATCCACATGCTGCCATAACATTTTGAGTAGGATATTCTTTTCTTCCACGATATCTTGGTGCCTCTTCCCTAGAAACATTAACTCGAATATGTGTTCCATCAATGGCTCCTACACAATTATGAAATTAAACACTAATCAAGTCTAAAGTTTATATACATTATATGTAATGAATTAGCATTAAAATTATGCTCAAAGTTTTAGAGAAGTTTTTTTACCTTAAAATAAGGGTAGAACCTGTGGCTATTGACTATTTCTTGAGAAACTTCTACGCCATTTGGTTGCCTCAAAAATTGATCTTCTAAGGTAATAATTGCTCGTAGTACCTCATGAAAATGCCGACTTATTGTCTCCCCAGATCGACGAAAAAAGAAAGAAATTGTACGATTCTTAGCATTATGGGCTAAAACATAAAGAAATTTTGCTACTTGTTCTTCTACTATTGAATTCTTATTATCTTTAAGCCGACCAGTAGCTCGAAGCAATTCACACAACCTAGCAAATGCATTTGGCCCCATACGAAGAATGTCACGACATTTCTCATTTGTACTAAGTTGGGTCATGAGTTCTCTTCTCACATTTTCTCTTTCTCCAAAAATGTTACCTACACTTCTATCAACATATCTTGAACAACAATACAATTTCATGACACATATCATATGAGTCACATTACAAACAGCTTGCACTGCAGCCATATGCCTTTGTCTTTCCCAATGACTCAAAAACTTTGTAAAATATTCTTCACAAGTGTCCATTTGGTTATCTTCCATATTTTCAGTAAAATTGTTATCCATTTCATCTCCTTCCCTATTACTTCCTCGATCCATCTATTGAAGTACATTTTATTGGTTATTTATTGAAATCCATATTGATGCAACATCCATCGATTAAGAATAACTTATGAAAAAAAAATCACAATTGCACCAAAAAAAAAAAGCATATATTATATGTCAAACATAAGTGCCAATAGTATATACTTAAAAATATAAATAAAATATCATTAAAAAAATATAAACAAAGTAATGTTTGAATCCAAAATCATCCACCAATACAATTTATGTATCAACTGTGTTTTACTAAATCTCAACATTATTCATTGCATTCTTCATGAAACTATACATAGTGTTTGAATCCAAAATCATCCACTAATAAGAATGTATTCATCTTTTTGAACTTTTTTTTTTAATAAAAAACCTCAAATATATCCAAGAGTAACCATTTTATTATACTACATATATATATATTGAAACAGTTAAATATTATTAAGCAAGGCCTGCCCAGAGCAGTCAACAAATGACAAACAAACCAAAGAAACAGCAGAAACACAGCAAGGGCACTAACACAAACACCCAGCACAAAAGAAGCAAAACAGGGGAAAACAGAAAAAAGAGAACCAAAACAAGACAGAACCAGAGATACGATACAAGGACTCGACTCTCCAAGCTCCACTCAGTAAAGTTCGTGACTGCTGTATTTTTTCAAAACATATATTGAAAGTGTATGTTAGTTTTTCCTAAATCCCTCACATAGTTTTGTCTATTTTGTTATTTAAAAAAAATATATAAACACTACAATTTTGATAATTTGCTACAACCAAATCGTCCCTCAAAATTTGAGAGTTTATCTAACAAATCTCATGTTCACATAGATTTAGCTAAAAAAATCATACAATTTATAAAAATAAATTTAATCTAAATAATCATTATTTGAGTCACTTATTTGCTTAAAATTAGGGGAAATTAGTTAAATTAGGAAACAAAGCAATTGTGGAGAAGAAAAAAGCTAATAAATAGTTAAATTAAAATTAGGTTTTTCAAAGAAAATTGGATTGTTTCCACAAAACCAGGGATTACAACCAATTAAATTAATAATAATAAAAAAAACAATAATCAAATAACCCATGAAATAAGCATCACGTTTATAAGGAAATTGGAACAAACAAAAATCACATACCTGAAAGTTGAGCTTTTCTTCTTCCTACTTTTACTCCAATTTCTTCTCTTCTCTTCTCTGTCCCGCCAGAATCTTCTTTGGGCACCAACGAATTCTGTGTAAATATATAGCTAGGGCTTATGAGAGGATTAAAAAAGGGGCAAATCTGTAATTTCAGTTAAACCAAAAACCAATCCTTCCTTTCTCTCCATTTTCCTCCCACTTTTGGGAGGATTAAAATTTGTGGGTCCCACCCCAAAAATTTTCTTCCCATTTTTCCCTTCCTTCCAATTTTCTCTCCATACCAAACACATACTTTTTCATTTTCTTCCCCCTTTCTCCTCCACCCCTTTCTTTCCTCTCCCTTTTCATCCCTACCAAACATAGCATAACTGACTAACTTCTCTCTTTCTTTCTTGATTTCTTCTAGCCTCTTCTTCTTCTAGCTTCGTTTCTCTCACTCTTTCAAAAATGAAAGAAACAAATCCCCAACCTCTTAGTCTCTCTAGATCCTTGTATGTACATATAAATCTCTCTCTCTCTCACCGTTACGAGTGATCGGAGATGGCACAGCTGCAGTAGTTTTTGGCGACTGAAGGCAGGCGAATGAAGCTTCGATTTGGTATTTTGAATTTTTGATTAGGTTTGGTCAGCTATTTGGTTGAAGAAGAGAATGGAAGAATGGAGTGAAAAGTGTAATTTGGTTTAAACGGTGACATTTTTCCCCCTTTTTTTTTTTAACTGGCTAGGCGTGGTCAACGGCGTTGACCCGCCTAGCTGATTACACGCCACCCAGACCCGATTATGCGCCCACCGCAAAATAGGTCCGATTTTCACCTTTTCGGTGCGTTTTCCGGCCGCCTAGCTGTATTGGTCCAACTAATCGGCCTAGGCGGCCGCGTACTAGAACACTGGTTTAGAGTGAGTATTAGGGTTTTTTTAATTTATAGATCATATTTATAAAATTACTCAAATAACCTTAACACACCATAAAATATTATTTTAAACGATGCATTTATTGTACAGATTTCAACATATTTTTTTTATTCATTTTTCCTTATTTTTTAATATCCCGAATCCATTAAGAATAAAGATTTTCTTGAAGCAATTAATGTTTCATCCTCCCTTTCCATATTACTATTTTTCATATACTTTTATTAAATTAGATTCATTACATTTAGGAAATAAAAATAAATGTTTGTGTTTTTTTTATTACATATGTTTCAAAATATTTGTTTTTTCATTTTTTTTTTTTTTAATATCCCGAATCCATTTTTTTAATATAGGTTTTCTGGCAGTAATTAATATTTCATCTTTCCTTTATTAGTTATAACAATATTACAAAATGTTATTTAACTATATAATTCATGTCTCCATATGTACATAAAATGATTTAAGCATTCATAGTGTAATGTTGATATCAAAGGATATCAAAATTATACTTATATCATATGAATACCCAATTCATGAAAGTTCCCATATGCACTTAATATGTTTCGAATAACTAACATTATAACTACTAACTAACATATAGTAGTTATAATGTTATTACAAAATGTGTACAATTGCTCAATTCATACATGGTCTTATATTAATTTTTTAAAGTATGAGATATAATAGTATAATATTTTTTATTTGCAAAGTAATCAAAATTTAATAAGATTGAATATGTTGACACACCATTAAACATTTTACTTGACCGATGCTTGAATTTTTTTCATAAGGACTTGTTTTCAAATAAATATATCAAAGCATGCAGCTAAAGTATTATAGATTGTTTTATAACTATAAAATTCATATTCCCATATACACATAAAATGATTTAAGCATTCATAGTTAAATATTGATATATAGGATATCAATGTTATACCTATATCAAATAATTGCTTAATTCATGTCTCCATATGCACATAATAGAATATCAAGGTTATACCTATATCATATGATTGCGCAATTCATGTTCTCGTAATTATATGTTTATTAATTGAAATTCATTAGTTATAACAATATTACAAAATATTTTGTTACTATACAATTCATGTCCTCATATAAGAATTCATAGTGTAATGCTGAAATCAAGCATTATCAAAGTTATACCTATATTATATGAATGCCCAATTCATGTATGTTCTTATATGCACATAATATGTTTTGAATAATTAACATATAATAGTTATAATGTTAATACTAAATGTGTATAATTGCTCAATTCATTTTCCCATTTTCATTTTTATTAATTAAAATTTATTAGTTATAACAATATTACAAAATATTTTATAAGTTTTATAACTAGACAATTCATGTCGCCATATGCACATAAAATGATTTAAGCACTCATAGTTTAATGATGATATCAAATTTTGTTAATATAATAGTATAATTGACATTATTTATTTAAAGCATGAGGTATAACGGTAGAATATTTTTATTTGCAAACTAATCAAAGTTTAATAAGATTGAATTAGATGATACATCATTCGGCATATTTTTATTTAGGGGGTAGCACAAGCATAGTAAAAAAAAAAAAAAAAAAAAAATCGCAGTTGCAAAAGTAGTTTTAGCGAAGTCATATCTCTATCCCGATGATTCGGCTGATATATATGAAGATCAACCATAATGGAAGTTGGAGTACAAGACTAAAGCTAGTGGATCGGTCACCACCTTTCAGCACATGTAAGAAGTCGAATAATAGCAGAACATCTCAATCTCGTCGGTTTAATCAAAGGATTGCCCGCAGCCACAAAATCCGGTCATTCATTGCCAATATAAAAAAGAATAAAATGGATCGTTACAGTTCACGGAAGGTCCTAAGGTTCGTCCACCCTAAGAAATGTTTGACAATAGTCGAGACATCACAACTCTATACTGAAGAGATAGAAACACCCACTACACAGCACAAGGAAAGAACGACTTGCGATTTGCCGACTCAGAATGAAAAGGTAAACAATCTTGGATACCTCATCGAGTGGAGTTAAGAGGTAAAATCTAAATCATCGCTTAGTTACTTTTTATTTGGCCTATAAATCAAATCTTCTTGGATTTCATAACCGCACGTTGATGACGAGGTAAAATGTGGGGAAACACCTTTTTCACCCTTGTTTATTGAAATTATTTGCTGCACTTTTAACATGATGCACAACACATGTAGTATATGTATTTATTCTAGTATTACACCCTACTTACATATGCTATCTACATGTTTCTTTCATACATAATAAATACTATGCGCGTATATACTTGCGAAAACATATACTAGTTTTATTAGCATACTACATGGTTTTTGTATGCAAAACATCTAGCAAGTCCATGAGTATTCATCCCGAACATTAACCAACACCAATAACGTGCATGGATCCAACTATTTTTTCAGCATTATTAAAAAATATATTTGTGCAAATGTTACTCACGTGTTTGACAGAGAAAGACAAGCTGAAAACTTTAATTGAGCTTAGTCTCAATACACGCAAAACAAGTTTTATCTCAATGTATGTAGAAATTCGAAGAAAAGGCAAAATGGGCCAAAATCCTCACCAACAAAGGCCAAAGGGGCCAAAATCTTCACCAACATAGGCCAAAGGGGTCATCTTTGGAGCGTAAAGCCCGAAGATAGTACTCAAGCGCCATGAAACAGCGAAGAGCGAGTGGATAGTGTCCGAGGGGCGGAGAAGCTGAAATAGCATGCCCGCCGAGCTAATCAGATACGAACGTATCCTTAGTGAAAAGGCAAACCCGAGGCACTAGGATACCTGGAAAACTACTCGGGGCGCCGCCGGAATATGTCTGGTGAGATGCACAGCTGCGTTGGCCGGTATACACTATCCCAACGATTCGGCAAACCCCTGTAGCAGACAAAACCTGGAAACATCCTAGGTGACTTGTGCAGGGGACCTAAGTTAAAACTGACCATTTTAATGAGACACTTGGTCAGTCTGGAAATGATCAGTTTAATAAGATACTTGATCATTCTTGAAGAAAAACTGACCAATTTAATGAGACACTTGGTCAGTCTGAAGATGACCAGTTTAATGACCAGTTTAATGAGATACTTGATCATTCTTGAAACCAAACTAAGGATAATATATTTGTTCAGACCAAGGTAACTAGATACTTGGATAAACCAATCAAGTATAACAAAAACTTGACCTAATAAAACCAATGGATTACTCAAACTTAATGCAAGTTAATGAGATACTTGGCTAAATTAAGTTAAATGAGTTACTTAGCTTAAACAAAGAAGCCAACGTTACACTCAGGTAAAAATAAAACAAAATATTTTTATTATTTACACATTTATGAGTGTGCAGGTAAACCAAGTTGATCAAAAAGAATAACTGACTGGGTGCAAATAAAGCACTGTCAGCTCAAAAACTGACTGAGTGTGAATAAAGCACTGTCAGCGATCCGACCTTTTGGAAAGAAGGGGTAAAGATTTTTCCGCTTAAATTGCATATGTTAAGTTTTAAATGTGCAGGTACAAAGCTCCAATGGGCAAGTGCACATAAAAATAGTTAGGAAGCTTTCAAACACAAGATCTAGGTGACCTGAGCTGAACGCCTTAAGGTTGACTTGGCTCACTAAAAATCAAGTAAAAACCCCGAAAGTGGGTAGAAACTTAGATACAGTGAGTTAGGACCCCCTATGGTGTAAAATAAACACTCAAATTGCCCTGAGCCATAGCCTAAATTCCTGCCTATTAGCCGAGCGAACACTTGGAACAATTTGCAAGAAGTACAACAGCCAATGAGCAATTGCAAAAGAGACAATAATGAACAAAGTCAAATGCAAGTAAGTTATAAGTCAAAATTGTATTTATATACATAAAGTGCTTTCTTTTTGCAGGAGTATTAGCTAGAAGGTATAAATATATATATCCGATCTGTAAGAAAGATTAGCCAAAAAGAAGACCGGTCTATAAGAAAGATCGGCCAAAAGGAAGAATCAAACCTACGAAAAAAGATCAACCAAGAAAAAGTTCCAATGGACAAGAAAGATCCAGGCCGAACGCTTGGAATGACCCGACCAAAGAAGAAAAGAATGGCTACCCAGACAATGTGCCAAAAGCGTGGCTCCAACCCTGCATGTCGGCATCAACTCAAGAATAACAACAATGCTAGGGGGTAGATTCCAAGCAACATGAACCCCTGGAGAACAAAAACCCCTAACTCACCATGAGCATGTATATATATATATATATATATATATATATATATATATATATGTGGCAGTGGTCTCAGGGGGTGGATGCTTTGAAGCACGATCTCTATAGAGCGACATCTTACCTTGCCAAGAGCGACGACATTTACCGTATTTTTCTCAGCTTGTGAGGAAAGACACAGCTCAGGGAAACCTTAATCAGTTCCTCTTATGATCTTCAACCTCGACATCTTCAAGCTGTCTTGAGCCCTAAAACTTCAAAAGATCGTCAGAACTTGCCTTTAAAGGATATGACAAGAAGAAAAAATGTTTCGGATAGAAGGATTCTCAGCTATTCAAGTCCTAGGAGATAACTAGAAGCAATTTGGAAGATTTCTTGATCCAACCCGTGAAAACAGCATTTGCTAATGGGTCAACTTCAAGAATTAAACTGTATCATCTCAGAAGGAATTGGGTTTTAAGCCTTATATGGTTGGAAAGGTACGGAAGTTAGCTTTCCGTATAATTTTACGGTTTGTGATTTTGAACTTTCTAGAAGGAGTTATGACCATTTTACTACCCAAAGGTCAGCCTAGAATTTCTACGCGGGTAGCATCTGCTGATGGGTCAACTTCAAGAATTAAACTGTATCATCTCAGAAAGAATTGGGTTTTGAGCCTTGTATGGTTGGAAAGGTACAAAAGTTAGCTTTCCGTAGAATTTTACGGTTTGTGATTTCAAATTTTCTAGAAGGGGTTATGACCATTTTACTACCCAAAGGTCAGCCCAGAATTTCTATGCGGGTAGCATCTGCTGATGGGTCAATTTCAAGAATTAAACTGTATCATCTCAGAAGGAACTGGATTTTGAGCCTTATATGGTTGGAAAGGTACGGAAGTTAGCTTTCCGTAGAATTTTACGATTTGTAATTTCGAATTTTCTAGAAGGAGTTATGACCATTTTAGTACCCAAAGGTCAGTCCCGAATTTCTACGCGGGATTTTGGAAATAAAGCATTGTGGGCTGCCTATTCGAGAATGAAGGTCTTAGACAAATTTGTTATGTTTTGGAAGATTAATGAAGGCCTAAAAGTCACTTTAATTCAGTTTTAGTTGACCCTAAACTTTCAATGTTAGGATTAGTTGAGAGTGGATTAAAATTCCTAAAGCTAGAAGGGTTGTACTCTCTATTTTGAGTCACATTGAATTAGCCTTATTGTAGGTATATTATGGAACTAAGAGGAGACCTAATTCATACATGTTTAAAAGGAATTACAGCAGAAAGATCGGATACACAGCAGCAGAGTGCGAGGAAGATCCGAGCATTAGTAAGATCCGCTTGAAGATGGATCCAAGTGAAGCCGAGAAGACAATCCGAGTGTTAGTAAGATCCGCTCAAGAATGGATCCAAATGAAGTCGAGAAGACGATCCGAGCGATAATAAGATCCGCTCAAGAATGGATCCAAGCAAAGCCGAGAAGATGATCCGAGTGATAATAAGATCTACTCAAGAATGGATCCAAGCAAAGCCAAGAAGATGATCCGAGCGTTATGACGCAGAACGGAAGTTCTAGGGTTTACCAGCGTAACCCCTAAAGTAACAAAACTGGAATCCACCAGTAAAGAACGAATGTATGTAAACCAAAAATTGATAATATTATTGAATAATTCTGAAACTGAAAACAAAGAGCCTTAAATAGCCTCTTGAAACCCTAAAATAAGCAAAAAGACTAAAATATCCTCAAACTAAACAAAAACAACTAAAACGGAAAAATAAGAAAAAACACAAAATCTTCGGTTGCCCGACAGCCTAACTTTAAGAGAGATGTATGTTGGATCTATAAAAAGCATAACAAAAAATGAAGTTTTTGGATTACAATTTTGTTTTTTTGTTTTTTTTTTCCATATATACTACTGTTGTTGATATGAATGATGTAAGTACAATGGGCATGTATGCCTGGTGTGAGACTATTGTCAATTATTTCATTTAAAATAAATAAATAAATAACTTCTCTTACTAGACAAAAAAATTAAATATATCAAACTCGGACACTAGGATAAGGGGGTTGTAAACCTGTACCCAAAGCTCTATCAATTCTCTTACTTTGTTGGACATTAGATTCACTAGCCCTATTATATTTTTAACTATTCACCTGTATAACTGTATTGACTGTTATCACACATTTTGAATTATATATGTTTACCTGTATCTAATATAATCACACATTTCAAATGATATTTACTCATATCGAGTGTTATCACACAGTACAAATGCAAATCGAATAACGGGAACAGACTTAATTTTAAAAATAAATGATTGATGTTTAAATTTGAAACGCATTTATTGTTTTTGTCAGCTACATTGATTGTTTTTTAAATTTGAAAAGAAATGATTGTTTTACCTGGTAGCTGTGTTTAGTACACCATTGTTCTATAGACAACCTCATATATATATATATAGTGGTCGTGGACATGTCCACTCAGTTGTTGCCTTAAGTTTAGGTTTTTTTTTTTTTTTCTTCTGTTTTATTCAAATATTTTATAATTTATTTATTTATAATAACTTTTTAAAATTAAAAGAAAGGACATAAATGGTAATGTATGAGATGTGTTTATAAAATTTCATCTTTTAAAATTTTTTAATAGTGTGTACGTACAAAAATGGGTATACAAACGTTTTTTTTTTTTTTAAATACAAATATCGTGACTTTTTTTTTTCCCCAAAATGTTGGATGGGCTATAGCCTGGCCCAGCCCCTAAAGGGCTCTGCCGTTGACTTGATAAAGAAAAATATGAACACATAATAAGAGGATTGAAAATTGTCTAAAACCTTTTTTTCTTTTGCATTTTTTAATATCTTTTTTTTTTCTTAATTTTTTTATTTTTAATTATAAGTATCAGTTTATTTCTGTCTTTTTAGCTTTTTGACACAATCAAATGTTGAATAAAAACAGCCAACAACTATATGAGGGGTCATGATCAATTTTTGGTAAAGTTGTTTCCGAGTATAAATAGGCATAGCCCATGTAGGTACTTAGTAATTTGTTCTAAAAAAATTATATTTATTCTAAAAACAACTACAATGATTCTTTTAAGAAACAAAAAGTTGTACATTGATATATAAGAATAATTATTATAAATATTTATTTAAATTGATTTTAATATTTTTAGGATAAGAAACTGCGTTTGATAATAATAAATGAAAATAGTATTCTGAAAAAAATAATATTATAATATACATTTAGTGTAATTGTTTTGAAATTATATTTTTAACATACTGTAATATATAGTAAAATCATTATTGTATCTAATTAAATTAATATAAATTAATTTTATTAATTTTAAAAATAAAAGATATATATATATGAGTTTATAATTAATTAAATCAATTTAAATCAATTTAAAATAGACTAGTGTATTTTCATTTTTTATTTTTTTTTACATTAGGATATAATATATATTTTATTCATTAATCTTAAGAAAAGTATTTTTATTGAAAATAAAAAAAGAATAAATACATACATTAGGAGAGAACCACATTAATCTCTAAAAGCTATAATGTAATTGTTTATAATAAACATAACATGTTCATTAATTAATAGGTTCTATATAGAGATGATAAAATTATCTATGGGTACGAGTATCCGTAAGGATCCGCTCCATTTAGAAGAGTTCACTTTTGCTCACCCCCATGAAAGAGAGGTGAGCATTACCCTCCTCCCAAAAACATGACATGTGCACATGGAGAAGTAAAATTTGTTTGGGAGAGGGTCTAACTTTTTTATCCCAATCCATGTGGCAACTGAGGTGTTAAATGATGAGTGGATATACGTTAAAGATGATTAATCTCACATACCACATGTATCCATTCAACATTTGCACATGGGTTATGATGAAATAGTTAGGATATCTAGCATTATTCTTTTTAGAGATAATTCCATTATATAGCCACTTTGGTTTTCCAATTTTTACATATAGCCACTAGTTTTTAAAAAACCAAATATAACCAATATGATCATGGATCAACCAATATGATCATGGATCATGGATTGTGTGGTGGAAGTTAGTGGGTTCTTTGACAAGTATACCCCTGAAGAGTTGTCAGTGGTTGTTGATGTAAGAGGTCCAAAATGACCCCGTCTCCTTCTTATATCTCAGACGAAGGCAATCCCCAAACCCAATCCCTAAATTACGGTGCTGCTTCCAACTGATTTTATTATATGCATCTTATTAAATTGAAATGCAAGTCGGTTAACCCAAACCCTTACATGTAAAAATAGCACCCAATTACCCGCGATATTTCGTATCTCCGATTCTCCTCCATAATCATATTTCCAGTTGTCGATTCGTTGCCGTGATTGAAGCGGTCCTAATTTGTTTCAGCCATCCCCAATATCAGAGAAGGTATGTATCTCCTTAGAACTTGAACTGTAACTATAAAATATATCCCCTATAATGGGGGGTTTTCAAATACATCTCCTTTGATTGATGATTTCTTTCATAATTTTCATATAATAACATATGTTGAAAATGATTGAGAAGGGTCGTCCTGTTCTTCGTCGCGGCGGCCTGTGTGTATTGATGTCAGTCTAAAAAATACATATGATTGATTTCTTTCATATTCAGGATATAACATATGTTTATGTCAGTCTAAATACATATGATTGATTTCAATCATAGTCATATGATTGAAAAGGATTGAGAAGGTCCCATTTATCTTCGTCGCGGCGGCCTGTGTGTGTTTGTTTATGTCAGATGTCAGATTACGAGTTTTGTTGCATTCTGATGGTACCATTACATTCCATGATGGTACCATTACATTACATTCCATGATCGTACCAGTACACGACATTCCATGACATGGAATGACTTTCCTAGATTCTCCATGACATGAAATGAGATTCCATGATCCTCCCAGATTCCAAGATTACATGACATGGAATGACATTTGTAGATTCTCCATGACATGGAATGACTTTCCTAGATTCTCCATGACATGAAATGAGATTCCATGATCCTCCCAGATTCCATGATCATACCATTACAACACTAAATTACATTCCACGATCCTACCATTACAACACGACATTACATTCCATGATCCTACCATTACAACACTAAATTACATTCCATGATCCTCCTACCACAACACGACATTACATTCCATGATCCATCATGGAATGTAATTCCATAAAACATTGATGACATTGTCCGTCTGATGACATTGATGACATGTATTTTAATTTTAATTCCATGATGATAGAACTGATTAAATCTGTTGCATACAGCTTCAGGAATATGGTTCTGTTGATAGTGAACTACGATGGACAGTGGGAAGATGGACAGTTCAACCCTAAAGCTGTTTTCTTTTTGTCAGTGACATTGAAAGAGACTTTGAAAACATTGGCAGAGAAGATATGTAGTCGATTTGGCTTAAATTCTGATGAAGTGGACTTCAAGATAAGTACTAGAATTGATGGCTCCATTGTTGAAATGATTTATGACTTAGATTTACAAATCTTCGTTTCGCATAACAAAGAGAATCCTAAATGCTATGTGTCAGTGTTTCACAAACAGTTACGAAGCCTGGTTGACCAGTTAACTGTGACTCCTGATCTGAAATCCAAATTTACCTCCATCACCATCGGTTGTACTGGTGATCAGGCATGTACGCCACCACCCATTGTGAAGTGTAAATCTACAGGTAGCCCTGTTGTGAGTTCATCCGGATACAGATCCACAACTGGTAGCAATGAATTTGTTCCGAGTGGTTTCCCCGTAGATGAATCAAAAACTCCGCCATCAATCAGGAAGTCTATATTTCCCCAAAGCCCACTCGACGGTACAGTTAGTAAGAAATCTGCTAACCGTAGCAATCACGACGGTTATGCTAAAGACGAGAAAGTTCATTGTCCAACTGTTGTTACTGCTGAGGATGAAGAATGCGGCATGGGTTGCTCAGCCAATATCAACTCGCCATTGTGTCCTTGCTCTAATGAAATCAGTCCACAAGATTTACCGCTACGCCCTACACATGATGACAATCCATTGCACCTTGTTGATCTGGTAAGCCTTTCTGCATCAGGTGTAAACAAGAATTTATCAGGTCCCGAGCACGAGCTAAAATTGCGTCGACGGTCTGGAAGACAAAGAAAGTCCATTAAGTACAACCAGGAGACTTGTTCAAATTGCTCTGAAAAGGGACACAACAAATCAGGGTGCCGGAAACCAGCGTTTGATGCATCTGGGCCAACCAAGCCTCCACGCACTTGCAGTATATGTCACAGACCTGGACACAATAGACAAACATGTCCCTCTGGCTATTAACCCTAATCCATCAAGTGATATCATGACCCAGTTTTGAATGCTGCACCAACAAGTTCCTCCGATTTGAGAACCTTTTATCGGCACTCTTAGGTTGATTCATCGACAATGTGTCATTCTACTTTGGTTTTAAGGAAAATGCGTGTAATATGTGATCTATTTAATTTTTCTTTCATTCAGTTGTTTGAGTAGTCCCTGCTTGTAATATCAGCTACGATAACGGTTCTGAATTGTTTGACGTTAGGTGTAATTGCCCATTTATTTACAAACCTCAATCGGGTAGGTTCTCCTCTAGTCTGGTCTCTTCCCAAAGAATTTGTAGGCTGCTTATCCCCTTAAAAACATCTCTGAAAAAGTTACCCGATCTACTTATAACGATTTTGCAATCCTAGATGGCTAATATGTGCTTATATTTACAAGGGATGTTCACGGATCTCTTCTTGCATAGCAACCACAGGTAGGCACAGCTATTTTCATTTATTATTAGGTCTCAAGTCTCAACAATCTAGTGCAAATCTAAGGGGAACAAAAAAGCACACAGATTCCTGATCCGTTAACAAGTACGAAATGAGAACTTCATGTACACAATCTTGTACCCCACATCGGACTACGTTGTTTATGCTGTGAATTTGATAAAAACAGCCTTTTATGAGTTACCAACGCTGTAGTTTTTTTTTTTTTTTTTTTTTTTTTTTGTTTTTTTTGTCCATCCCCTTTAGCTTGTGGTCGTGTAATTCGTTAGTGCAAAATCCTCCAAGTTTAATCTGCATGCTTCATGTTTGTCTTTTCTTAGCGTGTGTATTAGATCGTGTAATTTATTGTTGTTGATTTTAATCGTGTAAGGAATTTATTTTGCTACCGTGTTTCGTATAAGTTTTTTGTCTTTTGCTCGCGTAAAGAATGTTGTTGCATGTTTGTCTTTTCTTAGCGTGTGTATTAGATCGTGTAATCTATTGTTGTAGATTTTTATCATGTAAGGAATTTATTCTGCTACCGTGTTTCGTATAAGTTGTTTGTCTTTTCCTCGCGTAAAGAATTTTGTAGTCTTAAGGATTATTTTTACTTTCCACAGACAACATTTGAATCCATTGCGAACCATGCAACTTGGGTGTAGAAAGACTTGTCCAGATATACCCCACCGATGATTTTCTTGTTCGAACAATGCATAAACATTGTCTCCAAATACAGTCGATGATATCTTCGATTAGAGGTTCTTATTCTTGTTATATATTGATTACTCTATTGGGCTTCATTTGGTAAAAGACGTTTTCTTTTAGTAAGATGGGCTTTTATCCACCTTCAGGATAACAATCTTATCTAATCCAGCCGATTTCCGATATTGCGTTTTTACTTTTATGCAACAAGAGTTATTTTCGTTATCTTATGCACAGTAGATCTTTTATAGTATATATTTTGACCAATACAGTCGTCGCTCGTTTTGCACACTGTATTTTCATTTACTTAAATTTTTTGGTTCAGCTACTATATACTGAGTAATGCTATTGGACCCAAAAAACCAACCCAAATTCTAACCCAAATGCCATGTGGCAACATCACACGCAACATGGGCCCACGTCACTCTTTCCAAGATCCCATGTGATGTTGTCACATGGGTTTGGGTTAAAAATTTGGGTTGGTTTTTTGGGTCCAATAGCTTTACTCTTGATACTAGTATACTTGCTGGATTAGTTATTGGGCATTAGATTGAAATTGAAGGGTCAATAAAAATAAAACATTAAAATGCTCAGGATTTTACTTCTCTTCTTCCATTCATCCCTGTCAGCAAGGCAAAAGTAAAATTTATCCCAAACAAGCACAAGAAAAGTAAAGGAAAAAAAAAAGGGGGGTGGTGGGGCGACTCTATGTCTCTATCTCTTCTCTTCGCCACTAATTATATAGTCAATTTCAATTATAACCTTTATTCAATGGTCGAGCCAACCCCACACAACCTTTATGCCTTTCTATGTCGTAAATGCATCGTCGTTAACCTCGAATTCTTGTTTTTGATTTCCCATGATGTACGACTAAACTTACCATTTGCACACGATAGTTGTATCACACTATCACCATTCACAGGACCAAATTATTTTATGAATTGTGAGATATCCAGTTTGGATGTACTTCAGAGTTCAGATTTGTTATAGAGAACATAAATAAATGGGTAATACACTGAAACCTTTGAATCCGTATCATCCGTTGTTAAAGAACGGTGAAGGTGAACCTTACGTAAGAATAAAAACATGATTGACGAATGATGATGTATTTTGTTGTATTGGAAACACAAAGAAAACAAAAGCAATACCGAGGGAGATGAAACTGCAAGTACTTAGAAAGGTCTGCACATATCTGGGATTAACCTACACAAAATTCACAACTAATAATCTAAAAATGGAAACCACAGTAGTAGAGGTAGCGAATCTACAGGTACCAAGGTTTTAATCGCAAACCAAGCAAATAACCAGCAAATAACCAGCAAAAAACAACAAACAGAAAGGCAAATTTCGTAGATTACACAATAACAACGATAATCTAAAAGCTTTAACTGGATTTACAAAAAATTCCTTGAAGTTGATGTCAGATCTTTCAATGAAAAAGGTCGGCGTCGCCGGTTGAAATGGTCGCGGAGAGAAACAGCTTTCCGTGGTTTATCTATTCTCTTCAAGGCCTTCACATCTGTCTCCAGTTGATCGACGCGGGCCTGTAAAGAAATCCTTCCTGCTATTTTCCTAGAAGCATTTTTTTTCTTTACTTCGTTTAATGCTATGAACTTGTCCAGCAGCAGTTTGATAGCCTCGGAGCTTCTACTTACCTGGGAAATCGCTCGATCCCACCTGCCTAATTCGTTCTCATCGTTCGACGACTCGGACTCCGTATCTCTGGTATAATGCGAATTAGCGAAAGGTAGATGATTGTGACCCACACACACGTTTTGAAGGAAAACCAGTACTAAGGTGATTGCGATTGAATCTAAATCGAGTTAGATGACAGAGAATTGTAATAGAAAATTTGAGTCAAATAAGCTCTAACAGAAGGGTTCATGTAATGCTTCTTACCCCCGTTTTAAAGGTTAATTGTAAGCATTACCCCCTCTCAGAAGCGACAGAATCTTGCATGCACCCGGTGCATTACACCCAACCAATGGCTGCATGCCATGTGTCAAGGAAACAATCAAATGTGTTCTCCCTGCCACGTGGCATGCACCCATTGGTTAGGGTGCATACAAGATTTTCTCAAAGAAGCATGACATGTGTCCATTGGGAGTAAAATTATCCACCCAAATACAGTGTTTGGACAAATTTACCCCCTAATGGACACATGTGACACCATTTTTGGACAGTTGATTTCAGTTTGATTACTTAAACGAGCATGAACCCAACCCGATATATTGCATCCTAAATTCCTACTGAATGGGAGCATACCATGTAGCATGGATAACTCATTTGATTGCTTTTCCTTCCCATTTGGCATACACCCATTTGGTCGATGGATTGGTTTTGTTAAATAATGTACTATACATACATATACAGATATATAGAAATGATCAAGCCAATGCGCACCGATGTAAATTTATGGTCCATGATATTGGATGTCAACCACTATTAGCTAACATCCTTTGACTCAAGTTCGTATGCACTTTTCAAAACTAGTTGCTCACATTCAATGTCCTCATGAAGTTATATCAGTGTGCACTGACCAGATAAGGACTGATATATAGAAATGTTCAAGCCAATGCGCACTGATGTAAATATACGATCAAGGATATTGAATGTGAGCCACTAGTTTTACATGGTTAGACTCAAGTGTGTATGCACTTGTCAAAACAAGTGGGTCACATTCAATATCCTCATGAAGTTATATCATTGCGCACTAACCAGATCCTAACTTTATAATTTCTAGACGTCCAACCATAGCCACACATTCACAGCGGACCCACAACCTCACATTAACAAATACCCACAACCAATACGAATGTGTGGTTGTGGGCGGATGTCCTTAACTTATAAAGTCAAAACGGCCCTAATTATAGAAGTATTATATATACAGTCTCGTTCCCATGCGGACGTCATGATATAACCTCATGAGGATATTGAATATGAGCCACTAGTTTTGATAAGTGCATACACACTTGAGTCAAATCATGTAAAACTAGTGGCTTACATTCAATATCCTCGTGAAGTTATTTTAGGACGTCCTCATTTGAAAAAAGTCCTTATCGCAATATGCTAGGTAACCCAGACCCAGTCTCCATTTGTTTGAGTTTTCAAGCAAATAGGTTTTGTGATGCTGTAGTTGTTTACGATGAGAAGAACAAATAGTACTAATACGATTAGGGTTTCAATAGAAGACACAATTTGAAATAAGTTATTTATTTATGGGAAATTATTAGTGTCCCCCCTGTAGTTTGCCGTATTCTCCAGTCCCCCCGTTTAGTTTCAAAATTCTTCAATTTCCCCCCTCCCATGCACAAATACAACCATTCTCACCATATAAAAATTAAAAAATAGGCATGGGAGGGGGAAAATTAGAGAATTTTGAAACTAGAGAGGGGAGACCGGAGAATACGGAAAATTACAGGGGGGAGAATGATAATTTCCCTTTATTTATTTGTGAGCAACTAGGTTTTTTTTAATTTTTATTTTTTACAATAAATTGAACTTGAAGTAAAAAATTTGTAATACACGGTATTTTAAGTAAAGTAATTCCAACAGGCAACCATTGGCAAATCGTGTAGGTTTTTTAAAAATAAAAAATATTTTCGTTTCAGTGTAGGTACTATTTTTAGATTCGTCAAAGTTGTACACGTGTATAACCTATATCAAAAATTTAGGTTTGGAGATCGATTGTCCTCTCATTTTGAATATTTTGTCCTCGTTCAATTACAAAACATCATATCGACTCTGGTTGGGACGCCATTTTCGGATGGTCAAATACAACTTCAACTACTCCCCGATACTTAATTGTCAATTCAATCAGTATTATTAGGTTGGGCCACACCCCCATGACCAATTTTCTTCATCATTACCCATACCCTATTCGTACAGAACTAAATCTGTGACTTGCAAATAGGGTGGGTAGAGTACAGTCACAGGCAATTATAAAGTGGCTTTTTTGGGTGGGCAGGGGTTTGGGTCAATGACCAATATATAGTTGATACGACACTTATAATGGGAGCAAGTGAGACGTCAAAATCCGATGGGTTATCCCACAGATTTACTAAATCGTCCATTGTAATCTACAGCCGTCTCAACGTAACGTATATCAAGGTTTGATTGTACACATCTGGTTCGATGGCAAACGAAATTAACCATAATGTAAAGGGTTGTACAACAGACATTGTAAACCCTCATCTCCAACCCAAAAACCTGATTTGGTGCAACCATTGGAACTATAATGGTGCAACTTGCACAGTATTTGAGATGTAAACACATGACATTTGGGTTAGAATTTGGGTTGTTTTTTTTTTGGTCCAATAGCATTACTCTTTTTTTAAACATCTCAAACCCGTTCGATAATCCAATATTTTATTAAATATGGGCCAAACTTTATATAAGTCAAACTTTAGGGATGAAATAATAAACAAAAGTTAATGCCATTCTTCCAGCAACGGAAGACTGTTGCGCCAGGGTTCTCTTTAGACTGTGTATGAAGCTGGAATTAAGCGCATACTATTTACGCTTGGATGGAAACCAATTGTTGGTCTATGTTATGCTTGAAGAATGTTGTATTTTGCCTATGGGTTTGAGAAATCCACCATGAACAAACCTTCGGACATATTCCCACTTCTACATATGGAGTGAGAATTTTTGGATTTCATCGAGATTTAAACAGCTATAGTCTATAGATAATAATTAACATTATTCTGAAGCAAAATAAAGTTAAGCTACCTTGTTTTATGCGTCTGAATGGGAGCATTTTTATCAACATCGACAGTTCTCGACACCTCCCTCAATTTACAAGTGAAGTTGGGGAATGGTGTTCTTCTACATGTTAAAGTTAACAGGACAATTGGTGTTCAAACTAAGAACGGTGTTGAGTACATCTCAAAATTAACTGTGTCTTAGGGTTGTTCGAATAGTTTGATAACTGTAGTGAAATGTGAAAACGTACAAGTTTTTTTTTCTGAATTTGAACTCCAAGGTTAGTTTCCGATTATAGCTTAGAAAACCCTTCAGAAGGGACATAAGTTGTTAAGATTTTACAACACAAAATCGTCAGATGATTACACACACAAACGAGGTATGTCTGGAAGTTTTTAACATGGGTTATCTAAATCCAATTACAAAAACAACAGGCGTTTTTGAAAACATAAAACAAATGGCAACAGCAAACCTAAGTACCTTACGTCAAACGGTATTTGCAAGTCCTGAAATGGATTCTAGGAACAAAACAAACATCACTTGCAAAAACATGTTTGGTGGCGCTATGGCGTTGACTCGGTGAGTGTGAACGTATTAATGCCTTGAGCCCGAAGGGCGATTCTTAAATAACGTACATCCCTCTTGACGCCGAAGACGGTCGACGAGAGACGTCGACTTGGTATTCTTTAACCTGTAAACATCCCTCTCCAGTTCCGCGACGCGAGATTCAACAACTGTTGATCTAGAACGGGACCGTACTTCGTTTCTTTCCACAACTTTCTTGTATTCAATTGTAACATCCAAGAGGTCTTTCAGAGAGTCGAAGCACCTGCTTACGCAGAAAATCAGTCGATCCAATATGGTGGATTCGTTCTCATCATCGGACTCCATCTCTACAGTCATAAGTAATTTTTTTTTTCCAAGCTCTACAGACCGAAGTTACCTATTAACGAAATCTGACTTTGAACATATGTTTTTATAGGGGGGCACACTGCGGCACAGGCGCACAGCCCACTCATCTGCGAAAACATATAACATATCCTTGTCCTTTTTCCCTAAGTTTAAATTCTAGTATAATGGTCATATAGAAATCATCAATTTATTATGTATATAACAATATCATCGATCAAGTAAACGAAATATATTTATTGGTTGTCCACATGATGTCCATAATTTTAGATAGTATTACATGTCCATAATTGAGTTATTATGTATTTATTGTTTTTCATGTTTTAGTAAAATTATCTCATATTATTTTTTTGAATTATATATATAATATTACATATATTATTATATTAATATATTAATTTATTATATATCTATATATAATATTGCACAAATTTGTCAAAATTTTCAGATTTAAGGTTAAAAAGGTCTTTTTGAGACTTGTCCCACGCATGGGGACTCAAATAAGTTGTCAATTTTTTGTGTCCCAATTTGTGTGTAACCAACCAAATTGGGACATGTGTGCACATTTATGACACATTTCTGGAAGAAGTTGAAAAAAATTCATAAATGTGCACACATGTCCCAATTTGGTTGGTTGGACACAAAATGGGACACCAAAATTTGACAGCTGATTTGAGTCCCACGCATGGGACAAGTCTGGCCTTGCGTCTTGGGTGGGACACAATTTGGTGATTTTTTTTCCCACCTTGTCCCATTCTGTCCCATGCTAAAGTCGTACCAAACGTGGGACAAGAATAATCTGGCCAACGTTTGGTGCGACCATGTCCCGCGTACCAAACTCACCCTTTCAAAGACCTTTTTACCCTTCAATCTTATTTTAAATCAAAAACTTGTGCAATATTATATAAATTTAATTATAACATATATATGTTATGCAATCTTTATTCTATCGGCATGCCTTTCCAATTGATTACATATGATTTTATGATATTATAGGTATATCAAATAGGCAAAACGTGTCATGGGCCGTATCAACGCAGATAGATGGATGAGCTATTAGCTTCGGAGATTGAATCTCAAGTCAATGTATCGAATCCTACAAATGGGTTGATGTTATTATATAAAACACCTGGTTTATAACGGTGAATACATAGATACCGTCAATAAATATGTGCCGGGAGATTTTGACAAACTCCGAAATTATAGTTTAGCGTTCAGTTTTGGAACCATGAGGGTAATAAGGATTACAGCAACTCAAAAGTTTCACAACCAAATGATGAGACTTGATACGCAATTTAAATAGCATGTTTTGGAAATATGCACCGACACCAAATGTGAATACATTCTGACGAGATCACTTAAGTCGTGTGGTTAACCCCTCACACATGCACCGAAAAGGTTAGGGCTAAACTCCTCCACTCCCTCAAAAGAACTCGACAGCTTTTTAATAGTGTAAAACAACAAGAAGGTATATTTCAACCACTATTAAAAGTTTGTTGAGTTATATATATTTCTCCAATTTAACAAAATTGGTATACTTAGTTGTAATGCTTTAAAATTTATCAAATTTGATTTATTGGTTTATATTAGAATGAACTTATCATATAAATCGATATGATTTCATGAAGGTGTGGACATAACTTGAAGTGAGGGATCCCTTAGTTGACGGTTAATCTAATACAATTGGAATTATGGATGGCAATTAAACCCGAGCCCATGGGACCCGCCCGAACCCAACCTGCTTAACGAGGGTTTGGGTTGGGATAAGTGTACCCATAGGCGGGTTTGGGTTTGAAAATCGTACTCGTCATGAGTTTCGGTTCAGGTATAGATTTGGAAAAAATTCTATACCCGAACCCGCATACCCGCGAACAATAAAATTTATATAATATTTTATTATTTAAAATATTATAAATTTAAACCCCAATAAAAAAATTTTAATTATGTAGAGAATAAAATGTAAACATTTCAATATATTAAGTGTTTTTATTCTTTAAAATTATTAGAAATAATTTCTTTTAAAAAATAAATTGATGGGTTCGCCGGTTCACGGGTTCATGGGCGGGTTTGGGTGTCCCCCAAACCCGAACGTAACACCCAAACCCGAACCCGTTTATTTTCGCGGGTTCACGGGCGGGTTTGGTAGACATAAAATTTCGCGGGTTTGGGTTTGGATTTTGCCAAACCTGCCCGAACCCGCCCCATTGCCAATCCTAATTGGAATGCACTGGATTTGGTCAACGTAGAACCTTCCATAGAAACAAAAATAAAATTCAATAATGTTGTGATTTGTATGGAGAATTATACGGGCATGTAAATACATGTACATAATTCTTGAACATTGTAGATACATATAATAAAATATATGAATTCTATAGTAATTATAACTTTTTAAACCTAATACAATACAACTTCTTAGCTACCCACGAATTATTGTTACTTAATTTTGTTTGAATTTATATTAAATAATTTATTACTATTTTAAACTTATATTATTTGTAATAGTTTTAGTTTGCCATACCAAACATATCACATCAATAAACCATTAAATCTCAAATTTCCAACTATGTATTAAAATAGTCCTTTTATTAATATGATTCATTTTATTTTATCCTTACTATTTTTCTTTATTTTATATGTTTAATTTATTTAGATTCATTAAATCAATAATTTACTTTAATTAGAATAATAACAAATTCAATATCATGTCTAGTAATATTATTAATCAATTATTCTGTATTAAATTAAAATAAAATAAAGATATCTGAAAGCTTGAATTGTTTCGACTATATTCGATTAAACTCAGATTTTCTACGACTAATTAAAGAATTAAGGTTCTCTAGGCGACTAGGCAATCACATACCTACAAGTAACAAAATCAATTTTCATATTTTGAATTTTCAACAATATTTTATTTTAAAAACAAGGTACTTGTGTTTTCTGTTTTTTTATTCATTTATTTAAAAATATTTATTTATTTATTTATATACATACACATGGAGTTTTTGTGTTGCTTCAGAAAGAATGGAGATAGATAAATACATATATTTATTGGAGGATATAGAGGTTAATATGGTAATTAAAAATTTAGGAGAGTATTTCATATGTAATAATTTATCTAATTATTTAGGAGAGATAATTTATTTACTTAATAATTTAATTCAAATAAGATAAAAAATAAATTATTGTAACAACATTAACTGTCTTTAGAATTTTTCTAAATTTTAATTATGGGAATGGAGATTTCATAGAAAAAAATGTGGTAAAATAAAAAATTGGATTGTCAAAAAAGCTCTCCTGATTAAAATAGAACTAATTGTCAAAAATTTCCTCGTCTAAATTATTTTATTTTTTATGTTATTTTATTTTATTTTTTATAATACAACAACTGCCGAGACCGGGGAGAATGGCCTCTACAAACGCAGCTCGAACTACAGCTCCCACAACGGGGAGACGGAAGCTCTCGGAATCTAGAGAGAACTATAATTTTGAACTTCATTTTTGCGTGTGAAAAAACCCATCCAATACCCGTACATAAATAACATATATTAAGTTCATGTTTCCGGGTCAATTCTGCAGTGCCTACGTGGCCAATGTATTTTGTCGATATTGGCTTGCAATTGAAATTGTTGCCTACATAATAAACCCATCTTCTTAATATTATTATTTATTTTTAAATATTACATTAGGACTGTCGGGATTTGCCGAGATCAAACAATACATGTGCGGCCCAGATATCTACTCCCATAACAGTAGATAACTACTTCCCAAAACCCGGGCAGAAAAACTCCCCACACCTGCTTCTAAAATGTGCATGGTGGATCATATACACTAAACCACATATGTGGAAGAGGTGCACTACCAGCTTTGCCAAGAGGTGATGTGCACTCCTGATCTTTATTCGTGATGGTATCTTTTGAACCATTTAATCTACTGATGTTTATATTTGCCTGTAAAGATGTGTGGTATACTGGTATGCTGTGGCGGACCCATGAATTTTACAATCTTAGGGTATTTGAATAAATTAAAATCGCAATTATATGATAAACGTTTGAAAAATTAACATCATAGTAAAATAGTTTTTTTTTTAATTTTTAAGTTTTGTATTTTTTATTTTTATAGATAAAATTAAATAAATAGAACACTTACTTAAATGAATTAAATAATCTTACATTCAAAAGAAAATAAAAACAAGAAAAAATATTTAAAATTAAATAATAACAAGAAAAACAACATAAATAATGAAAAAAATTAAAAGAATAAATTACAATCTAAATTTATAATAAGAAATTTTGTTTTGCATTATAATGAATTCAATTTAAATTTATACAAACATTATTTATTAATAACTATTACTAGACATGTTTTTAAATTTTTTATTCTTCAAACTATTGGTAAATTATTGATTTATTGATTCTAAATAAATTACAACTATAAAATAAAGAAAAATAATAAGGATAAAAAAAATATATGAATCATAGTAATAGATTGACCATTTTAATTCAATAAAGTAAAATCTGATATTTTAAGGTTCATTGATTGGGCATTTGGGCATGTTAGTTATGTCAAATTAAAAACTATTGGAAATAGTAAAAATCGAAAATAATAATATATAATTTAATATAAAATAAAATTGAATTAAATAAACACACAGTAATGGTAGTTAAGAAATTGACAACGACGGAATAGAGAAAATGAATCGGAAAAGATGATAAAATAAATAAGACATAAAAAATTGGAAGATAAACTTGAATTAAAAAAGGCACATAAAAAATATTAGAACAAAAAATTGAATTAACAAAAGTACCCTTGAGATGAGACTCGAACCAAGCACCTAAGTCTAAAATTAAGATCCACCACCCGCCATACCACCAACAACTTGTTGTTAACGATTTTTAATTAATATGTATATATACAATGTAAACAGAATCATTTTTTTTTTTTTTAAATATTGAGGTAGGGCACGGGCCCCACCTGGTCTCCACGTGGGTCCGCCCCTGAGTGGTATGTACGTCCTTTGGGACTGGATCGTGTAATCTTCTAGTTTAATTCTCATCGTGTCATCATCCAGAGTATTCCTATCATGTAATGATGTTGCCCCTAGCAGAAACCTGTCAACCAATCAGTTCAGTTGAAATCAGTCGATGACGGAAAATCAATTCGGTTCCCTATTCACACTGACCGAAGAACTGATCCTGACGTTTGTACTCGATGGATGTGCCGACCCAGTCCATCGCATTTTCATTATTACTGTCCATTGGGTGGTCACATCAAGGAACTGTTCTCACTGTTTTACAGTGGGTGCATTCAGTTTAATTAAACATTTTTGGATTAGGATAATATTTAGTAACTTATTTAAGTTTTAATATAACAGGGGGAATTATAGCCTACAAGGTTATCGAAAATGGTCTTACTTTAAATTCTTCATGTTTATCGAGTATTTTTAATATTCAATATAGAGCATCTCCAATGCTATTATGCATTTGGAGAAAATGGAGTGTCACATAGGATATATATTAAAAAAGTTAGAAAAACTCTCCGAAGCTGTTATCAATATGAAGATGATGTGGCCAAAAAAAAAGTTATATAGAGTTGGGTTTCTAATTCTAGAACTCTCCTAGAAATGCTGACTAGGATTTCTAACTATTTCCACCAATAAGATTAAAGCTTTCAACTCTTTCCACCAACAAGATTAAATCTCGTTTAATTGTAAAATTAAAGAGGAGAGAGAGTGTAATAATTGTTTTATTATGATTGGACATAAAATGGATGCATATTTGACTTTAGATAATTGCTTTGGAGATGTGAATATGCATTTCTTTAAAAAAAATTCAAAAGTGGGCCCATAATAAATAGAAATGCTGATGTGGCACTATTTAGAAACTCAAAAACGCATTTTTGCATTGGAGATGCTCTTACTATTACACTTTCATGTGGAGTACAATGGGTATTTATTTGGTTTATTTTTTATTTTATTTTTAAATATACAACAACTGCTGGGACCGGCAAGATTAGGCTGTACTAGAGCAGCCCGGACTGCAGCTCCCATAAGCGCCGGCCGGCGAGAGAGCACCCACAATCGGTGGGACAACACCCACACTTGGAATTAATGGCCAAGGGGGACAAATAATATATATATATACATGTACACACCGGGTGTTGAACCGTGGTGGTGGAGGCTCCCAAGGGAGGGTCCAACCACATTGGAAGGGGCGCGACTGATCTTCAAAAAAATAAAAAAAAATTTAAGGGCCGCGACTGTCTAGTAATCAACACCTTCGAACGGTAATGCCTTCATTGCTATTATAAATATCAAAACCAACGATGGAAAGCAAGTGTATCAAAACTAACGACCATACTATGGCGACCGTAGGTGAAGTGGACATCAATGGGGAGAATGATAAAATTTACCCAGTTCTCGCTGCCATGTCGACACACATCCTGAAAGTCGAAGCACTCAGAGATGCCATCAGAAAAATGAAAGTAGTCAGAGATGTTATCACAAAATGTACAAGCAATGCTCCGGCGGGGAGACACCGAGTTTACGCCGATTGTCCGATGGACATTGCTTGGTTACGTTTACAATTATTCGAAGTCACTGAAGAGGCACACCGGCTTTTAGCAGAGCTCGATGTAGAGTTCGGTTCTCCTCCAGGACCGTCATCCCTTCCGGCAAACTGATCAAACAAGTCCTACATCTTGTTTCAATGATCCGTGCACATATTCGTTTTTTTAGCTTTCATCAGGATGCTTGGTTTTAATGTCTTGAAGTTAACGAAGGGTATTTTCATCCACTAAATCTTAACTCTATTTCAGGTGTTAACTATATCTTAGGGTAACCAATCAGTCGCCGGACACATGAGGATTGTACTTACCTTTTTTTTTTCAATTATATTAATATATGATTAGTTCATGACAAAATGGGTTGGTTTTAAGCCTTCTTACCCGTATCCATCATTCATCTTTCTAGAAGATGTTGTGTTTTGCATTATATATTCATTTTTAAAACGGAAAAAAAAAAAAAAAAAAACTTGCACCGTCTTAATCAAATAAAACAAGACTTATAATAACATAAGGGTACCCTTAATCAATGATCTTAAATAATTAAATAAGAAAATTTAGAGCATCTTCAAAAGATTATATTTTCACTCTTCAAATGGCACCTATGTGTCAATTTGAATCAAATAAAACAAGACTTATAATAACATAAGGGTACCCTTAA